>CM052717.1:22862737-22924200 GCA_028551405.1 Uromys caudimaculatus | reverse complement strand
AACTTTTGGGCTAATATCTGCTTATCAGTGAGTACATACCATGTTCCTTCTTTTGTGACTGAGTTACCGTGCTCAGGATGATATTTTCAAGTTCCATCCATTTGCCTGCAAATTTCATTAAGTCATTGTTTTTAATAGCTGAGTAGTACTCCATTGTGTAAATGTACCACATTTTCTGTTTCCATTCCTCTGATGAGGGACATCTGGGTTGTTTCCAGTTTCTGGCTATTATAAATATGGCTGCTATGAGCAGAGTGGAGCATGTGTCTTTATTACATGTTGGAGCATCTTCTGGGTATATGCCCAGGAGAGGTATAGCTGGGTCCTCAGGTAGTATATGTCCATTTTTTCTGAGGGTCCACCAAACTGATTTCCAGAGTGGTTGTACCGACTTGCAGTCCCACCAACAGTGGAGGAGTGTTCCTCTTTCTCCACATCCTTGCCAGTATTTTCAGGCTTCGTTATCACCGTGAAATGGAGAAGCTAGGAGAGGTGTGTCTATGCCACACCTTGTTTCAAGTTTTAAAAAGTTAATCTAGATTCTTGATTATCCTTTGGCCACTATAAAGCGAGAGATTCCTCACTGGTCAAGCGTCCCTTTGGCCACTATAAAGCGAGAGATTCCTCACTGGTCAAGCGTCCCTTTGGCCACTATAAAGCGAGAGATTCCTCACTGGTCAAGCGTCCCTTTACGATATTGCTCTCTTGCCTTTGCACTTCTACACTATGCTACTCTCTTGGCTTTCTAGAGATTCACAAATTCTCAATTATATAGAAAACTGTTCTCTCCGGCCCTTACCCTATAGACCTCCTCTAAACCTCTTTGTCCGCCTCAAAGCCATCCATGGGGTGAGTTGAACAATACAGCCTTCTGCTCTTTTGGCCAGAATAAAAGCTAGGCAGAGTCCTAGGGTAAGGCTCTTTCCTTTCACAGTATTTTTCTTGTCCTTTGAAGACCTTCCCTGTTTTAAATAGCATCTTCTATCACTCGTGCACATTACTAATGGGGACGGAACATTTGGGCTCCACCTTTTGACCAAAGCCTATGATCTCCTTAAAGGTTGGGATTGTATTCCTGGTACCAAGCAGCGCGCCAAACACAGAGAGGGTCTGTAATAAATGTGTGTTAAGTGGTAGGAATAAAAGGCAAGCTGTTAGACTCTTTTCTTCACCATGTGAATAGTTTCAGCATGACAATAATGGGTCTGGAGGGACTCTGAAAGGTCAATTAGTTCATCTTTTGCTTCTGCCCAAGAACACATACCAGATAACTAGGTAGCTAGTTTGATTTTAAGTGCTATGAAAGCAAAGAAAATTACAGTTTCCTCTAGTAATCCATTCCAGTGTTTAATGACTTTCATTGTCAGAAAGCTTTTCTTTATCTCTAGCCTAAATGTCCCGGATTGCATTCTTACATCCTAATAGGTAGAAACATGTAGCCTGGATTTAAATGGTCTTTATTTCTTTATTACTTTTGAACAAATGAGCAAATATGTATAAACTAGGTACTTTCTTCCTGTGTATGGATTCTCAGTCTATCTTTTATCAGAAAGTAACTTCACTCCCCTGCCTCCATCACTTGGCTCTGAATGACCAGTGTGTCCTAGTATTGGATCCCACTGTGGCACGCTGGTTGCACTAATGGTCTCATTTGGCACCAGGATTCTTTGGTACCGTCCTTGCGCAGAGACTCTTGGAATTAGCATGCCGTACTTTGGTAAATGAGACTACTGCAGATTAGATATTATCAAAGACTTGAGGAAGCTCTTGACTATTCTTTCCTCTTTTAATATATACCACTGTGTTATGATATCGCAAAAGCTCTGTCCTGTTCTTGCCTCTTCTCATGCATGGCACTATGGTAATGTTCCTAGGATCACCTGCTGTTGGGACAGGAGAGCCATCTGGAAAAGGATTGCATCTTACAAGGCAAAGCCATCTGAGACCAGCGATGCTCCAGGTGACTAGAGTCAGGCGAGGAAGCTTAGCCAACACTACCTGAGTCTGACAGAGATTGGCAGAAGTAATTGCAAAAGATTCACAGACTGTTGGTAAGTAATGAGTGGATATTGGCTCACAATGTTAACTTTTAGTATGATTTATTTTTAATAAAAATAGATACCCCCTCTAAGAGGAGCACTCGGTTTTGTGGAACTTGACTTCCACAACAGGTTTGTCTTGGAACAGAGCCACAGATGTGTCTCCACTATGTGCCCTAACACTCATTTTCTTCTCTGCCTTGTTGTGAGTAGTTGATCAGTGTCCATTGCTGTGACTACTTCTCTGGCAGCTCGGCTCTCTCTTGATCGGGATTCTGATTATTTCTGCATGTTTTAGGTTTTCTAGTCTCTTTCAGTATTTTAAAGTTGGATCTTGTCTTCTTAAATTGACTTTGAAGTATTGTTAGAAAGTCGCCCATTCCAACAATATCGATATGTTATGAGACTGTGTTCTGATTTATAACTATAAATTAGATAATTCAGGATAATTATGCTCCCTTGGGAGTTAACTAACACAGGCTGAACACAATATTAATGACTCTAAATTTGTAGGCTTAATATCCATATTGCTGACTAGTTTTAAACATGCATACACACACACACACCACTGTTTTATTTAAACTGTCCTCTTAGCCATGTGAAAATTGCATAGATACCTGGCTAGTTTTGGGTCAACTTCCCACGATCTAAGGTCATTTGAGAAGAAGCAACCTCAATTGAGAAACTGCTTCTATCAGATTGGCCAGTCTATGAGAGTATTTTCTCAGCTAATGTTTGATGTGGGGGTACCCAGTATACTATGGTGGTGGTCGTGGGAAGTATGAAAAAGGTGGCTTAGTGTCAGGCATGGGGAGCAAGGCACCTGGTCTCTTCATGGTCTCTGCTTCAGTTCTTGCCTCTAGTTTCTTATCCTGCTTAAGTTCCTGTCTTAGCTTCTCTTCATGATTGATTAAACTATAAGATGAAATGAACCCTTTGCCCCCTTTTGGTCATTGTGTTTATCAATGCAGTAGAAACCCACATAGAACAGAGACTGGATATTGCTGTGACAGATCTGATCATGTTTTGATGAGGGTTCTGGAGATGTTTGTAATTCCCATCACAAAGGTTATTAAGATAATTTGGGTTGCTTAGTGCCGAAAATAGATAGGATTGCGACACAATACAAAAACACAGGTCTTGGTGACTTAAAGTGTAGAAACCAATTCTTATGTGCACAGAATACAGTGCACATACACTTACATAAAGGTACATGCAGTTACATAAAAGCATTTTAAGAATTGACCTGTGTACTCTGTAATTCAATGCTTGTGTTCTTCTCTACTTCAAAATTTATGTAATGAAACCATCACATTTAAAGTGGTGGTATTGGGGGGGGGGGTTGTGGGGGTAGAGCCCTGACAAATGGTGTGACTATAGGAGATAGGCCTGAGATAGCTGTTGTTCCATCCACCCTGTGAGAGCACAGCAGTTGGGTCCACTTAGAAGCCACAAAACAGATCCTCCTCAGACACCCATGTGCTTTGATTTTGGACTTCTCTCACCCAGAAGTGAAAATGCCTGGTGTTTGTTCAGTCACCTACTTTGGAGTATCTTTTTCTGGTGGCTTTGAAGCACTTACTATATTATAGAAAGGATCCTCAGAAAGTCCATCTGCCACAACGAGGTCTCACAAGAAAATCATCAGAATCAATGCTAAGAGTTATTTTGGATAGCATTGTTGAATAAATGTTTAAAACTTGGTCAGACATCCCCTGGGCAAATTCTCTTTCAATCTATAATCACCAAACAGATCAATGATGAAAATGCTTTGTCTCTGTTACAAGACAGCACCTTAGGGAGGCATGCTTGTGCTACTCAGTGTTTATACCTATGATTGTGTGTGTGTGCGTGTGTGTGTGTATGTGTGTGTGTGTGTGTGTGTGTGTGTGTGTGTGTGTGTGCGTGTGTGTGTGCATGTGTGTGTGTGAGAGCATGTGGAGATCAGAGAACAAATTTCAGTAGTGGATCGTCTCCTTCTTCATGTTAGTCTAGGAGGATCTGTCTCCAGTCATCAGGCTTTGTGGATCTGCTTTCAGCCTGGTCGATGTGTGAACACTGCTCAGGCAGACAAAATGGGAGGTGTTAAGTTACAAACATAGCCTAAGATGGGGCCCCCAGCCAGGATCTACTCAACCTTCCCAGTTTTTGTCTGGTGACACGGTTCCATTTGCCCCACCAGGCTTGCAACAAACGCCTTTGCTTACTGAGTCATCTCACTGACACTAGAAATTTTTTTTAAAAAAGATAACATTTCCTGTGGATATACTCTAATAGATGCATCTAACACCCTGAAGTGAACACTGTTTCTATCAAGTGAATTCAGAGGGTTTCAGTGCTAACTTCTACTGAATCCACTTGGACTTACATTGGAGCTCAGCAGTCTTGGTAGTTCTCTGTCTTCTAGTTTCCCAGGGACTACGTAGCAAATGTATATCCCCATCCCACCTCTAGTCCTACTGGAAGCATGCTCTTGGGCTTATATATTGTCCTGACCCTTTCCTGTATTGCCCTTTAGTCTCTGCCAATAAAGAGCTCCTTCAGGGTCTGGAGAGATGGCTCAGTGATTAAGAGAGCTTGCTGCTCTTGCAGAGGACCAGAGTTTAGTTTCTAGCACCCATATCAGCTCACAACTGCCTGTAACCACAGCTCTAGAGCACCTAACTTCCTCTTCTGACCTCTGTGGCACCTGTGTACACTCTACCATAGGTACAGTCCACCATGATGTCCTGCTTCACAAATGGCCTCGAAACATGGCGTCAAGTAACCTTTGGACTGAACCCTCAGAAAGGATAGGTCAAAATAAATAATTGTTCCCTGAAGTTGTTTCTCTTTGATACTTTGTCAGAGCCAGGAGAAAAGTAATGATTGTACAGTTCAACCTATTACAAGCAGACTAAACATCCACAGAGCATTTACTTCAATTTTCAGGCAAGTCATAGTGACTTGACAATTACTGAATAAAGAATGAGTCCTTTGTTTTTGTTTGTTTGTTTTTCTACTAAATATTTAGTTTGGTCCATCACGACCAAAATAATTTTGTGGGGAACTATGATACTATAAGACCCATAGGTGATGCTTCCTTATTTAAACAAGTACGTGACCTGAGACCTCTGAGTTTTCTCTCTTGCAGGTGGGTGAATCTACTGTTTCTGGATTGTGTCTCATTTCCTTGGGCTCACTCATTGGCTATGTGTACAGTGGGGTAAATGAGTGCCTGCTGACTTGGCTTTGATGATTTTTTTGGATGCAATGCACCAGGCATTCCAGGAGAGCTCTGTGGGAAAAGCTTAACATTAAATACATTTTATTCAAGTTCTGAATTTTCAGCAAGCCAGAGAACTTTTTATTTGATATTTCCACCTGACTAGGCTCCTTCACACAATCACCTCCTTTCTTTGGTTCCCTGTTGTTAACCACACAGCCTCCTAGGTTGAACGTGCCCCAGGGAGAGACCACAGCGATTACAGTGGCCCAGCGTGGAGCTTGGCACTGGGCATGTGGGGAAAGGCAGCACTGAGCTGTGGGGCTCCTGGAGCTGTGCTCTGCCCAGCCTTCCTGCGGACTCCATCACACTCCAGCCCTCGTCAAGGCTGAGTGGACAAATCTGTCCACACACATGTCCAGAAGAGCTTTTGTTCATCTGAGGGGGGTCTCAGTGGCTCTCCTTATGCCAGGAATTCAGAGCATTGACTCTCCACGGTACCTCTGCTTAGTCTGATATTTCTTTTCTTTCTTTCTTGTTTGTTCTATAAACCTATAAAGGATTTAAGAGAAAATTACCCTGCAACCCTGGAACTCAAGTGGTGAAGCCTCATGGCTAGAAGCTTACCCTAAGCCTGGACACCAATGGTGCAGGCTTGTGAGAGGAAGAGAGGATGAATAATAGCACACTAATAAAATGGTGATTCTGTCCCATAATGGAATCACGGCCATATCAATAAACTAACCATGAACTAAAGAGGATTCAAGGGCATCCTACAGCCACTTTATATAAAACGTGTGGGTGACTTCATTCTCAACGTGAAGAATGAGTCCTTTGGTGTCAGCGTGATCTAAAATGTTCCTGCTGACAGTGTGGGCCAGGCCGGCAGGATCCACACCTCCTGAGATGTGGGTTCCATAGGTTCCAAGTACAACGTAGGCACACTGAGCAAAACCTGGGTGCAACCTAGTCATACTGAGCAAAGCCCGATTCTAACTGGAATCTGATGTAACACTTTGCACTTGATGATCTGAGATATTGAATCCATTCGTCTAAATTTCAGTCATTGATCTTTCAGTCTGGTTACTTTCTCTTCTTGTTTTATTCTTTTTTTTAAAGAATAACTTAAAAAGTAATCAATAACCCCAATGTATATAAGGCTGTGTTAAGGACTTTGTGATTGTGCTTCTTGGCTTTCCATCAAGAAGACTGTTTTAAATGATCTGAACGCAAGTGAGTGTGAAGCCATTTCTTACTTCTTTACTATCTATTTTACAGTCTAGCTATAAACAAATGTGTTCTGTCTGTCTCCTCTTTTCATCTGTATGTACACACACACACACACACACACACACACAGAGACACACTCGCTCCCCTCCTCCTCCCGAGTCATTAGGCATGTAAAAGTTCTGTTTGTTTGCCACAAGTAGATAACTGGCTAACCATGCATTTGGGCCATCTTTAAGTTGATTCCGTGCTTATAGGAACCCTGGGTGTCAAGAATAGAAATGGTTCTAATACAACTATATTGTTAGATTGCATGATTTAGAAAAATTATTTTCCTATAGGCTGATATTCTTACAATGATATCTAACTTCAGAGAGAGAGAGAGAGAGAGAGAGAGAGAGAGAGAGAGAGAGAGAGAGAGATTTAAATGATCAAATTTAAAACTATAGCTCAATACAATTAATTAGGCACAAACCCCAGGATAAGTCTCAAGATAAGCTTATTGGTACAGAAAAGGCTAATTAATGTTGACGAGAGTTTGTTTAATGTATCCTTACTGGTCTCCATCTGTTCAAGGGGTACCTTAGGCAGGATTTAAGATACTGAGTAAATTCTGGCCTTGCTCACCTCCTACCACTGATGTTCTGAGTTTATCCACCAACTTGTGCTTGTATCTCTGCTCCACCAGAAGCAGAATGGTAACTGTGGAAGAAACACGCCAGGCAATGTCCTAGAGCAGATGCTTCCAGCCAACAAGTCCATTCTTTGCCTCACCAAATGTGCAACACCGCAATAATCGCTTAGCTGTGACCCACTGGCTTCCTACTCTATTCTTCAGAGGAAGAAACAAACAACCGAAGACCCTAGAATCCTTCTGACATCAAATCACCAGCCAGCCGTAGGTACTGGCCTTTGCCTATAACTCAAGCGCATCTCCCCACATAGCTAGAATCATAACAGAAACCTGTGTTTGTTTGCCTTTGACCTACTTGGTAATGGCTCTACTTAACATTAATAATAATTGAAGAAGAAGAGATCAATTTGAGGAAGAATTGGAGGGCATAGAAGAAGTTGGAGGGGGAGCGGCAGGAGTGGTGTAAATGCAGCACTCCTGTGAAAAAAATTTTTAATGAAATTATTTTATTAATTTACATTCCAAATGTTGCCTCCTTCCTGGTCCCCCTTCCCCTCCCTCTCCCCTTTGCTTCTTCACCCTCTCCACTCCCCTTTGCTTCTGAGAGGGTGCTTCCCTCTCACTGACCCACCCACCCCTACCTCACCTCAGCCAGCATCCCCGGTCCCTGGGGCATCAAGTTTGTACAAGATTAAGCACATCCTCTGCTCCTGAGGTCAGAGAAGACAGTCCTCTGCTACATGTGTGTTGAGTGGGCATGGACCAGCTCATGTACGCTTTTTGATTGGCGACTTAGTCTCTGATGTAAGGATAAAAATATAGTACTCATGTAAATTCTTTTAAAAAACGAAAACTTTTTTAAAAATCTAAAAGGATTCTTCAATGAGATGTGCCTTAAAATTTAAGCATTTGCTTAATATATATATATATATATAATAACTGTCAGATACGATTTTGATAGCCACTATAATGCACATATATTTAAAAGCTGCAAACCTTGTCACGTACCACATACAAATCCCAACAGCACAATGCTGCGTGATTCCATTCATGAATTATCTAACGTGGTTAAAGGCAAAGAAAGACAACGCTGAAGGGTATTGTCAAAGATGGAGCAAGCCGAGGGAAGTCTTGTTTAATGGATCTAGTTTCATTTGGCAAGATAAAAATATTCGAGTGCTCTGTGGCACAACAATGAAAATACACTGAATATGGCTGAACCTCACACTGAAAATACCTCAAATGGTAATTTTTAATCTTATATATTTCTACCACAATAAAAAAATAATCAAGAAAAATGTCATCGTCGCTATGACTTGAAAACCTAAAAGAATTCACCACAATTTCCTATCGTATTTTAAGGTAGGCTCTTGGGTAAAGTATAATTGTTGGTAGTTTTGGGAGTACCTAATACTTCACTTGCAATGTATATTTTAAACAATGTTCATTCCAGTGTCTAAACTCCTTCCTTTATTAGGTATATTAGGTTTTAGTTTTGATATTGGTGGAATTTTAGCATACAAAATGAAAAGCAAAACATTTGCAGTTTTAAAAGGAGTTATTGCTATAGACCTTGGAGATATATGAATATTTTTTCATATTCTCTAGGTTTCATACTCTCTTATGTTAAGTGCTTGCTCTACAAGCTATACTCTGACCACCTCTCTGTTTCTAATGGTAATAGATATTAATAACAATACATTTTAACTTAGTAATTATTTCATGTTTGTGGTATAATACCAGTACTAAATACCACCACCATCAGGACTCAGTCCTATATCTGTACTTTATATTTCATTATAATCTAATTTTAATTCTATTATAGACTTATTAAGATAGACTTTCTGGGCTTATAGACATCAAATCATGGTTGAGTCTGAATATCTGTCATAGGAAGTCTTTCCCTTCTGTGCTCTTGGCTGTTGAGTCATTTCTCAAGTGTTTAAAAGTGGCCCCTCAGCCAGGAGAATGAATGAGAACACTTATAGGAGTGAGGTGAGCACCACAAATGGCCCTCTGCAGCCACCGTCATTCTTGTTTCATCTTCTCCGTGACATAGCCATCCATTTCAGAGATAAATTGATAATTTTAAGATCTTTTACCAGTCAAAGGGCTTAAGTCTTCTGCTTCAAATCCTGGAATAAAATTAACACTCTGGGTGAGGGTACTATTTAACCCTGTGGTTTTGGAATTCTTTTGATGCTTGACACTAACTGTGATGTAAGAGAAATTCAGAGCGGAAGGTAAACTTGCACAGAGCTCTCTCAAGCCCTTCATTTTCTGTGAAGAGGAACTGAGGTACAGAAAGAGAAGATTTGCTTTTGCTTTCCTGGACCAGGGGCCTTCTCATGACGTCTTCTGGCTCATTCTGTGCTCTTGTGTCCTATAGAGACACACTTGGAGGTTAGATCTTAGAGTTCCCAAGATTCATTCCTGTGGTCACATCTTATCTCCCTTCTGCAACCCAGGGCCATGCTGAGTTACTGTAGTATAAAGAGTTAGGAAGATAATAGCTAAACAGAGTGTGCCTAACACTGCAGGGGAATCTAGCAGTATGAGGACAGGCCCTGCATGCCTGATGTTTGAGGGGTGTGGCCCTTATTCGAAGAACATATTGTACACAATTGTGTGTGAAGGTTCACATTTTAATTTCAAGTTTCTAGTCACCTGCATTTCTCTATCAGAATGACACGCACACACACACACACACACACACACACACACACACACACAGAGAGAGAGAGAGAGAGAGAGAGAGAGAGAGAGAGAGAGAGAGAGAGAGAGAGAGGAGAGAGAGAGAGAGAGGAGAGTGCACAACAGGGGCTATCATATATGGACATCTCTGCCCTTTGTTGAAGTCTGTGGTAGTCTGAAAGCGCTCCAAAGGCTCATATGTTTGAATACTTAGGCTCCAGTTGGTGGAACTGTTTGAGAAGGATTGGGAGGAGTGATCTTGCTGAAGGGGGTATGTATCATAGGGAAGGGAGGTTGAGCTTTGAGCTTTCGAAAGGCTCTTGTTAGTCTAGATTTGGATCTCTCTGTCTCCTACTTGTGAAACAAGATGTGAGCTCTGAGTTTCTTCTTCTGAAGTACCTGTCCTCTGCCACCATGGACTCTAACCTTCTGAGACTGCAAGTCTAATTTAATGCTTTCTTTTATACCATCCTCTGAACATGGTATTTGTCATAGCAGTAGAAAACTAATGATACAAAATCATTGAGTTTTTATGTCTCAGTGGTGTTTAGCAGAACTCCCATGGTGATGTAGGTGTTTAATGTCTGCTCCATGACATCTTGGAAACCCCAGCCTGATGGGACTACAGAGAACATGAAATGTGACCCATATGAGTGAATGAAGAGCTGTATTTTAAATTTTATTTGATTTTAATGAGTGAGAAATGGCACATGTAGATGACAGTGGCTATTATGGACAAGATGTAACAGGAGAGGAAAAGGTGCACGTTTGACAAGGGGATGACCAGCTTTCAAAACAGATGTAAAGAGCAGATAGGCCATTTTCTTTTATTTGCAGTCTTTTCAGTTTCAGGTTAATCATTGTTAATCATATGAAGAAACATCTCAGGAAAGGCAAAAAAAAGTTTCTTTTTCTAACACACACACACACACACACACACACACACACACACACACACACACACACACACACACACACACACACACACACACACACACACACACACACACACACCACAGTCTAGTGACAGCCATAAAATTAACTTTTAAAAGAAAGAGAAAAAAAATGAACACTACTGCCATCTTGTGGACCCTGGGTGCAGGAACACGTTCAGGTTCTGCTAAGCATGCTGCCTGAGAGAGAGGGCGGAGGCCATGCTCACAGGGGCCCCTGCTATGTGTGCCTGTGCCTTCATGAAGCAGCAGCAGAGGCCTGGAGGAATCTTCGCTGAGTTAACCCACTCTAGAAAAGAAACTGACCAGTTTTCATCTCTGAATAGTTGCTAGCATGGGCTCAGCTCTGGATGTGATGACGGTGAACCCGTCTTTCTTGGAAACGGTTGACTCCTGTTTTGGTTTATTTTGACAATAACCATTCACTGGCGTCTTGCCCAGCATCCCCCTTTACTTCTTTCAAATATCAGAGAAATGGAAGGGGAGATAGGATAGCAGATATAGAATTTTAAAGATGATTGAACCAAGAAGAAACTATCTTTTCCCATCTCTCTCTCTCTCTCTCTCTCTCTCTCTCTCTCTCTCTCTCTCTCCCTCCCTTCCTCCCTCTATGTGTGTGTGTGTGTGTACATGTGTGTGGTGCATATGTGTTTGTCGTGTCATGCATATGCACATGTGTGTAGAGCATGCACACACGCAGATGCCAAAGAGGATGGTGGTCGCCCTGCTCATTCATTCCTTCTCTTATTCCCTCAAGACCTTGAGACAGGGTCTCACTGAACCTGGGGCTGGGTTAGCAGCTAGCAAGCCCCAGAATCCCTTTGTCTCAGATCTCCATAGTACCAGAGGTAAAGGCCTGACTACTGCTGTGAGCAGCTATAACCATGGGTGCTGGAGATTTGAACTTGAGTCCTCATGCTTATCAAGCACTTTTATCCACTAAACCATATCCTAAGCTCTGTATTTTCAACTTCTGAAATGCTTTTGGTTGCCATGGTTCAATGTAAACACATGCCGATGCAGGCGCATGCGTACTCACCCCACCCCTGCTACCCTCGATGTGATTAATTTTTCTACCTCTTTCCCATTTTCCTCTCATGAAAAGAATTGTAGGGCCCTCTAGGGCAGGAACTCTGCCTGGTGCTCATCAAATATTAATTGTAATTTATACTTATTAATTGATTTGTCTTCCGGACCTCCTTCTGCTAACGTGCTCACAGATAACTCTCCTGGTTCAACTTCATAATATGAAAATTTCTTTAATCTAGATAATGCTCATTGATAAAATAAAAAGGGAATAAAATTTATTTTACCCATATGATGTGGATGACAGTACGTGTGTGTGTATGTGTGTGTGTGTGTGTGTGTGTGTGTGCATGTATCACATACAATTATGATGGAAGAAGAAGAAAAAATGATTAATTACACATTTATATTTATATTATCCTAGCTGGCTTTATGATGGTGCTAATTGATAGTATTATAGGTGTTTTTCTAAACATAAAATTGATAAATAGATTTTATTTTTTAACTGATGAATTTAGCACAAATCGTCACGTAAGGGCATTTTGTAAGCCTTAATTTGAAGAGAAAGAAAAAAGGGAAAGTGTAATTGCTAGTCAGCATCAACTTCAGAATTCTGAAAGTTTAGTTCAGCAAGTAATGGGCATTCAGGTGGTATATGTAAAGGTCAGAGGCTGAAGTGAGAAAAGTAGGGGCATCAGGAACATGAGCACAGAGGACTATTTCTCT
Organism: Uromys caudimaculatus; assembly: GCA_028551405.1. Lineage (NCBI taxonomy): Eukaryota > Metazoa > Chordata > Mammalia > Rodentia > Muridae > Uromys > Uromys caudimaculatus. The sequence goes on along the minus strand of CM052717.1, from coordinate 22,911,696 downwards.
CCAGAAAAGAACTAACACTGACAGGTGCCATAAAGTGGAACAGGAGAGCGTACACAGACTGGGCTATAGAAAGAACTTACAGTGTTTGGAACATTTGGAATGTCCACAAAATGCAATCTGTTCTGTAAGAGACAAAAATACCCAGTCTGAGGCATCAAGGCCAGTAGAAATCAATCATGCAAAGGTGCCGAAGCTGTCACCGGAGGCCTGGCTACGTGGGTGGACTGATGAAACCAGGAGGGGGAAGGACTTTCCTGGATCACTGACTTTGAAAGAGAAGAGATGGTTACCTTCCAGAGTGATGGGTGAGAACAGAACACATTGGTATATAAGACTATAATTAATAAGAGACAAATCAAGTATAATCCACAGGCTTAAAAGAACCACAGTGTCAAGGTATAAAAGTTGGCAATAATGAAGATTAACACGTAAACACTAGCTCAGGAACAGCTCAAATGAGAGGTGACATATCTTCCCATGCCTACCTTTCTTTTCCAAGAATAAATTTATGGACCAAATGTAGGCCAATGAAGTAATACAGGCAGCGTTTGAAGGGATATGCACCAGAAACTCCAGAGCATCATTCATCTTTGTCGGCATTCATGAAAGAAGACTTAAGGATAGTGTGGATAAATTTATTCTTCTGCTTGAATGTAAGTAGAAATGAAAAAACAAAGCAAAACAATGAGGACAATCCATCTTTATCATGCATGTTTAAAAGATAAGCCAAACAAAATGAGTACTTCCATTTTTGGTAGTATGGCAGAGTAGATTATCTAAAATCTAGTCTGTATCTAGTATCTGTCTGTATCTAGTATCTGTAAATATAAGATGAAGCATAATAAAAATTATTTGACATGTAGAGAGCTAATCTAGAAAGAAAGCATGGCTTACAGACCAAGAAGGAAAATATAATCAAATCCTTGTGGTGTGAAAGTTGTTATTATACAACCAAGGAGTGTTTGTCACACAATGTCCCAAGTATAGATAAGAGAAATCAGGACTTAGCCAGGAATAGAGGAAAAGGTACAGTTTCAGCTCCACAAAGACAAGACTCTTAATGAACTATGTACTCAGTGAAGGGGACTCTTTGAAAAGTTCTGTTTGCCAGGACAGGAAGATGACAGAGACAACTCCCTGGGCTCAGCTACAACTAGGAAATTATAAGTGAAGGTATACTCCCACATTTGTTTGGAGACTGAATTTATATTTTCTTGACTAGGAACTCCAGGACAGGAAATTAATATAAAATGTCCAAGGTTAGTGATATCCTAAGTCTCCAAACAGGAAAATATATAAGTAACACTTTTTATCCCACACCCTCAGAGAATTTTGTTACTAATGGCCATTTTTCAAATAATGAAGTCACAATATAATACTTAAAACTTCATGTTAACAACTTTAGATGAAAGCATGACAATATAAATAGAATATAAAATGTGTATGTTCAGTGTATATTGAGATGTTAAAGGTTAAGGAAATAGAGTTTCATAAAATTAAAAATATATATACTCTGAAAAATCTAGTTAGCAATTTAAGGAGCTGGACACAGATATTATAAACTATAAAATATATCTGGAGTAACTATTCAATATTCAGAACATAAAATTATTGAAAATATAAAAGGGAGTTAAGAGACATAGAAAACAGAACATGTTTCAATATCATAAATAGAATCAGAACGAGAAGATGGTCAGAGTGGAGAAGGTGCATAATTCAATGGTGCCAGACAAGAGATTTTCCTATAATTAATGAAAAACAGGAAGGACCCTTGGAATCAGGTCATATGATGAACTCAGAAGGATAAAGAAAATTGCATTTTTAGAAACAAATAGTGTGAAAGAAGAACATCTCCAAATCAAAACTAAATTAACTTACAAATTAATAACAATAAGGTTGTCATCATATTTCTCAGTTGCAACAACAATAACAACAAAGTCAGACACAAAGATATAATATTTTAAAAAGCACTGTGAAACAATTTTCCATTAGTGTTTTTATACCCAGCTAAACTATGGTTTACATGAACATTAAAGACATTTTCAGACAAAAAAAACTTTGGAAGATGTCTTAGTCAGGGTTTCTATTCCTTCACAAACATCATGACCAAGAAGCAAGTTGGGGAGGAAAGGGTTTATTCAGCTTACTGTTCTCCCCTTGATCACTAATTGCAGCTTGTGTCAAGTTGACACACAAAAACAGCCAGTACAATTGACCCCTTGTCAACTTGACACACAAACACATCACCATTAAGACTTGACCCATACTTTCTTATTCATCCCCAAGATCTAAATAACTTCAAAAACCCCACAGTCTTGCATATTAAAAGTTCAATCCTTTTAAAATATCCAATATCTTTTAAAATTCAACAAAACCAGCCAGTACAGAAGAGTTTGTCACTGATTTAAAGATGTATCACAGCAAGAAGTATTAGAGGATCTGCAAACTCAGAAAGGTCTTGATAAGTCAGCAAAGTATTTGGAAGTCTAAAGATGGGAATGGTGGTGGTGGTGGTGGTGGTGGTGGTGGTGGTGGTGGTGGTGGTGGTGGTGGTGGTGGCAGCGGCAGTAGCAAAGTGTCAATTACAATGAATTTGTTGGGTTGGAAACATGAGATTGAACTGAAATGCAGAAGAATGCTAATGTAAGATCAATAAAATAGAATTAGGACCAAAGCTTCCTCTAGGGTCTTTCATTGTCCAAGAGGAATATGAGAAGGTGATTCATCTTAAATTTTATTATGCGTATTTATTTAACATATTGTTATACATATTAAAATTTGTGGCTGGTGATGTCTTTGTTGCTGTAATAAAACATTCCAACCCAAAGCAACTTATGGAAAGAAAGGACTTATTTCAGATTACAGGTTACAGCCCATCACCAAAGAAAATCAGAGCATAAACTTAAGCAGAGGCTTAAGTAGAAATAATGAAGGAAGATGGCTTGTTGACTTGCTCTCTGGCTCACACTTATTTAGCCTTCTTATACAGCCCAGGACCACCTTCCTGGGGAATGATCCTGCTCATAGTGGACTGGATCCTCCTGCATCAACTAACGGTCAAAAGAGTCCTCCACAGATATATCTAAATGCCAGTCTGATCTAGACAATTCCTTAGTTGACACTTTCCTGTCAGAGTACTCTAGGCTTAGGTAACTAACTAGGACAGGGGACAAATAATAAGAGAGAGGATGTAGAGTGTGTTTATATGTTTGCATAAAGTAACTCTCCCCCTAAAGAATTAAGAAATATTTCTATAGCAGAAAAAAATTGATACCATGGAAAAATGATATGATCAACACGGTGCATTTTGTTTATATAGATGTATTTAATTTTAAATTTTATTTTTCTGCTTCAGTTGTTTCCTTCACACAGAAAACATTTTTCTGTACACAAAGGTACAAATATCTTATATTTCTCAATACTTGTTATATATTGAAACATTGTTTAGTTGTTATCAAAAAGTACCATTTGTAGGCTGTTGGAATGGCTAGTGGGTAGTGACACTTGCTAACAAGCTTGATTTCTTGAGTTGACTCTCTCTACACAGTGCAAGGAGAACCAAGTCTTACAACTGGTCATCCAACCTCTAAAGGCATGCCATGTCATATATAATCCCCACCTATTCACACACATACAACACAAATAAATGCATGCAATACAAATTAGAAAAAAATATTTAGTGTGGAATCCAGTTTATTAACCAGACCCCTTCACTCACTGTTGCGTGGCTTTAGTCTGTTTGTTGACTGAGTTACATTTGACTGAAGCAAGGCAGAATGTAATGGCTACCGAATGTGCTTGAGGAACTTCTTCACTTTGTGTTGGACAGGACACAAGAGTAGGAAGGGTGTGGAACCGTTAGAACCTTTAGAGCCATGACCCTTGGGACCTCCTTCCTCTAGTTAGGCCCTACATTTTAAAACACTCAACTCTTAAAACAGTCCCCTCACTGGGGCCACAGGTTGATCATGTAAATCTATGGCAAACAATTTCTATTAAAAGCAAACACCAGAGTATCAAACTTCTATGAAATGTAGTTCATTTTTTTTCAAGTTCCTTTCAGTTTAAAATTAATTGTCCCTTTGTCTGTGGCACTGCCTTCTTGAAAAATACTTTGCAGTTTTCTTTATTGCAGCCTCCTGGGTATGAATGAGCTTCTTCTTTTCTTTTCTTTTCTTTTTTACCTGTACATTTACTATGAGCTATAAACAAGATAAAGATTTGATGATTCAAGATAACCTCTTTTGTACAACCAAGATCATATATCTTTGCTGATGTCATACATTTTATTTTTATCATATCGGATTAAAACATTAAGTTTATTCCAGTACGTAATGGGTTTGGCCTATGCCAGTGATAACTTATAATGATGAGGGGTGTCAGGCATACTTTCCTTGCGGCTCAGTAGTGTTCTTTGTGTCTATAATCTGTTTCACTAGTCATTTACTCTATTATTCATGTCTCAAATGGCTTTCTACTGAAGACAGTAGCATGCTTTATCAATGGAGACTATTGGGTTACTTTAAAGTTCTTCCTGGAAAGGCAAAATAAATGTTTCAAATATTTCCTTTACCTAATACGATTCCAAATCAAGGCTTCAAGTAATAACAAAAACATTAAAACTTTTAAAAATAATTTAAAGATAGTTTTTGTCCCTATAAACACATAGATTTTCATAGATGTCAAATGGTTCAGTTGACTGCAGTACTGCAATCATTATTCTTTCCAAGGTCCAAATTACAGGAATCTGGCTATTAAAGAGCTCTCCCATCTTCATAGGTCCTTTCAACAGACCCAATTAATCTTAAGAACATTCTAGAAGCACATGATATTCCTGCTCACACTGTACTTCCTTTACACAGACCTCAATCAACCATTTCCCTCAAGGACTCCTTGTTCCTTTTCATCTTGAATAATACTGAGATCAGAATCTGATGCAGGAGAAGGCTCTCTGTTATTGTGACATCTGCCCAGGGCCTTTTGCATGCTCAAAGAAACCATTATTAAAATAGACTTGTGTTTATTCTCTCTCCTTCTTTTCCCTTGATTTTCCTTTTTATTGGGCTACTTCCCACCACCACATAAAGCTTACGTTCTGTAGCTACCTGTGTCACTTACTGTGTTAGCAAATACAGTGAATGTAAGAGACAAAACTGACCACTTAGAACACAGAGGTTCTTTATCAAAATTACCTATGTGCTGTTTCCAAAAAAAACCTCCTGGAACATCATTCCAAGGCCTGTAAAGACAGGCCAAGCACACAAGGGAGATGTCTACCAAAAAGGAACATAGAGAAGCTCTGTCAGGATCAGAACAAACTACACTACAAGACACGGGCATTTGAGAATGACTGTCACTTCGTGCTATGAGGAGTCATTTACTGAGGAAGACAGAGCAGTTTTGCATGTTTACATCGCTACCCCCAAATTCTATGAGTTCAACTTGACATAACCTTAAGGGGGTATTCACAAATCTACATATTGAAATATTTTAGCATATACCTAAGTTGTTTTAATATGTAAGACATACACAAAATAAAACTATAGCGTTGGAACAAAACTGTGTGTAATCTTTTAAAAGAATTCTATCTGGATACATGGCAGGCCGCAGGGCATGGAACAGATGAAATGTGCCTCTACTACATTGAAACCTCAAATATACGACAGCCAGTAACATGTAGATTTTGTTGTCTGCCTAGTAATGTCAGAAATTATGCAGCACAACATGGCCTCCTGAGTGACCCATACAACAGAAAAATGAGGACCCTGTTACAGATCAAAACCTTGGGAAACCCAAAGCCAAGCTTTGCTTAGAAGGAAATGACTGACATCCAAGTGTTCACAAAAGGGGAAACCTTAAAGAACTCATCAGGCAATCCAAGAGACTGGAAAAGGGAACTGCACAGAAACTGTAAAGAAAGCAGAAGGAAGAAAATATACGAGTTATATTTAAAAGAATGAAATGGGTTATATTTTTTTAAAAAAACCAAATGATATAGAAAATAAACTTCAATTCAATTCCATGGATAGAAGTAAAAACTATTCCTTTTTACAAGACTCACAAGACGAAAAAACCCAGGCCAGAGTGATCAAGGGAGAATAAAGACAAAAGTCATGAACAGATCAAGAAACAGAGCCTTAGAAATGTCAAAGCAGCTCTCTGAATGGCAACAGATGTTGGGCTGTGCCCTAGTCCATGGTTATATCCCGGCTGCATTTTCCATAGAAGAGCAGCCCCCAATAATGCGTGTTGGAATCCATATGGACAAGGCAAACATCACTGGCAGTTGCAGCACATCAATGGCTCATTTTGGACCAAATTAATTTCTTATATCTTCTCCCATCCTCCTCCACCAATGGCCACAGGGAAGGGGACCGGAATTTTCTAAGGGCATAAGTGATGGATCCGGGGAGACTTAAGACAGATGTAAAGAGCGATGCAGAGAAATAAGGTCCAGGTCTAGTAGAATCAAGCTGTGCACTTGACTCATAAAAATGATTTTGAGGGTTTTTGACTCCAAATGGAATGTTTGTAGAAACTTGAAGAAATTATAGAGGTTAATCGTGCTTTTATGATGCTAGCTTCAATGCATTCCTTCTATTTAAAAAAACATACGGTACCTCTTCTACTTAAAAAAATATCTATAGGATTTCTAATTTTAATTTAAAAGCAATATTAAATATTATTTATATATTAGTATATCATTACTATGATCATGGTATGTATGTGGGGGGGGTCACACATGTCATAGACAGAGCACACGTGGAGGTTAAAGGACAACGTTTAAGATCCAAATCTCTTCTTCCACATTAGATCTGGGGAATGAACTCATATTCATTCAGGGTTTTGTGGCTGTTAGCTACTGTGCCATCTCACCAGCCGCATGTTTTCCCAGTCAACTGCATTGACAACAAACAGATATTTTAAATAACATTATAATCCACAAACTGACATGCATGTCTCTGGAAATGGGGGCTTGAGAACTGTGTCTCTGCAGAGCACAAAGGAGCGAGAGCTCTGTCACTGGATGCACCTTCAAGAAATAGTGTTGCAGAATATTCCCTGGGGATAATTTTTTCTCTCTCTAATTGTTTGAAGCACTGCCAAGTTCCCAGTGAACTAACACAAAGGAGAAATTCTGAGTAGCACACAGGGTACATATTTATACTGTTTCCATTTATACACCGTGCTAGACTGACATATTAACACTCTCGGCTTCCCTTTGATGTTTATTGCTGGGAATAAATGTGATATTACATGAATATTGATTCGGATATGGTTTTACTGTCCATTGTGAATTTTCTATTAGAAAAGCAAATTGTCTTTGATTGTTCTCCAAGGAAGGTGATCTCTACCCATGCTTGATTAAGACAAACCCGGTTATATGGCCTTTGCCAAGTCGTTTTGCAAGGAGACTCTTCTCTGGAAAATTCCTTGATTTATTTCTTAGGTTGGAACAGAGTATGCTGCTCATACACAGAAAAAAATCAAGAAGACTCCAATCTTAGACACACGTGGCTTCTCTCTGTGATCTGGCATTAGCTGTCAAGCCATTAGCTCCTGATGTTACAGGGAGAACAGAAGAAAACTAAAATTAAAAGTTACTGTTGTGTTCAACTCTCTAACAAGATGTATGTGGAAGTGAAATTCTACAGTGGAGGACTAGGAGTGAAGGCCAACAATTAAAATTCTCAGACTTTCCTTCAGTTAAGAAAAATTTGCATCTTGTGCAAATTAATTGGGATTTCATAACAGATGGAGCCGGATCTAGGGTCAGCAGAAAGAGAGTTTTCAGTTGATTGATGAGTCGGTGAAAATTTCCTCCTTCCTCGATGTAATAAAAGAACTTCACAGAGATAATTTGGGGATGTCAGTGGAGCCTGGGTCTTAACAACAGGCACGGGCACCGGAGTGGAAATATATTAGGGCCATTTCAGAATGGGCTCCAAATCAGCACACCTGACACTTCTCTCATTGGAAGGTGTTTTTCTTCCTCTCAGCTGTGCTGGCTAAGTGACAACTCAGTGGCAGAAATTCTCTCTCAGTGCCCCAGTAAAGGAGGCTGAGCCACTGTGTGATTTAAGGCTATTTTTTTAGCTCTGGAAATCAGAATCTCAGAGTGACATGCACCCCGGCCAACCAACCACCACATTAGGCTGTGTAAAGAGCTCCTCTTTGTCAGATAGATGAGTTAAATTTGTATACAGCTTTGCTTAGAAACAGCTCAGGCACTGCAGACCTTTCTCGCGCTTTCTTTTGTAAGACTCAGGAGCAAACATCTTTCCATGCTTCCCCAAGATTGAAAAGATTGGAGGCAGAGAGAATTGCAGATACCTACGGGGATATTTTTTTCCGAACATTTTTCTGACATCCCTACTCGGTTTGCTGTCCTTTAGTGACCTGTATTGTGCACTGCTGCTCACAGCGGTGGTTGAATATACATTTGTCATTGAAGGGACTAAAAATCCCCAAAGTGTTACTGGCCTGGGTGTAATAAAACAGACAGCTGAACTCGAACTGATTGAAATGCAGTCTAGCCTACAGCTTCGGGCACAGTTAAAGATGCAGGCATGGCAGTGCTTATAAATTGACTTAGCTTTTAACACTGGCTCCATGGAGTACCTGACACCTGTGCATGTACATGGCTTGCTGAACTTGATGATAGGCTGAGCAGGACATTCTCTAGGAAGCGTTTAACAACCAGACTCACTCCATGTTGCCAACATAATCTACACTTGTATATACAAACTGAGTATGTATGTGTGTGTGTATGTATGTATGTATGTATGTATGTATGTATGTATGTGTGTGTGTATGTATGTATGTATGTGCTTCTCTACACATGCATACACAGAAAGCTATATACACACAGAGTCATCACAGCTCTGGAGAGTGGAGCTTCAGGAGCAAGGGAGAATAATACTAATAGCTTTTTTTGTGACTGTGTTTGAGTGGGTGTACATGGATCTGTACAAATGTAGAGACCACAAGTTGATGCCAGGTGTCTTTCACAGTCTTTCTCAATCTTATGTTTTGAGGCAGGATCTGACCCTTTAGCTTGCCAAATTTGGCTAGAATGGCTGGCCAGCAAGTCCCAGGGATTAATTTCTGCTTCCCTATTTACAGGGATTCAGGCAGATGCTACTATACCTGCCTCCTCCTCCTCCTCCTCCTCCTCCTCCTCCTCCTCCTCCTCCTCCTTCTCTTCTCCTCCTCCTACTCTTCCTCCTTCTTCTCTTCTCCTCCTCCTACTCTTCCTCCTTCTTCTCTTCTCCTCCTCCTACTCTTCCTCCTTCTTCTCTTCTCCTCCTCCTACTCTTCCTCCTTCTCCTCTTCTTCTTCCTCCTCCTCTTCCATCATCACTACCACCACCACCATCACCATCATAATCACTACTGTTACTACTACTACTATTTTATGTAGTTTCTGACGCTTGAACTTGGGTCCTCAAGTTTGCAGAGTAAGCACTTTACTAACTGGACCATCTCCCCCAGCCCAGTAATACCTTAAAAAAAGAAAAAGAAAAAGAAAAAGATTGGCTTAACTCATTCTCCTCAAGGTCCAACATGTGCAAAATGTAGGTCATATGGGACAAGGGTGAAAATCGTGAGACTGGAAATTAAGTTTTCTCAAGAACATTGGAAATCTTTACTATCATCTGTAAAAGTGCATGAGATTACAACAATATTCTCTCCCAACACCACCTCTATTAGTAGCTTCAAAGCAGAGTATTACCTTGAAAGAAATAAACAAGGGAGTTGATGTCTTTACCAAAGATTTTCCAGGTCCACAATCTAAAGAGCACATTTCTAGTCTCATTGTGGATGTGGCCATGGAATAATGTGTTTAACTAACAATTTGATTTTCAGGAAGGTCTTCATCATTTCGCAGGTCTGCCTCTAGCATCCTGAGGCCAATTCTTCCTCATCCCATGTCCTTTGCATTGACATTAATATAGAAGAGGTATTCATGATGGAATAAGGAAGGTATATATACATCTGGAGATTCAGGCAGGATTCTGCTGTGCCCTGCCCTGGCTTGGAATAAGGAGGAAAGGTCAACTGAAATCAGATAGATCAGGAAAGTAAATTAACTTATAAGAGCCTGGTGTGCTCAGCTGGTCTCTTTAATAGGTTTTTCATGGTACTTCATTGGCTAGCTAGCAAGTTGCCTCGTCCCTGTCCATAAGAATCACGGAGGATGGAGACCATGACTGGAGTCAGAAGGTATACATGGGACCGACCACTGGAAGAAGACAGTCTCCCTCTTATAAGATGAAGCGTATATGCCAATGGGGTCTGGCTTGTTCAAACAATGTATTTTTCAAACCTAAAATAGAATTTCTTGTATATTGCATAAAGCCAACTGCACAGAATTAGAAAGCCACAACCCCTCCATAATACTATGCTAGAACATGTCTTCTGATCTTCTGAGAATGTTCTCAAGTAAGAACATAGTTTTTCTTTTTGCTATTTGTTTCCTTGAGACATGGTCTAGAGTTGCCACAATTCTCTACATAGCCAAGGATGGCCTTGAACTCCTGGCTCTCGTGCCTCCACATCCCAGATTTGGTGGCAGACATGTGTCATTGCACCCTGTGGTACTTTTGTACTCCTTACTCTTCCTTGAGTCAGAAGGAGGAGGGAGGAAGGATTTTTCTTTTCTTTTTCAGCATTAAGCATTGTTTACTTACATAGTTACCTTTCTAATTAGGCATTAGCAAGGTTTACATGCAAATAAAGCTATCCAGGTTTGTGTGTGAAGTCGCTTGCACTTGTCCCTGTAAGTGATTGCAGCTAATTTTGGTAAATAATTTATATTGCGCTTGGAGGCAGAAAATGAATTTACAAATGAGAAAAAAATTAAAACAATTGTTTCACACCCTCTGACATTCCTTCACATCTTGAATTTGAAGGTTTTTATCTCCCTGGTTGGTCTTAATTATCTTTGTACTGTTATAATTCTTTTAGAAAGGTTTGCTCTTGGCGTTTATCATCATGGTGATGGCACTGAAAATGCTTTGACCAATATTCTTTCATAAGTGAGCTCACTGTCTTTGCAGACACTGACAAGTTACCTACTTTTCTCAATTACCCCATGTAGAATGCAACCTTTTTAGTATACTCATGAAAACCTTTCATGAATTCATACATAGAAATCCAAACACAGTCATCGTTTATGACAGCTGATTGATTGGCTCATTCATGTTATAGAGAACAACTCACACCTACAAGGAAATAAGAGATCGTTTAATTTGAGCCAAATAAGAGTGACCATAGCTACAGAACATAGATTCACTTTGGCCTGGATATCGTGCTCCAATGAGGAAACAATACATGACTTTTTCATCACAACCCAAGAGAATGTCGTAAATTAAGGCATTTTCAAAATACATCGATGGGAACATGAGGTTACAATAAAGCAGGCAAATTTTATTGTTTTTATTGGATAGAACATTAGGTCAGATAAGGAGATGGACAGTAAATTTTAACTGAGAACACTGAAGGTAGCCCAAGATAATTTGGCTGTGACTCCACAGTCTTGCAGTACAGCCTTGAAGAACCTTTAACGTGTGCTGCTTTGGGGGGGGGATGGAGTGGCTTATATTCATTCATTTTTCATCAAAGATTAAAAGGGTGCCTATCATGTATGAAGGACAAACAAGTTTTGGAAATATATTCATGGGTAGAAGCTCAATTTTTGTAGATTGTAAACTCTAGAAAGAAAGCTACATAGCTAGCACACAAAGGGAAAACCGTTGAAGCAGAGAGAGACGGTCACTGTTGGCGCTTCTGCCAACAGGAGGGGACAGTAAGTATACAGTTAGTCATAATGGCTGTGAGTCAGCCTGGAGCCCACTTGGCAGGATTTGAATCCTACTCTGTATCACTTCCTAGTTGTCCATCACAATTCCTCCCTATAAACTATGCACAGAAAATATAAGATTGCTTGGGAAATCATTCTCCACAGGGAACACGAGATGATATTTGAAAAGTACAGAGAATTTTTAAAAATATGAAACACTGGCATAGAGCTTGTATCTTTAAAGTATAGACTGAATCAGTTCTGCAAGAGACTTGGGGTAAACCAGGACACTGTCACGGAGGTGCCGTGATAATTGACATCTGAAGGATGGGGAAGGATTTGTCATTGTAGATAAGGAGGTTGATCAGATGGGCAGCTTCAGGGGTGCCATGCTTCACAGGGTGCTGAAACATCACTAGGAAATTAAAAAATGGCCAAGTGATGTTTATTAGAACTCCTCTCAGGGGGAGCACTGATTGTAGTTTTTAGGAATACCATGAAAAGTCGATTTGGGTAGAGGAAGGGGACTCCCAAAGACTGTGATCCTGGAACAACAGATGGCCACTAAGTGGCTTCCTGGGAGTTGAGTCTGCTTAACTCACATTGTTATTTGGTGAGCACATACCCAAAAACCTTGCAGTCTTTTATCTAGCTTAATATTAATCTGAGGAGTGCTAATTGCTACATTGCCCTGAAGCAAGGTTATATGGTTATCCTAGACAGGGGGGAGTTTGCATATAGGCGAGGATTCAGAAGCATCCGTGGTGGAATAATGCAATGGGGCATGTAGAAGATTCTGGAAGGGAAGAAGGAAGTGCTGGTGGGAAGACAGATAGGGTCCTAAAATGGAAGACCTTAGACACAAGATAAGGGTCCAGGCTTAAGTCTTTAGATAATGTCCATCCACTTGGACTATGCAGGGTGACAGAAATTTGTAGTGAGTGAACTGGTTTGTCTGTGAGGAAGCAGGAGGCAGGAAGATACGAGAGGGGGCTTTCGAAACAGACAGGGATCTAGATCCTGAGAGCCTGAGGTTAATCAGTGATTGGACACAAGAAAAGGGAATGAAGGGAAGGACAGGAGAGGAATCTCTAGACTTGAGTGGCCAAATAGATGCAAAATTGGTTGTATCAATACTATTGCTATTAATATTTATTGATTAGATATTTATGTCAACAGATTCTAGCAAGATGAATTTCAATATATGAGTTGGAGCCAGGAGAGACACGAGTCATATTCCAGTGGTCTTGTTAACTGGATATTCCAAGTGATGCAGTTTCCATGAAATAAATTAGATCAACTAGAGACTGTTACTTTCTGTAAAGATAAGGTAATATTCATACGTTCACAAACCCTAACATGATTTTAGTAGAGGAAGTCTGCTTATGTTTAAAGAATGCTCATGGCTATGTTCTTTCTCATAAGAGATAAACCAGGGATTGGAGAGACAGTCCAATCTGTAAAGACTTGCTCTGCCAGCTTGAGGTCCTAAGTGATTCTGAGAAGTCATACAAGCATCCTGGGGGTGGGGTTCTGGAGAGCTGGCTCAGTGGCTCAGTGCCTACAGAGTACGTTCAATTCTTAGTTCAGATTCCCAGTATCCACATAAAGTCCTGGTGTGGCAGCTCATATCTATAGTCCCAGGGCTGGGGAGATAGAAACAGGTGGATGCCTGAGGCACACTGGCCAGACAGAGACATGAAATTGACCTCTTGTCTCCAAATGCTCATGCTCAGCAGAGTTCCGCACCCCCCCCCCACCAATGATAGTAAACACTCTAAAACGCTGGGAGCAGAGGCAATACCTGTAGTCTCCGTAGTGGGGAGGAGGAGACAGGAGGATCCCTGGGACTCACTGGCAGCTAGTCTAGACTAATTAGCCAGTTACAGGCTAACTAGAAACCATATTTCAATGGTGGACAGAATTCTGGAGGATGGGGCTATACTCTGGGCTCCACAGTTGTGTGAACACATGTGTGCATGAACATACACATGGTCCCGCACGTACAAGAACATGCGTGTGCGCGTGCGCACACACACACATACACACACACACACACACACACACACACAGAGAGAGAGAGAGAGAGAGAGAGAGAGAGAGAGAGAGAGAGAAAGAGAGAGAAAGGAGAACCCAGATACAAGCAAAATCCTATTATTGGATTTTAATCATTCAAAGTTGTATTCACCGATCACCCTCTCTCCCGTCTTCTTCTGTGAGAAGAATTTGACAGAAGCCTGCATATCCTTTGAACTTTAAAACCCTTGGCTTCTCAGTAACTTAATTAAGGCTTTTGTAGCTTAACCACGTTAGCTCCATCTTTGTTCTATCCTAATTGGGCTCTGAGCCAGGTTCCTGAGAGTTCTTGACTAGCATTTGTGATAGAGTTTTTGTTAAACTTCTCTGTAACTTCTCCCTCTTCTCTCACCCTAAAAGAAGCCTGGTTTCTTCTTGGTAAGGTGGGGACCTCATTCTCATGTATGTGAGCTGCACAGCCTCATATGTCACAGAAATGAGAGTACGTTTAAAACACGAAGGATGAGCATGCGTGTTGCTGTCATTGGAGACCTGAACTAAGGAACAGAGTAAGCCTTGTGTAAAGAGGAGCTTGCTAGGTGCCAGGTGTTTGCTGGACCGACCCCAGCCACATCAGAGGGGTGCTGCTTTTCAGTTAGTGCTCCCCAAGAAGCAAACTTGTAAAGGCAAAAAAACAATTGAAGTGTCTCAGGCAGAGTATGTGTTTCAATAAATCCCAGAAAAATCCCCTCTTTAAGATAGAAAACCAAATGACTTTTATTTAACGAGAAGAGACAGAAGGAGGGGAATGCAGAGGATGTTTGTGGAGAAGCACTCCCACATGGGTAGGTGTGCTCTGTGGGAGCCTGTGAGAAAGGTGTCATTCTCCCGCAGGGGTGAGAATGCATGCAGGAACCAGCTGGGTGGGCAGGCTAATCAAGGTAAGACCTTTTGACATGATGTATAAGCTACACTCCTGCTTAGTTATACTGTACTGTCAATTTGCTTTCCCTTACACACACACACACACACACACACACACACAGAGAGAGAGAGAGAGAGAGAGAGAGAGAGAGAGAGAGAGAGAGAGTTTTTCCCCCTGAAAGGGTCTCAGGATGTAGCCCTGTCTGGCCCCCAACTCATGTTCTCCTGCCTCAGCCTTTTGAGTGCTAAGATTTCAAGTAGATGACAGCGAGCCTGGCTTTTAAATTGTTTTTTTTATATTTAAGTCTGATTTTCAAAAATTGTTCTGTGTGTATCTGTCCCTGTCATATAATATCTTCTATTTCTAGAATCCATTTATAAGTTAGTTATTTGAATAGTAAAACGATTTGAGAAAGAAAATACGTTGCAAAATAAAATAGAAAATCAAAAGCTAACTTCCATGCAGTCTCTCAGTGAGGGCTCTGAGGTTGAAATGTGAGTGGGGAGAAGACAATGTCCACGGATGAGATGAGAGGTTGGTTCTTGAGGTTGAGCTTAGCTTCACAGAAGCTGCTGCCCTTGGTGATAGTGGCATTGTTAACTTTTCATTTCCTGTCTTTCAATATCGCCCACGTTCTGAAGTCTTATCTAAAAAGCCCCTTGTATCAGTCTAGGTCCAGCCAGGATACAGAAACACACAGTAATACAAAGAGTAGAAAATTAACATAACATTATGAGTTATGCTATAAGAATAACATAGAAGTTTAAGGATTTCACCGGGCATGCGCATTCTGAAGTAGAGAATCCCAAGGAAGATAAACTTGGAGAAGAATGTCTCTTTTTAAGGCTTTCAGAACGGAATGGAAAAGGTCTATCTGCAGCCACTGGATGGTGCAGATGTTCTCTGGATATCCCAGGATTGAGCTGGTCCAATGGTAGGAAACAGCGAGCAAGCTTCTAGGGTAAGTTGGAGAGGCATGATCTGGGAGGATTGGCAAGCCAAGGCTGTGGACAGATGCATAAAAGAGTCATCAGGTCAGGGCTACAAGACCAGCAAATGTTCATGCTCCCAAGCGGGGCAGAACTGATGACCTAACTGTTCCCATGATTTACCCATGCAAGAGCAGCAATAACCAGCCAACCCTAAGGTCTGTTACACAGCACTAGCCTGAGATCTTCCTTCCTCTCCCAGTGTGCATTGCTTCTCCTAGTGCCATCTACCGACAGATCTTCCAGCTCTCCGGTGCAGGAGAAAAATACTTACAGTTACCCTTCATTACAGTACTGGTACTTAGGGCGATTTGCAGCTAAGAGGCAATAATTGATAATTAGCCCACTTCTAATCAGGGACAGTAAGACCTAATCAAGCACATTCCCTAACCACCTACTTCCCTCCTTGTCTACATAGTAGTCTTCTACAGTGAAAAGAATTCTAAGGAAGCCACACAAACAGTAGTTTTATTGAAATTGTGAATGTTTGATTACGTAGAGTCATTCAAGAATAGGTCTGAGTTTTTAATTGACAGTCATTAGTGTAGCACCTGGCATGCAGTAGATGATATTCATATAAATGTGTATGTATTAATCCATAATAACCATCCGTAAGTACAGTTTTAACATGTAGAGAAAGGGTCAAGACGTGAGCACACAGGTGGGAGGTGTGATTGGACAAGTGACTGGCTGGCTCACCTCACTCATGAACGGATGTCCGCATTTGGGTCATTCCCCATCCAGCCTCAGCAATCACAGCTTCTTCCCTTCCCTTTTGAAATTACAGATCCACTACTTGTCTTCCAAACTCCTTCACTGAGTGTTTCCAAATACAAAGATTTTAGGGGAATTCTCTGCGTAGGTTAACAAACAAGAACAATGGGGACCACATTTGTGATCAGGATTAATTTTGTTTGACAATCTTCATTAAGTGCAGTAAAGTATGTTCCTTATGGAGGATGTCAGGAAATATAACTAATATCTATATTTTTATTTTCTTCAGTAGCTAAATATGATTTACATTTTATTATTTCTAGGGGAATCATTCAGCTTCAACTTTATTTCTATTTATTAACTTATGATATTTTACCTTTTTCATAAAATTATTTAAAGCAAAATAGTTAAACCACATAAATGATTAACATACAGGGTAAGAAGTGTCCTAAGAACATAAAAGTGGGGATCAATAGCAGAAATTGGAGCATCATGACAACAAGGAGAATGAGGATTATTTGGGGCCATCTATTGCTGCTTAGAATATTGGTTTAATTATAGAAAGCATTGCTTTCTGTACATCTAGTACCAAACTCTTGTTCCACTACATGTGCAGTGGATAGCCCTACTAAGAACTTTCTAGAGTATTAATTTTCTCTCCTATAAAAAACAGGTGACATTAACATGCCCTGAGGATTAAAAAAATCTTTAACTTAAAAAAATCTATTCTTTGTCAATTTCATGTACAAATACAATATTTAGAAATTATCCAATCCTTTCACCCTCCTCAACTCCTCTTGGGCAGTCTTCCTCCCTCTCTCAACATCATAATTTTTTGTTCTTCTTCTTTTGCTTCTTCTTCTTCCTCTTCTCCTTCTTCTTCCTCTTCTTCTCCTTCTTCTTCCTCTCCTTCCTCTTCCTCCTTCTTCCTCTCCTTCCTCCTCCTCCTCCTCTTTTTTCTTCTTGTTTCTGTTATTCCTCTTCCCATTCCCACTTCTGTCTTTCTTCTCATTCTTTTTCTTCCTCTCTCATCCTCTTTTCTTTTTTCTCCTCTTCTTCCTCTCTTTTATGGGTCTTCTTCCTTATCCACGTCTTTTAGGATAGCTTACTGAGTCCAGTTAATGCTGCCCATGGTCCATGTGCACATGGGTGTAGAAGACTCTCCATTGGGGCATGGGCAAGCTGCCACAGGCCACATCACTGAAAAAAATCAAATCTCCTTCTCACTGCAGCCATCAGCGTCAGTAGCTCCCCAGATTGACAGATAAGGGTAGTGTTTCCTGAGCCCCTTCTCTCTACATGTTGGAATAATGAGTGTCTTGATATTGTGCTCAGAACTATTGCTGCTGTGAGTTCATGAGTATAACAGCCCTATCATGCCTACAAGTCGTTATATTACAGCAATCTTCTCTGACCTCTGCCCCTTACAATCTATCTCCTCTTCAGTGATGTTTGCTTAGGAGGTAATATGATATAGATAGATATCCCATTAGGGCTGAGCACTCACACTCACCTTTTCTCTGTGTTTTTAACAATGTGTATCTTTATATTAACTGCTATCTGCTGAATAAAGAAGCTTCTCTGATCTCTGATGAGGGTGTATTAGTCAGGGTTCCCTAGAGAAACAGAACTTATAGGATGAATCTCTCTTGCTCTGGGATATGCATGTGTGTACGTGTATGTGTATGTGTATGTGTATGTGTATGTGTATGTGTATGTGTATGTATATGTGTGTACACATGTTACTTGAGTTCTTTTCTCATTGACTTAGGGACCTCTTGCTGGCTAGGCAAGAGCCTTAGAGTTCATTAACTCTTTGTGTGAGTTAGAGAGAAAAATAAATAAATAAATAAATAAATAAATAAATAAATAAATAAATAAGGAAAGAAAGAAAGAAAGAAAGAAAGAAAGAAAGAAAGAAAGAAAGAAAGAAAGAAAGAAAGAAAGAAAGAAAGTCAGGGACACACAGATAAACACTAGATGAAGCAGAAAAGGCGTACACTGCCATTTTATTGTTGTTCTTAATTTTTATACATTCTTAGAATAATTGATCACATAGTTTTAAAAGCATTTTTACATTCCAAAAGTTCATAGTAAGTTTAAGGCAATAGTTGGTGTCATAGGTCGATATGGCTTAAGGAGTTATAGCAGGATTGTTTACATGTTTTCCCATTAAGACTAGTATCTGACTAAACATTCATTATCTGTTACTAGCTCCATAAGTTCACTATAAGTTTAAAACAATAATTTTTATGTCATAAGTTAGCATGGTTTTGTCAAGAGACAAATCATCTGCCTTGTGTCTCATTATTTTGAAGTCTTCCTATAGATAAACTAGTCCACCATTTATTTTCTGCCCTTGTACTTACAATTAATTGTATATTCTCAGTTTATGACCTTTAGTTACCAGATAGTGGCATAATTCCTAACCTTGAAGGAATGTTTTCCTTGATTGCATATTTGTTGCAAGCTTGTTTTCTTTTCCTAGTGCAATTAGCCCATGACACATAAAGGTTTACAGAGCTCTATTTGTATTTTTTATTCTATAAGGGGCTTGGGATAACTTGTATCAATTCAGGAATTCCATAAAATCATGATCATGAATTATGAAATCATCAATTCATCTATACAGCATTGCTACATGAAAGTATATCTTCATATTGATTCTGCAGAAAATCTGCCCAATAGGTTGGGCTAATGCCCAGGAATCATTCAGCCATGTAATAGTCACAGGAAAGGCATATCAACAGCAAGAAGCAATCCTGGGATGAAGTCTATGAGGACCCTGTATCTCAGAGCGCACCCATCATAGCCATGCAAAATGGTGGACCATCTCCAAAAAACCCACTTGCTTGCCATAGCCTTTCCTAGATGGCTTCTGACACTTCAGTATGTGCTGGAATCCAAACAAAGAGGAAATGGACTAGTTATCAAGGCAACAACAATCAGGCAAGAAACAAAAATCTTTCTTCTTCCCTATCTTAATATAGGCTTTCAGCAGAAAGCACAGCCCAGATTCAGTCTGGATTAAAGGTCTATATGAAAGGTGTTTCTCCCTACCGCAAGGATTCATATTAGAAGTAGACCTTTCCATTTAAAATTAAGCAGAAATCCTTCACAGGTGTACCCTCTATTTTTGGGTTTTCATTAATTTCAGATGTAGTCAAGTTGACAGTCAAAAATAACCATTACAATGGGTGAATTGCATTAGTCTGTGAGTATAAGTTTAAGTATTTAGAAGTCAGTTTTATGTTGTGTCCCTTAAGCAAAATATTAACAGTAGCAGGGTCTATGACTTCCCTTCCCATGGACTCCTGGCCATACATACAGTGCCAGGTAGGAGTTCCCCCTTGAGAAGTGGGCCTTATATCTGTTTTGGCTACTTTTCTGTTGTTGGGATAAAATACCATAGGCAAAGGCAACTTAAAATAGACCTTATTTTAGCTTACTGTTCTAGAGGAATAAGAATCCATGAGGACAGAGTGAAGGCATGGTAGCAAGTGACAGACATGACTGATTTCCAGCAAGCTGAGGACCCTAATCTCAAGCTGAAAACACAAAGCCCATTGTACTGGCTAGTTTTGTGTGTCAACTTGACACAAGCTGGAGTTATCACAGAGAAAGGAGCTTCAGTTGAGAAAATGCCTCCATGAGATCCAGCACTAAGGCATTTTCTCAATTAGTGATCAAGGGGGGAGGGCCCCTTGTGAGTGGTACCGTCTGTGGGCTGGTAGTCTTGGGTTCTGTAAGAAAGCAGGCTGAGCAAGCTAGGAGAAGCAAGCAAGCAAGCCAGTAAGCAACACCCCTCCATGGCCTCTGCATCAGCTCCTGCTCCTTGACCTGCTTGAATTCCAGTCCTGACTTCCTTTTGTGATAAACAGCAGCATGGAAGTGTAAGCTGAATAAACCTCTTCCTCCCGAACTTGGTTCTTGGTCATGATGTTTGTGCAGGAATAGAAACCCTGACTAAGACAAATTGGTACTGGGAGTGGGGTATTCCTGTGACAACCTGACCATGTTTTGGGGAGGACTGTGGAAGGACTTTGGAACTTTGGGCTAGAAGATCCATTCGGTGTTATGAGCTTTGTGGAATGTTGTGTAGGAGCTTGGAAGATAATGTTGAGAACAGTGCAGAAGATGGAGGCCTGGCTTGTGAAATTTCAGAGGGAAGATTAAAGACTCTTATCAGGGCTGTTGCTATTTTGACTGTGAAGATTCTGTGGTTTTGGTTAGCTGGGGCTGAAGGATCAGCTGTGAATTACACGATACCAGAACTACTAAAGCAAAACCATTGCATTGCTGGGACTATTGATGCTGGTTGGCTGGACCTGGGAAATTGGCAGTGATTGAGAGGAGACCAGCATCATTGGGGTGAAATCTTCTGAGAAGTGTTTTCTGAGAGCACAGAGGCTGCGTTCCAGGGATAGCCAAGGTTGTACCTTGTGCTGTGGCAGGACTTGGTAATGTGTAAGAGTCATCCAGGTGGTACTGGTTTTGAAGGCATGAAGGAGTTGGTTTTTTTTTTGTTTGTTTGTTTGTTTTTTTCGAAGCAGGGTTTCTCTCTATAGCCCTGGCTGTCCTGGAACTCACTCTGTAGACCAGGCTGGCCTTGAACTCAGAAATCCACCTGTCTCTGCCTCCCAAGTGCTGGGATTAAAGGCGTGTGCCACCACTGCCCGGTGGCATGAAGGAGTTGTGAAGAGCAGCTGAGGCCTGGACACTGTGAGAGGCCGTGGAAGGCCATTGGTGATGGTGCAGCCTCAGTTGCAATTCCAGGACTGTAGGAGTCATGCAAAGGAGTTGAGGCTTGGGCACTGTGAGAGGCCTCGGAAGGCCATTGGTGAAGGTGCAGCCTCAGTTGCATTGACAGCCCAGGATTGAAGGGGTCATGCGAAGGAGGTGAGGCTTGACACCATGAAGAGAGCCTATGAGAAGCTGTTTGTAAAGCAGCGGAAGACAGCAGTGTTTTGGAGATGCCAGTACCATGAGATGACCATCAAGAACAGCAGCAGCAGTGGAGTACAGGCATCTGGAGCTGTGGGTGCTTCAAAGGGCAGAGCTGGAGAAGTGACTCAAGCCCTTGAATGAATTCAGAAGATCTTGAGTAGTCCCAGACATTGGACGGTTGGAATTTGATTTTGCTTTTGATTGTGACTTTGCCCTGCTATATATTCCCTCCTGAAGAAAGAAGGTATTTTAGTGGAGCCCACAGTTAAGAGACTTTGAATTTTTAAAAGACTTTGAATTTTAAGAGATTGGGTATTTAAAAGGGATTGAAATGTTAATATGTAAGAATTTGCAAAGACTGTGGGACTTTTAAAGTTATTTAGATCTTGGGGATGAATAAGAAAGTAAGGGTCGAGGCTTATTGGTGATGTGTTTGTGTGTCAAGTTGACAAGGGGTCAATTGTACTAGCTAGTTTTGTGTGTCAACTTGACACAAGCTGGAGTTATCACAGAGAAAGGAGCTTCAGTTGAGAAAATGCCTCCATGAGATCCAGCTGTAAGGCATTTTCTCAATTAGTGATCAAGGGGGGAGGGCCCCTTGTGGGTGGTACCATCCCTGGGCTGGTAGTCTTGGGTTCTATAAGAAAGCAGGCTGAGCAAGCCAGGAGAAGCAAGCAAGCAAGCCAGTAAGTAACACCCCTCCATGGCCTCTGCATCAGCTCCTGCTCCTTGACCTGCTTGAGTTCCAGTCCTGACTTCCTTTTGTGATAAACAGCAGCATGGAAGTGTAAGCTGAATAAACCCTTCCCAACTTGATTCTTGGTCATGATGTTTGTGCAGGAATAGAAACCCTGACTAAGACACCCATAGAAGGGAGTAAAAGTGGGTCAAGGCCTTAAGCTCCCCACACCTTTCTCCAGTGACATATGTCCTTAGGCAAGGTTATACTCCCTATTTCTCCAAAGAGTGTCACCAACTGGGGACCAACTGTTCAAATGCCCTAAACTATGGGAGACATTTCTCATCTAAATTAGCACACAGTTCAATTAGAAAGCTGTTCATTACCCCTGTAACATTCATGCCACCATTGGGTATACCTTACCAGGCTGGTGACCATGGAAGCTTGTATAGGTCACAGTTGGGTAAGAGTATTTGTGTCTTTCTCCCTCAGTAGCCTGCAAATTGCCTTCTGGAACTATTCAAATGTCAAAAAGTCCTATTAGACTTATGAGATGCC
Organism: Uromys caudimaculatus; assembly: GCA_028551405.1. Taxonomy (NCBI): domain Eukaryota; kingdom Metazoa; phylum Chordata; class Mammalia; order Rodentia; family Muridae; genus Uromys; species Uromys caudimaculatus. The sequence goes on along the minus strand of CM052717.1, from coordinate 22,889,063 downwards.
CAGGTTTAGCAACACATGATTGATAGAGAAGAGTTAAAGTCATCTAGAGTTTTACTGTTAAAGATAACCAATTGATTCTGACAAGCATGAAACAACCCTATAGAAGGTTAGTTACAAAATAGATCTTGTAGTATGTTGCAAATTTATATCCACAATACAGGTACCTTGTTATTTAAATGATCTTTTAAAAATATTGTCCCAAATAGAATTATTCTGTAATGATACCTTTCTAAGTATCCACAATCTCCTGTTGTAGTTTCCTGAGAGCTAAGATTGTAGGCATTTGCTACCATATCTAGTTAGAACTTTTGATTTGCAATTGTCTGTATGGTTAACCTAGAATTTCATAGACATTCAATCTTGACAGCACTACTCTGGAGGTTAATATTCATGGAGGGATTTTGAGCATGTTCTTAAGGACTGGTACGGCACCTGGACCAAAAGTGTGAGTGTTGGCTGAATGTATTAATGAACTCTGGCTTCATTTTCTCAGAACTGCATGGAGGCTATGTGATGGTTTGAGGGAAACGTACCCCCCATAAGCTCAGGTATTTGAACACTTGGTCCCCAGTGGCAGTACTAGGAGGCTGTGGACCCTTTGGAGGTGGACCTTGCTGAAGTGAGTGTGTCACCAGGGGGTTGACTCTGAGAACTTATGACCTCTTCACACTTCAGTTTGCTGTCTGTGTTTCCTTCATGTGGTTACAGATGTGATCTCCCAGCTTCCCTCCTTGTCCGCCTGCCATCATGTGTCTACTAACTTACGATCTTTCCCTCTGGTATCATAAGCCAAAATAATGCTTTCTCCCATAAGTTGCTTTGAGTTGCCATGTTTATCACAGCAGCAGATAACTAGTAGAGAAGTCATCCTGAAGACGCACACTGGCCTGGGGTCTCCTGTCACGAGTGCTTATCCTTTCCTGCTCACTGGTCCAGAGCACACGTGGCATTTGTAAGGAGGAGTGGCCTTTTGGATTTTTGTCTGAGTTCTTGTTCACTCTGGTTTTGCTTCCATGATGATAACCTGTGTGCATGTGTGTGCATATGGTATGTATGCTTGGAGAGGCATGCATGCCAGGTGCACATGTTGAGGTCAGAGAACAATTTTGTGTAGTCAGTTCTCTCCTACCTTATGCTGGTTCTAGAGCTAAATCTCAGGTCAGCCTTGCATGTTAAGCACCTTTACCCATTGAGCTGACATGTTAGCCCACCAGTCATATTCTTTCTTTTTCTTTCATTTCTTCTTTCCCTTTTCTCCTTCTAAGCCCTCCTGCCTCTTCCTCCCCACTCTCTTTCAAATGCATGGCCGTTTTATTCATTAATTGTCATTGTTTGCATATAGGTTATATATTCTTAAATATAACCTGCTCACTCTGTATAATGTTCCTTGCATGTCTGTTTTCAGGGCTGAGCATTTGGCACTGGCCAGACGACTGGTATGTGCTTCCCTGGGAAAGACCACTTCTACTTCCTGCTTCCATCTTCCATCAGCCACTTACAGTTCTTCACAGGGCTGAGGACCTCAGGGGCTTTTTCCTGTTGATGTTTGCATGTTTACTGAGGTCATCCTTGTTCAGTATCTTCTTAATGCTCAAAATTGTAGATCTCTTTGTGGAGCCTCAACACCAACTGCTTATTATCTATCCATCCAAGACGGTCTCCTCAACATGTGTCCTTAGTATCTCAAATTCCACATCTCTCAGACTACTTATCTTATTCCCCAAACTTTCCTCTAACAAAACGGTTATCAGGAGTTAAATCTAGAAGTGTAGACTTTCGGTATGATTTACCCCCTTGCCTCACTATTGCCATTTGGGGCAAAACATCAAGCTCAACTTGTTCTTTCTCATGGACACCTCTCACTTGAAGATCCTTCATTCTTGCCGCGACTACCGTAGTTCAAGACACTATCACTCTTTTCCATGATTGTACTTACTAAGGCATGCAGCTCTTAGTCCAGGCCTTGTTTCTACTCATTGCTCACTCTGGAGAGTATTCTGCAACCTAGATCTGATTATGTCTGCTCTCTAAGAGGAGTTAAGTTCTGTCCACTCTTAAGTCTCAGCTTAGAAGTCGCCAACTTGAAGAAGACTCGTCTGCTTTCCTATGAGTTACATTTGGAGAAGAGAATTATGTGTTATATATAGAATTGATTTTTAAAGAATCATGGAAATATAAGTTGCTTGTGAGAAGAGTACGAGGCAAAAGTTTATTGAATAAGAAAACCAGAATTGGTCCCTGAGTTCGTAAGAGTAATTGAACATCTCATAAAATAAATGTCCTTGAAAGTACAAGCAATCATGACATTTTTCTAGTATTGCCTTCCAAGTTCATCTGCTTTCTACTTAGAGCCATCAAATCATCTGCCGCCATCACCGCAGCACAATCTCTTGACCACCGGTAAATTGCTACTAGATTATTCTATCTTCCTCCTTGCTTCCTTTCAGAGTGCAGCTTTTCAAGTTATTTTACACAGTGCGATAAATCTCTATTTCAGGCCTGCAGCCTTGATTATATCTCTCTGTTTCCCCCCCAACTCCCTCAAAGAGTCCCACTGTCTGCTGCATCAAAGACAATCTACTAATAATAGCCTTTGAAGTTTTCCATCAGACTGGCTCTTCCCTTGGCCCACTTTCAGGGTTGTAAACCCGTGGTAGTGCCAATGCACATAGCTCTCCTGTTCCTGCAGTTCGTCCTCAGCATTCAAACAGCAGCACACACCATTCACAATCATCTGCACAGAGACAGTGTCCATCTTACCTACTCCAATAAGAAATGGCTTTAAAAACATGCAGCCTAGAGTAATACTGAATTCTTTCACAACATTTTAGTATCCTGGTATTTATTTGCTACAATATTAATGTTGATCATATATTTTTCACCTTCTATATATTGTTTAATTTATTCTATATGTCATGTCATCTGGAAGAGTTAGAAATGATACTTTTACCTTTGTGGGTCCCTAACAACTTTATTGGTTGACTTAATGACTAATTTGTGGGTTTGAGTCTCTATCAAATATTCCATAGGAGACAAATAGGAGTGCAGATTCATTGTTATGTACTAACACAAATACTATGAAATTTATGTTACAAAGACTTTGAATATGCCCAAATCCATGGAAAGTACATTTCGTAAAACCTAATGGAGAGGAAACATATAGAAGAGCTAAACCACTGTAAGCTTTGTCTAAACACGTTCATCTGAAATCTTTAAGACGTTCCTTATGCGTTAGACATGAAACAAAATACCAGCATCTTCTCCGTTACTTGGCCTTGCTATCTCTGGTGTAGCTAGGAATCTAAAAATAGGACAGTTTCATGATGGGCTCTGGAAATTGTACCAATTTGGGATCATTTCTGATTATGAATCATAAAACAATCATTCTGAATTACTCTATATTTGGTGGCAATGTAATAGTTTCTAAAGTTTCAACTTTCAGAACTCCTAGTCACTCCCAAAAGACTATTCCATGGCCAGTAGAATTCTAAAGGACACCCTAATCCCATGAGATTCCTGTTCCTTAGCAAACTTTGTGGATATAATGAAGGTTACTAATTAATTGACTTCAAAATAGAGTAAGCGGGATTCTGCAATGGTCCCAGTGTCATCACATGAGGCTTTAAAACAGAAGAGCGGAGCAGAAGAGAGCTTGTGACACACGGGGTGGTGGAGTAGGCAGGCCTACATGCAATTGCTGCCTCTGAGACAGAGGGGTGTGCAAGGCTTGAGAGAGGCCACTGAAAAGTAAGGCTCTCAGCCCATAGGAAACTAGGAAATGGAACAGCCCTTCTGTTCCAAAAGCCAGAATTGTGCTTTCTGAGTCAGTGTGCCAGCAGCTAGAGTCTTCCATAAGGGCTGGGTCAGCTGCCTTTTTTGCATTTGACTGTGTGCAGTGTATGTAGCAGAGAGGCCCAGTCATGCTGTTTGGGGAACCATCAGATTTGAAGACAATAAATTGATATCGCTTTAAGCCACTGAATGCACAATGGTTTTCTTGCAGAATAGGATCGGAATACACATTTTAAAGGCTCACAAAGGTCATCTGAGCCTGTCCTTTTTGTTGGAGAGATTTTAGCTCAGAGCAGAGTGGAGATGATCCTTTTGGGTGTCACCCAGGAATTCACGATTGGGGAAGGATAGAAAGACAGGAAAAATCTTAGGGATATGAGAAGGAGAATGAGTCTTTCACTCCAGAGTCAGGCTGCACAGCTTCTTTGTAGAGACCCAAGAGCCCTAGTACAATTAGCATTTGCTTAAGACTGCTCTGCCTTCCTGGGTGAAATGTGCATATTTTAAAGACTCTCATAAGGAATCTCCTGTGCAATCCTTGTTGTATTTAATTTTACCGGATTATAATCCGTTTCATGGGCTCCCCAGAGGCCCCTAATAATCTCACTTAGCAAAACAAATGTGAAAAGAAGAGTTTTGAACAATGTTTTGAGAAATAACAAGTTATATAACTTGAGATATAATAAAATTCGTCTGGCTGATGCCCAGACAGTTAATTAGGACTCTCTTGAGAAGCCCATCATTCCTGGATATGTCCTCCTCTTTCTCGTTTCTTAAGCCAGAATTTACAACCTCTATCCAGAGAGTCTTCTAGTAAGCCAGGACTCTCTCCCGAGAAGCCCCACCCACATGTTTGCTTTACTCTTTTCTTAAGCACCTTTATTTTTAATAGAAACTCAACTCTGTTTCATATTGGCTAGTCCTGAAATTCCTCCTTCCACCAAACTGTGAACCTTGGGTGCTGGAATCAAGATCCCTAAAAACTCAAGGGATTGCCATAGGGTAATGAGGTGGCAGTGTGGTGTGGTGCCCTGCCTCTGTCCCCTCCCCCCTGGTTATGATAGACTGCAGATATCCAGAGCCTATTCCCATGCTTATTATCCTTCGTTGGGGAGCAGAATTTAGCTTCTAATCCACATAAATTTTCATTCTTTCTAAGCCTCTCATAGCTGATGGTATTTCATCTGTGCTCCACATTTGGTATTTGGTTTGATTTGGTCTCAAGGATTTTGGAAATAACCTATCTTGTCCTCACAATTTGGAAGTTATTTTTCTTGTCCTCTAGTTCCCATGTTGCTGGAATTTAATTTACCATGGGCAATCTGGAATTTTGCATCTTTTACACACATTTTTCAGTTCTTTCAAAGCTGTTAGAAAATTCTTTATTCTACGTGTTTTCATGCTCATGATTTATGTTAACCATAGTTGTCTTTTAATTGCATTTTTTTGTGGCCATACTGTGAGACCTTCTGATCTACACATTTATGGCTATATGATCTGTGAAACTTCCCAAACTTATTTCTTTGTTGAATTCTTTCTAGGTTTTCTTTTCTTTGTGGAAGATTTAATATTCAAATACTGAAACTCCATGCTAGATCCTTTCAAGTTCATCATTTCTATTTTCAAACTCTGTCTTGAATTTTACATTATGGAGATTTGTTACATTAGTTCCTGTATTAATTTGGTTTTTGAAATTACAAGCCATGCTTTTCAGTTTCTCATGGCATTGTGTGTGTGTGTGTGTGTGTGTGTGTGTGTGTGTGTGTGTGAATTTTCTATTATTTATCTATCTAACATCTATCTATCTAACGTCTATCTGTCTATCTATCTATCTATCTATCTATCTATCTATCTATCTATCTATCTATCTCTATCTTCTTTTTTCTCATTTAAAACACTTTGTTATTTTCTTCCAAGCTATTATGGTTATATATATAAAACTATATATAACAGTTTATATATAACTATATGTTATATACAGTTATATATATATGTATACAAATTTCTTCTCCTGCCTTCTTTGCTTTTCTTACCCACATTCATTTTTGTGAGTTTGTTTTTGGCTCTATTTATGTGAGAGGTGTGCCTCTTGACACCATGTATAGAGAATTCAGTAAATTCAGGATAGAATTTCATCTGTGGACATGTCACTCATAGAATGGTGCTTGCTGTTTGTAACAGACTATTTGCGGCAAGCACTAGGTGAGGTGCTTTGAGCCCAGACCTGATAACCTGTCCTGCATAGAGGATTTAGTCCTGATTATAACAGTGAATGAAAAAAATTATCTTCAATGAAAAACAAGTACAACTGCATCCTAGATGAGGAGTGAATGGGCGACCACTCCAGATACTGGGGTGGGCTTTGCTATGATTTGCACCCAGATGTGGAGGCGTTGAGAGTTCTCCCCAGAACCCTGGTCCTTTCTCTGTGCTTGTTATTTTACAGCTTGTATCCTCAGCCTCCCTGTCAATTCCGTGAGCTCTTAATATTCTTTTAATAATTCCATGTGCTCAAGTTACCCAAAAGTGATGGAGCCTGTTGCTCTTTTCTGCTATATTACACCTTCTCTCTGCCTTTTCAAAGGATTTTGGAGGCAGTTTAGCCATATAAGGAGCGCTAGACTGCAAGTTAGGTGATCGGATTCAGGCCCGGGCTCACCATTTAATTATAGACAAGGCGTTTTCTGGAGGAGAAACCCCCAAAGAACAAAAATGCTAAAAACCCTGGCTAAATAGATCTTCGTAGTTTCTTACAGGCTGGGATAATCGGACTGTTGGGAACACTAAACACAGGGAGTGAAATTCTGCTAAATTAAACCCAACAAACATTTATTTAAGGATAATTTAAAAAGCATTTAGAGAGAGGAGATAGAAAATGGGGAGAGGGGAAGAAGCCTAGCTGGGCTGATTGAGAAAAGGGCTTCAGGCATTTCATAACCCAGGTCTGACCTGTAGATACTGGCGCTGCGTGATCAATGGACCTGCTCTCCTGGCGGCCCTTCATGCTACAGTTTGGGAGAGGAATGTGAATTCAGGTCACCAGGCTGTGTCCCAAGTGCGTTGCCGACAGAACCATCACCCAGACCCATTTTTACTCTTTTTTAAAGGCACTCTGGGGAGATCAAAACCAAAACATTCCCAACAGCACATTTCTCACTCAATTTTGGGTCTTATGTCTGACTTACCTTTTTTCTTGTGTTTTAAACATCTCTTGTGATTCTTCGTCTCCTGTAATTCTTTTCTCGTTTTGTGGAACTTACCTCAACTCTCCTGTTCATTCATTTATTTCTTCTTCTTCTTCTTCTTCTTCTTCTTCTTCTTCTTCTTCTTCTTCTTCTTCTTCTTCTTCTTCTTCTTCTTCTTCTTCTTCTTCTTCTTCTTCTTCTCCTCCTCCTCCTCCTCCTCCTCCTCCTCCTCCTCCTCCTCCTCCTCCTCCTCCTCCTCCTCCTCCTCCTCCTCCTTCTTCTTCATCGTTGTCGTCATTGTCAATCATCATCGACAAGGTCTCTCCTGACTCTCAGACTGGCTGTCCAACAAGCCCCCCAGTGTTCTCCTGTCTCTACTCTCCAGTGTGGACCTTGTTGATCTATGCTGGTCTACCTGGCATTCATAGGAGTCCTCACACCCCTGTGCTTGTTCAGCAAGTACTTTACTGACCCAGCCAACTTTCCAGTCCCATAAATGTTTTTAAGACTACTTTTCTCATGGAGCACTGCCTTGGCTATCTTCTTTAGGAGTTTGTGTCTTTGAGACAGTCTACTGGTATTGCCTTGGGCAGGCTTATACTTGCTGTGTGGACTAGGCTGGACTTGGACTTGCAATGGCTCTTCTGTCCATCCCACCTGGGTACAGGGATCACAGATGGGCACTCTGCTTCCCTTTAGATCTCAATAGCTGGTGTTCTGCTTCCATAACTTTTATTCAGCGCTGTCTGGTGTTTTTTAAGTTGTGTTTCACCGTGATTGGTGAATGTTGCTTGTATAATGGCATTTTGTTTCTTGTAGTTTCTTTCATGGCCTAATATATGATCAATGATAGAAATGCCTTATAAGGTTTTAGACATATGTGTTTTCTCTGTGTGTTAGATACAAAATTCTTTATGGACTTTAGGAACCAACTTATGAATTGCATAACTTAAACTATTTTAAATTTTCATCTCCTATTGTAAGAAGTATGATAAAATAACCCATTATAACTGTGCCTGTAGTTTTTAAGATGAATTTATTTTTCCTGGTTTTATCAAATTTGCTTTGTGCCTTTCAAAGAATACTAATGGATTAGGAGAAATTTTGGCTATCACCTTCCCTAAGCAAATTTTTCCTTTCATCAGCATAAAATATAAAGCATCCTTCATTTCATGAGCCATTTTGAACTTCCTTTTTTGCACATATATGCATGTGCGGTATGGTTGCATGCATGGATGGGTGCTTTCACGTGCACATGTGTGTGAAGGCACATGCGCATTGACATGTGCGTTGTGTGCAGGAGCACATGGGCTTCTGTGTTTGACATCGTCTGTTTCAAATGTACATCCTGTTCTATGCTGAGGCAGTATTTCTCTCTCAGTCTGGAATTCGACTTTTCTATTAGCCAGTGAGCCAGCTTGCTCCTGACATTCCCATCTTCAGCTTCCATTTTCCTGCTATTAGGGAGCGACCACACCCGCCCTCTTCTTACCTGAGTTCTTAACATCTGAGCTCTGGGTCCCAAGCTTGCGCAGCCAGCTCTTCACTTGCTGTTCCATCTTCCAAGGCTTGTGCTCACTGTTGGTCCTTAGTTGATTCTCACCTCACCTGCAGTTGATTTTCATTTCATTCCTTTGTTGCATTTACTTTTAAATTCCTTTGCCTGAGATTATTTTCTAATCCTAGTCTCTGCCTTTTAATAACAAATATTAACCCATTTACAGTTATATTGTTATTTCTTATACATTTGTATAGCTTCTAATTAGCTCACATTTCCCCATTCTTTCTAAGGTTCTCCAATGTAATTATTGGGTCTATGTCCTTCTATTTTTTCTTTACTAGTTTGGAGGTCATGCATTTTATTGCATTTTTTCTAGTTGCTATCATCAAATATTTAATATTCACTTCCCACTCTCTTTTCTCTCTCCTATGTTGGGGTTTTATGATAGTGATCATATTTTTTCCTCCATATGATTATACAATCTGCCCCCAGAATAGTTTTTATTCACATTATATTGCTAAAGTATTACTCCAGTACTCACACGCACGCATTGTGAGCCTCTTCATACCGTAGTAGCTAATCTCAGCTCAAACCCAGAGGTCCTAAGTTCCTTTCCTTAGAAGCTTTGGCGTTATTGTTCCATTGTTTGCTCACATTGATCATGATAAGCACAGTCAAAATGGCATGTCTTCACTTTTTGTCTTTTTTATTGCATTCAGGAATTTATATTAATTCCTAATAGTGTGAAACTCAATGATAATGCCATGTGTATGTACACAGGCATCAATTACTTCTATGCAAAGCTAGATGAACTATCTTAAAGACATTTCCCCTTAATAATGTGAAGATTTTCCTTTGTTATTTCTTAGAATAGTGTTATTGTTCATTCTTTCCAATATGTCCTTTTTATAAGCCCTATGGCTTCTATATTTATAAATCTCACCTCTTTTATAATTCTAATCTCTTAACCACTTGATTTGACATTCTGAAATTGTTGGTTCAGTCTTTAAACTCAACGTTTTTCTCTTTAATCAATCATTTAGCTGTTGAGTCAAAATTCTATCCTTTCATGTTCAAAATTTAAATTTATTCCCAAGGAATACACAGTGCCATGAGAATGAGGATCTTCATAGAGTCGTTCTAAAGACTTGTTGTATTTGTCCTCGTCAATTCTGTTTGGTTTTCTTCTGTTCTTGCTTTATTAAACTTTCAATCACCCTATAGCGAATCTAGTTTTTATACATTGCTAGTTCTTGCTATTCATTCATCTTTTAGCTAGAGAGGTCCTCTTATACCACTGCTTTATGTTTTCTCATTATGGTGTAGGCAGGGGCAGGCTAATTGGCAGAGGCACCCTGGTACATCTTTAGGAAGGTGAAAGGGGACGTGCCTGCTGGATGCCTGTCGGGTATGAGAGGGCTCTGGTTCTGCCAGGCATCGCCAGTACTTAGGACCTTGTGTTTTGAGTCCTACCTTTGGTTTTCACATTATTGTTCCTGGGTGAGTATCAGCTTCCAGGTCATTCATGTCAGCTTTCTTTCCCTAGAAGTCACACAGAGCACATCGTAGATGCTAAATACATAGAGAAATACACAAAGCAGAGAGACCTGGACCAAAGATGGTATGTGTATCACTCTATTTGGAACACACACACACACACACACACACACACACACACACACACGTTACAGTAAACTCATTTTGTAAAGATAGCCTTAGAACAAAGTGAGATATACCAAAGCATGAAAGACCTGTGAAGAGCTGCCTCCAAAAGCATCTTATTAATGAGATTGAGTCTTTCTACTTTTCTCAATACATGGCCCTCAATACAAACAATGATACTTCCTCTTCTCTGCTTTCCCTGTATTTATATAACTGTTCCCCCCCCGTATTGTTGAGCTAGCTGAAAGAATGTTAAGCAACAATGCATTCTGTTTTGATTTCTGATTCCACAACACCCTATTTCTTTTAATATATTTGCTGTTAGTTTTGTAAAATGTTCATCATGTACAGAACTTATTTAATTTTTATTCATTTCTTACTAATAAGGGGCTGCTATATTTTGCCTAACACATTTTCTTCATATGGCTGTAATCATATTACTTTTTCCTCTACATTTTAAATGTAATAAAGAACATTTCAAATACTGGATTGAATCGTCTTGGAATAAACCCTACTTAGTAATAGTACATTATTGCTATATAATTCTATATTTAATTTACTCAAATTTTATTTCAAAATTCTATCTATATTTATAACTGAAATCTTCTATAATTTGCTTTCGGGGTTTTTCTATCAGCATGAATTAGGAAGCTACTGTCTCTTTTTTTCCTCCTTCTCATCTTATAAAGGGATTACATCCCATTGCAAATTGAAAACACATTTAAATACCTGGTCAGCAGTGGAGTGGGCATCCAGTAGCCTTTGTTCTCAACCTGGATCATGCTTGACAGTCATAGCTCTCTGAGGCCACCACCCTGCACTGTGTCTTGTGTTGCATATTGCTAGCCTGGAAAAAGCCAGCCTCAACAGAGTGCATTTGTAGGAATGAGCGCTGTTCCACAAAACTGTAGAGTCAAAACACTGAAAACTCCTAAGTGGAACCATCCACTTAGCACTGCAGCCAAACAACAGCTCTCCTGGGCCTTCTGATCAATGGGGCACTAATCCTATCCTTGAGGGTTCTGCCTCAAGACTCAACCATTTCCCTAGGGCCCCGCCTACTAATACCATTCATTACATTGAGGATTAGATTTCAAAACACAAGCTTAAGGAGGAAAGACACAATTAGATCCTCTATTCCTCAGCCTTTTGCAATTCTGGAGTTGACTCCAGTAGAATTTATTTCTCCAGTGGATTGAATTTCAGCTTTTTATTTTTTTTATTCCTAGAAAGTATGGGAGGTGTGTGTGTGTGCCTGTGTGTGTGTGTGTGTGTGTGTGCGTGTGTGTGTGTGTGTGTGCATGTGTGTGTGTGTACATGTATATGTGCATGTGTGTGTGCTCGTGTATGTGTGTGTGTGCGCATGTGCATGTGCATGTGCGTGTGTGCGTGTGTGCATTTGTGCATGTGTGTGCATGTGCATGCGTGTGTGTGCATGCTCTGTGTGTGTGCACGTGTATGTGCATGTGTGCGTGCAAGTGTGTGCATGCTCGTGTGCATGTGTGTGTGTGTGTGTGTGTGTGCATGTGTGTGTGTGCATGTGTGTGTGCTCTTGTATGTGTGTGTGTGCGCATGTGCATGTGCATGTGCGTGTGTGCGTGTGTGCATTTGTGCATGTGTGTGCATGTGCATGCGTGTGTGTGCATGCTCTGTGTGTGTGCATATGTATGTGCATGTGTGCGTGCAAGTGTGTGCATGCTCGTGTGCATGTGTGTGTGTGTGTGTGTGTAAGTGTGTGTGTGAGCATGCACCTGGATGGATGTGTGAGGCAACACCTTATGCGTGCTCTTCTACAGACTTGCACTGGATGCCCCTGCATTGCTGGGAGGCAGCTCCTTTACCATGTCTGGTTTCCGGTCCTTTGACCTCTTGCACTTTTCCATCTTCGCATGGGGTGTGTTGTCACAACCCTGGTTGGAATTCCACCCTACAAGAAATGACTTTCTCCATGGCCCTAAGTTATGTGCTTTTCATCTTCTGAATGATCGTTTTATTTATGCATCTCTTCAACTCCTGATCCCTTGGCTCTTGCATTTTTATGGCTTTTTATTTCTCTAATGGTCATTTTATTGAGTTTCTGAAGAGGGAGATGAAATGTAAGTGGGTTGTCCGAATATTTCAAAACAGACGTGTTTCAGTTTTCTTCTCTCCATGCGTTCTTGTCAGTATCATCAATTTTCTCTGTTTATAATTTGTAAATTATATTTTACCATTTTAAATGTTTTTTGGTTGGTACTTGTGTGGGGGCAAGGTTTTATTTTCAACTTAAGTAAATGGATTGAGAGAATCCAGCCAAGGAAATAGTGATCTACATACATTTACTACATAAAACTTAAACTGAAACAAACAATCAGAAAAGCATTGGCTCTTCCCTCGCCTGAGCTGGTGAGCCCCACCTAGAGAATCCATCCCATCTGTAGACACCAAATCCAGACACTATTGCTGATGCCAAGAAGCGCTTGCTGACGGGAGCCTGGTATAGCTGTCCTCTGAGAGGCTCCTCCAGAGCCTGACCAATCTGCTGACAGCCAACCATCAGACTGAGCACAGGGTCCCCAATGGAGGAGTTAGGGGAAGGACTAAAGGAACTAAAGGGGTTTGCAACCCCATAGGAAGAACAACAATATCAATCAACCAGACTCCCAGAGTTCCCAGGAACTAACCCACCAATCAAAGAGTACACGTGGAGGGACCCATGGCTCCAGCTGCATATGTAGCAGAGGATGGCCTTGTCTAGCATTAGTGGAAGGGGAGGCCTTGATCCTGTGGAGGCTGGATGCCCTAGCTTAGAGGAATGCTAGGGCAGGGTGGTGAGGCAGGAGTGGGTGGGTAGGTGGGAGCGCACCCTCATAGAAGCAAGGGGGATGGGGGATGGGATAGGGGGTTTGTGGAGGGGAAACCAGGAAAGGGGATAACATTTGAAGTGTAAATAAATATCTTAACAATAACAAAAAGAAAAGAAAAGAGAGGAAGCCTGCCTGGCACGTTGTCTTCATCTTGTGTCAGTACTTGCTGAAGGCATGAAGTTAGCAACTGTCTTTACCTTGAACTACTATTTTCCAAGATGGGGACTGTTGTCCATGAAAGGGAGGCTGACTGTTTAGTGACTAACAGCTTGGTAATTTGCCAGTCCACACTGTAGGGCGAGCCTAGGCTAAGACAGTGATGGGTCAATGAATGGGAGCGGACCACATCTTGACCAGACTGCTTAGTGGTACGTAACACTTGCCATGCATTTAAACATAAATCTCATTTTATACTCTGGAAAGAGATTTGGGGTCACTGACCCCATTTACTTACTCCTCTTCCCAATGTGATTTGATCACTTTCAATTACTTGCCTATAGCCTTTTAATAGTTGTACTGGAAACAGATGGACTGCAATAGCCCAGGCTACCTTAAAAATCTCTGGTGATAAAATGGGCATTATTGCTTTTTGATGGATTTCTACCTCTGCCACATCCACTGTTTCTACTAAAATGGAATGCTTATTTTTGATCATAAAATATTTTTGATAATAAACAATATGCTAATCCTGAGAATTAAGAGCTCTGCAATTTAAACTTTCGATTCCATACTCTCAGCATAAACATCACTTTGGAATCCAACGAACAGAGCTCTCTTTGCTCTGCAGCAAGGAAGGGTCTAGTCGTTGCATGTGGGACACTTACGCTTCATTAACACTTGAGTTCAGGACCCACACATATAAAAGCTATCAGCTCTCACAGTAAATATGTCACTGTGGGGCTTAGTTTATTATAATCAATTTGGTAATTAGAGAAAATCTCCGCAGAAGACAATAGGTTTGACATTCATTAAAGCAGTTCACAGTAACACATCTTCTAAAGATTTCACACAAGGACTGAGTTTTTTTTTTAAAAAATCCTTTCAGTAGGCTTAAAGTGCCAGAGATTTTTAAAAGGATGTTTTAAAGAAAAATGATTCGAAATGAATTATGTACCAACTATCTAAATGGACTTTCATAGACCAACATCAAACTGTATCATAATTTTTGATGTGCAGAAGGACCAAGGAGTGTTTCATAAACAAATATGACAAATTTACCTCCCACTTCAGCAATACTTTTTAAATGTTTTATTAATTCTTTAAGATTTTCACGCGCTGTATTTTGATGATATTTACCCTCCCCCCGATTTACCTCAACTTCTCTCCTCAGGAAACTTCATGTTTCGCTCTCGCTCTCGCTCTCTCGCTCTCGCTCTCGCGCTCTCGCTCTCGCTCTCGCTCTCTCGCTCTCTCTCGCTCTCGCTCTCGCTCTCTCGCTCTCTCTCGCTCTCGCTCTCGCTCTCGCTCTCTCGCTCTCGCTCTCGCTCTCTCGCTCTCGCTCTCTCGCTCTCGCTCTCTCGCTCTCTCGCTCTCTCGCTCTCTCGCTCTCGCTCTCTCGCTCTCGCTCTCTCGCTCCCCTCATCTCTCACTGCCCAAGTGTCTCTTTCCTCATTTTCTCCCATGTTTCTCCCTCTGCTCTCTCTCTCTTTCTCTCTCTCTTGCTCTGTCTCTCTGTCTCTGTCTGTCTCTCTCTCTTCCCCATGTCCCCACTCGTATCTCCTTCCCCCATAAACTTCTTACATCAGATCTGTTGTGTGGTATAACTTCTCAGGGCTGCACCTTGACCTCTCTTTTTTATCCTATTGGTTATTACCCATGGAACGCACAGGGCTTTAAAATGAAGCTGTTAACTGCTTTGCCATCAGTAGAGCTGGCTTACTCTCAAGCTAAGTCTTGGCTTCTCATTTGAAACACTGGGGAGTCTGAGGTCGAAACAATGTAAGCAGGTTGTTGAGTTCAGTACTGAGAAAACAGGGATGTTATTATTTCTCTAATTATTAGGATTTTACAAGAACTAATTTAGTTTAGAAATATATGTTGCTAATAGAATGTGAACAACATTCTACCCCTATTAAAGAAAATGAGAAGATGTCCTCAGAGGTATAGAAAAATTTAATCAAAATACTTGGGGAATTGTGTTATAATTTTAGGAATAAAATGGGTTAGGACAAATTTCACGCCCTGTACAGCCTTCCTTTTTATTAGCCAGCAATATACAGAACATTAAAAAGTTGCCGATGTAAAATGATTTTTAATGTCATTCATTATTTACTTTTCAAAGACATTAAAACATACATAATAAGTATCTTGCAGTTTTATTAGCTAATAGATATTTAAATAGATTAACAAATTATGTACTGGGAAATAACGTGGTCAGATTGCTTGAAAAAATATGTTATGCATCATAAAATTTTCAGTCAGGAATCTACTAAACCAGTATATTTCCATCAGTTTTCGTACGTTTGTTTCATCAGACTCCTGGCAAGTAACCTCTGGTTCAGTTCTCTTGCCTTGGGCTGTAAATAACAGGAAATTTGGATGTTTTAAAAAAAAAAAAAAGAAAATCAGAAAGAAATTATCTTCTTACGTATGAATAGCACTTAGGAGAACATTCTAGGATTGATCTATTAAAAATTTTTCTTGTGTGTATTGTGTGTTGTATATGTGTTGTGTGTTGTGTGTTGTGTGTTTGTTCAAGTGTGTGTGTAGATTTTTTATACATTTATTTATGTATGATTTTACAATCACCCCTATACAGTTCCCTTCATTCCATTTTTGTAATTTTTGAGTGGGTTTGTATATATGTGTATGTTTACATGTGGAGTGTGTGTGCATGTCTGCTGAGGCAGGGGCTGGCTTTTACGTGTCACTACTCAGGAGCAATCTAATCTCATTTTCTGAGACCTGAATCTTGATGACTAAGCTAGGCTGACAGATCACTGAGCCCCATGGACCCTGCTGTCTCTGCCTTGGCAGCGGTGAGGTGACAGACACAGGCCACCATGCCTGGCTCTTTCCTTGTGTTCTGTGAATGGAACATAGTTCTTCAAGCTTACAAAGAAAGCAGACATCTTACTATGTGAGCAATCTTCCCAGCCCACCTCTTAAATATCCCCTGAGGAACTTGACCTCTGTTTCAGAGTCATGGTTCTGGCATCCATTCGTGCTTAAATGCATCAGAAAAAAAATAACGTAATTACAATGATTAGATTAAACCTATTAATATTTCCTACCTCCTTCTTGGAAAAGACTCATGGCTGGGAAGGCCACCTGATGTGTCAATCAATACCTTTTGTGTGAGGAGGAGAGAATACTTGGAGCCCTCTATGGCATCACCTACAGACCTGGCGATGAACCTCAGACATTGGCGTTTTCACAGCTGCCTAAGTCTGAGACTCACTCCTTCCCTCATGTCTTTGTTTCTTACAGGACCTAGCTTCCTTTCCACCATATTCATGAGCCCTCTTTCCTCTCTTTCCTTACCTTACCACTTCCTCTCTAGCCTACCATACCTTCTCCAAAGCAAAAGTCCCTAACCTCTCTGCTTCAAGTGAAATGCTTTACCTGGCATGATTTGTGGGCTTGGTGTATTTCTCCCTTTCTATCTTCATAAATGCAGCCAGATGTTCTCCCAAATAGACAAAAACGTCCTACAAATCTATTTAAGTGCTCAATTCACTTTTCTCATTCTTTAAATAGTGAATTAACATGAGAACAATAAGAGAAATGGCCTTGGAAAATTGCATTAAAGGTCTGATAACTGAATTTGTCAAGCTTCTCCAGAGGGACACATCCAACAGGGCACACAGGCACAAGCACAAAGTTACCACCCATGTATAACTTTAATTTTTTCAAATCCTGCTTTTAATGATGGTTCTTAAATGCTTTGACCTCCCTTTTAGCCCACCACCCATCAAAGGTAGTGGAAAGAAAAGATACGGGGAAGTAGACATGTTTAGAAATTGTTCTTTGGAGCAGATCCCATCTGTGTCGTCTGGAAATCAGTAGTTCAGGTCACATGTTAGCAGTGACAGCTCTATTGCTTGCAAGCACTTCACAGATACACCAGCAGTTTAGTTTTGTAGGGTTGGGTTAGCAAACGCGAATGAGCAGTGACACTTCCTAGCAGAGTCAGCCAGGCCTCAGCCTCAGCACAAGTCAGCAGGAGGAACCGGCACTAACAGGAATGCCAGGAGAAGTTCTCAGCGGTGCCTCTCTCAGTGAAGCAAAGATCAGTGAAGATGCAAAACCCACAAGCACTGTAAGCTAGCTATCCCAGCAAGCCAAGCTCAGCCTCCTTAGCTGTCTGTCCAGTCCTATGTATACCCTCCAGACATCACGTGTCCTCCACGGGTCTTGCCTCAGCATTTGTGCCTGTCTCAGCTGACATCACTCTGACAGTCAGCCCAAGTCTACAGAAGCAGCAAGAAGCCTAGGCACACCACCAGAAGTTTTTCGGTGCATTTCTCTCTATGGAGTCCCGACAAAAGGAGCTCATCCGCGCAGTGTAAGGTGGACCAATACACGTGTGTCCTTAGTGAAGATGCCTTCATCACGGGTCCTTTCACGTGCTTGCTTTAGCAAGTCCTTTAAACTGTGTCTGCTTTAGGAAATGTTCCTTCATGAGTTCTTTAGCCTTTCACCTGTATTCGCTTTAGGAAAAACTCCTTCATGTGTTTGCCCCAGCAAGGTACCATCCAACACAACTGACTTTCCAAAGAACCCTTACGTTTCCACTTCACCCGTGTGCATGCTCACGTGTGCACGGGACACATGCACATGCTATGCTGCCTTGTTTGCATTACTTATTAGAAAGAGTAGACTCACATAATCGCACGCACCATTTATTGTTAGGCTGCGTAAGTGTGTGCTGGTAGAATAGATAAAACTAGGAAAAGCTGGTGTGCACTTGCATTTGAGTCTTGGGGGCTTTGAGGACTAAGAGATCTGATAGTCTGCTCCAAGTGGAGGGCAACCAGTCTTGAGAATAAAGGCAACATTTTTTGTTGAGCCTGTAGATAGTAGAAAGTCCATGTCCTGCTTTAAGGGCAACGGACAGGAGGGAACTTTTCTTAATGTAGAGAAATGGTTAACTTTTTGTTCTATGTGGACCTTCAACTTAATGTGTAGAGGCACAGTGTAAGGTGTAAGGGAAGTCTGTCTGTTTTATCTGCTGTGCCAAGCTCAAAATTCAGTTCACCCAAAACCAGTCTTCCTGAGAGAAACATCTGGGATAACAGGATGATGTCTAGCTAAATGTCTGCTTATCCTGTGGCCTGGTCAAGCTAACGTCTAAAATCAATAGTCATAATAACTGTGTACTTTATGAACTCAGAGAAGAGGAGATGGGGGAGAGAGAGGAGGCAGCTGCCCAGTCTCCTTATCTTTAATGTTACTGGTTACTACTTGGGTCATGGCTAGGATTTCTGGGAGCACAAGGCCCACCACCAGTCGTTTCTGACTCTATTTTTCTTCAGCTCCTATGGTCTGATCTACTGCTTCAATCTCCCAGAGATTTTCTGACACTCTGCATTAATTCGGCCATTTCCTTGATCATTCTCTCTAATAACATACAAATCCTCATATTATTTATCAAAGTTATTACAAGTGATATGTTGACATACCTTGACACTCAGTCACATTATAATCAAACAATCAGAGAGGGGCAAGGACAGTGAGCACACCTGGTTTGTTTGTGTCGCCAGTGCCCGGCATGTTTGCTACAAGGGGACCATTGCATAGTTTTCCTGATGAACAGGTCAGTGCATAAAAGAAAGACTTGTCTAAAGTTGGTGTGCTGGGAGGGGTGAAGTGTCACTCTGAAGAACGGAGACGAAAAACCTGATGCTGAGGAAAAGTGATCAAATCTGACATCCCCTGGAAGAAGAGATGGATCTCTGGGATTATACAGAAGGAGGGGGCAAGGCAGAGGTTTGGTGAGATGTGGCTTTTAGCCGGCCAACTGTTGGAAGCTGGTGGAATTGCTTCGATGCAGTTATGAGGATAGCACCTTGTGGTAAGTGGAGAAACTGAGCCATAGAATTCTGAGGTAGACGTGGGGGCAAATGTGGTCATTTGATGGAGATGAAGAAATGAAGACGATCTTGGAAATAAATTCAGAAGAAATGCCAGTGAGAACTGGATAAGATGAGTCAGAGCCAGAGGGTGGAAGAGGATAGCCAGGATGTGTAGGCCTCACAGAAGAAGCTTACTGAGCAGAGACACAGTGAGTAACTCTTCAGAGGTTCGGGCGCTGCCCCAGGGAAGCAAGGCTATGCGCATGGGCAGTCACTCTGGTGGTCCCTGAGAGCTGAGGCAGAGAGATGAATGGCTGTTTATTGAGGACTCTGGAAGATTTCAGTGGGCAACAGGTGGAGTGTAGACAAATACAACTACATTTGTAAACTGTTGTGGGAACAGAAAGCAAGCCATGGTATAGGAGTCAAGGGACTACCATTAAGGAATTTCTGAGAACTTCTGGGAACATTTATTGTATTTCCCCTGACTTTCACAGAGTAACATGCCGTAAATTTGAAACCACCGATACGTTGGCCTTCTTTTTTCACTGTGTATGACCATTCTAAACTATATTGTTCAAGAATAAATATGTATTAAGTTAAAAGAATGATGAAAAGAGAAGAGCATGTCTGTAGACAGAAAGAAAAGATGAAATCTTCATTTATTTTTGTCACCTCAACAGAGTCACTTGGGAAGAGGCAATCTTACTTAAGAATTGCCTCAAGCAGATTGGCTTCTGACCATGTCTGTAGGAAATATTCTTGATTGACAATTGATATGGTAGTGTCCAGCCCCCTGTGGGTCATTGTTCCTGGGATGTATAAGAAAGCTAGCCAAGCATGGTCTGAGAGAGGGAGAGAGAGACAGAGAGGGGGAGAGGGAGAGGGAGAGAGAGGGGGAAGGGAGAGGGAGAGGGACAGGGACAGGGACAGGGACAGGGAGAGGGAGACAGACAAAGAAGCAGAGAGATGCAGAGAGGGAAAGAAGGAGAAGGAAGAAGAAGAGGAGGAGGAGAGAGGTGTTCCTCTGTGGTTCCTGCTTCAGCTCCTACCCTGACTTCTCTGAGTGATGGACTGTGACCTGCAAATGTAATTTAGAAAAACCTTTTCCTTCTCTAAGCTGGTGTTGCTCATGTTGTTTGTCCCAGCAACTGAGAGCTAGCTAGAACAGAAGACAATATGGAGACATGAAAGTCAGCTCTCATAAAAGCAGTTACCGCTCCTGTAGTCTTCTTCTGTTTGTAGTCTTTGTTTTATTCTCTTAATCACACGAACTATTCCCTAAGTTGTAACAAATCAAGTTATATTGTTTCTGCTTGTAAAACGTTTTCTTCCATCCTTGGAATTGACGACCTTAAAATAATTTTATTTAAAATATTTTTAAGCCTTGTGTTATCATCCTCATTTAGAATATCCTCTATTCATTGGCCAACTAGTTCTTTAAACTCTAGGACCTGAACATACAGTGTGCAGAGAGGATGGTGGAACGAGCTGAGCCACTGTGTGTTGGGAGACATCTCAGAGGGTCGTTTCTCTGATTCTTCTCGTTTTCCCTGACCTAACCCTTTGCTGTCACCCAGGTGACTTTCCCCTCTCACCTTGCTCACTCATTAACCCAATTTAGAGAGATGTCTATGGTTAGCAACCAGATATCGGATTGAGAGAAATACTCATTAGCCATTACCCTAGCACAGGAAAAGTTAATCTAGTCTTAAGAAATCTGTAGAGGAGAGGAGAGGAGAGGACTCTTTGGTGTCTTTATTTCCTAGTGGTTCTAATATGCAGGGTGCTCTGGGGTCCTCTGACCTCTTCTAGAAGCACTCAGGAGATTTCAACCCCCTCCTCCATTTCACTCCAGTATGTTTCTTACTGTAAATAAAACCCTTTGTGTCTTTCTTTCTGAGTCACTGGTTCAAATCCTTTTCTAAATTTTAAAGTAAAACTCTTCCTTGGGGGATTCAGTGAATGGCCTTTGAAGTAGTTTGGTAACTCTCTGTTTTGTGGAAGTGAAGCTTATTCAAATAAAAATGGCTTGCTATTCTTTTATTGCACTTCTGGAAAGTTATTAGACTTCAAATGTGATGGATCCATGAGAGAGCCTGCCCAAGGCCTGCATCTCCTTTGCCTGGTGCTTGCTAAACTGAATTATAGGAGCTAAGTTGTTTGTTAGGGATCTTCTGTACTTTGCAGGAGGGTAAAGCAGTCACACTGAGCTGTGGGGCTTTCACTGTGTATTAGGGGAAAGGCAAAATGAAGCTTTCAAGGGAGTACTTAATGCTTCAGATAGGCACATTTAAACAAGGAATCATCCTAGACTATGACCAGACTGTAAGGGAATCGGCTTATTGAAGAGGACAATTGGCTTCAATATTACTGATGGAAGCAACAGGGAGTAGCAGAACAAACACATGGTCTCAGTCTCCAGAAAGTCTTTCTTTGTCTCCACCCAATGTGCACTGAATAGGACATTTGACACCCTGGTCTCTTTTATTCTGATCTATAGTGTTAGTCATATTTCCTACTTGAGAGCATGTTTTTCTTCTTAGTATTGACAGAGTGACTTTGTCATGACTGTACACACTTGCTATTATTTTATGTAGAAATAAGATGCTACTAATCTTCCTAGGCATGGTAGTGCATGCCTGCAATCCCAGGAGTCAATAGGTAGAGGCAGGAGGATCCCTGCGAGTTAAAGGCCACCTACAAACATAGCAAGTCCCAGGTCAAATCAACCATGGCTATAGAGCAAGATCCTGTTTCAAATAAATATATTTTTACATATGTACATATGCACTGTATTGCACACATTGTGCTGAGATTTTTCATCTAATAAACCGTGAATAATTTGTGTTCAATGCATCTTTTGAAGGTTGTATTTCGAAATTAGCTTACTGGGTATTCATTAGGCGTTATCACACTTCTTTGGCTTTTCTGTGTGTTGGTTGGTTTTGTTTTTTTGAGGCAGGATTTCTTTCTGTAGCCCTGGCTGGGCTGAAACTCACCTTGTAGACTTAGATTCCACTGCAGCTCAGAGATCCACCTGCTCCTCTGTGTCTCCGGAGAGCTGGGACTGAAAGCTTTTCTGAACTGACCCACTCCTCCCTCCTTCCCACTTTTCCTCATCCCCTTCCCCACCCACTTCTTTAACTCTCAGTAACCCTGTCCTTCCACTTCATCTGTGTCCTGCTAAGCTGACACAGTTTTCTTTGTTTGTTGCTATTTTAAGTTGAGT
This sequence comes from Uromys caudimaculatus, assembly GCA_028551405.1. Classification (NCBI taxonomy): domain Eukaryota; kingdom Metazoa; phylum Chordata; class Mammalia; order Rodentia; family Muridae; genus Uromys; species Uromys caudimaculatus. The sequence goes on along the minus strand of CM052717.1, from coordinate 22,866,828 downwards.
TGTGAGCTAGTAGGCTTCGTTTTGGCTTTTCATATCTCCTTCCTTTGAGTGAGCCATTCCCTCGCCACCTTGACTTCGTCTATACTCACGGATCTTTCTCTGCTTAGGCATGAATCTAGCTACTTTCTCTCACCCATAAATCACTGTCCCCCTAAAGACCCCTTCCTATTTCCCGGCTTCACTTGTATTCCTAGTCGAAGATACAAAACAAAACATTTGGAACCAGAATCAGCCTGTGAGAGAGAGTATAAGGTGATGGACTTTCTGGCCGTGAGTTTCTTCACTCCATATATTTTTTCAGTTCCATTCATTTCCCTGCAAATTGTATGATTTCGTTGTTTGTTTATAGACGAGTACATCCCATTGTGTATATGTACTACACGGTCATTATCCATTCATTGGTTGATGGACATCTAGGTTTAATCTGTTTCCTGGCTGTTGTGAACAGAGTAGCAATAAACATGGATGTGTAGGCATCTCAGGACTAGCATTTAAAGTTCTTTGGGTATAGTCCCAGGACTGTTAAACCTGGGTCATGCGGCAGTTCTATCTCAAGTCGTTTGGTTGTTGTTTGTTTGCTTGCTTCTGTTGCTAACTCTCAAGATTGATTTCCACAGTGGGTTCACTCACTTGCACACTCTCATCAGAGCTGCTCCTTCACGTCTACACAGGCGTTCCTTGTCATTCGTGTTCCTCATGATGGCCATTCTGAGCAGAGCAAGATAGAAGCTTAAAGTAGTTTTAATTTGGATTTCCCTGATGGCTGATGATGTTGAGCATGTTGACAGTGTTCCCTAGCCATTGACATTTATTCTTTGGGGCATTTTATGTTCGGCTCCTTCCACCTGGGGGAAGTTTATAGATGTAGGGTCGTCTTATACTTTTCCTTCACATCTGTGGCTCCTCTCAGGGACGGAACGTTCCCATTTGCTGTCTCCACATTGCACCTTGTAGCTTTGCACCAATTTCCACCATTCCTGCAATGCAGCATTTACCCAAACCACAAAGCTTCAGTAGATTCTCAGCCACATCTGGGAGATAGGGGTATGTTACTAATTATTGGTCAGTCATGTGATATTAGGAAAGCAGCCAATGGCTGCAATAGCACACTCTACGTCATGCACTGGGACAATATCTCATTAATTATTTTATGTTCGGTCTTTAAGCTATTTTTGCCCTTTTCATTAACAGGATTTATATGTTGTACTAGGGAAGAGTAATACATACTGAAGACATAATTAGTACATTAATAAAAAGTCATTTGTTCTTCTCACTAGTGTACAGAATTCTAACACCCAGATATATGTAAATTCTTGCTGTGCCTTTTCCAGAAGAATACAAATGAAAAGAAGTTCAGTCAGCCTGGTTCTTGGCCATTGTTTTCTTGGATGCTGCAATGTCTTAATCATATATGCTAGCACTGTATGCAAATATCTTCTGTTTAGTCTAACTAGTCAGTGAAAGACATTGGCAAATTTAAAGTCCTTTTTTAATGTATGTCTTTGTGGCATGCGTTATGTGTGTATGCATTTTCTCGTGGGTGCTTGCCCTGGTGCGTGCATGTGCCTATGGAGGTAAGAGGTTCAAGTCTTCCTTGATCGTGTTCCGCATAATATATTTGAGGTGGGGCTCTCATCTGATTCAAAATCTCTAATTCAAGTAGTCTAGCCATCCAGCTTCCTCTGGGGGTACTCTGTCTCTGTCTCCTGAGGCTGGGGTTGCAGGCAGGCTCCCACCCCTCCCAGCAACATCCTATGGGTGCTAGGGAGCTGAATTCTGCTTCTCTCACTTTACCCACTGAACCATCGTCACAGCCCAAAACATGTCATTCTCCCTCCCAAGGAAGCTAGAATTGCTGCCATTGTTATTTCCGTTTCATTACAGATTTTGGATACATTTAATTTTCTGATTAGAATATGAAATAGGTCATTTGTTAGCTGAAGTATTGCCCAGAAAATGTGAAGAGGGAGGAGAGGGAAAAAATGCTTTCGGTTCAATAAAGTTAATATCGGTACAGCCAACAGAGGAGCTGGGGGCTTGTCGGTGACCTCTCCCTCTGTAGGGAAATGATGCTCAGCCACCCAGCTTAGCCACACTTACACATACAATTCTACTTGGAGGAAGAGTTGCACCGAGAGAGTTCCTACTGGAGACACAAACCGAATGGACCTTCCCAGGGAACGCTGAGCCAGCACAGTAAAGCCGGGACCTGGCAGGCTGCGACCAGATGGCTTTGCTGTATTTACCTAGCTGAGAGAAACGAGAGTCTCCCACCTCCCAAGATTTGTTTTGGTTATTTCTCCAGAGTCTATACATTTATTTTTGTATTCTTGGTTAGCCTGCGTTACTTTTTTTTTTGGTCAGAGCTAGACCATTTCAGGCCTTTGGGTGAGCGGGTAGGTGGGAGGAGGAATTCCCTCACAGAGGCGGGGAGGGGGAGGGGACACGGGGTTTCCAAAGAAAAGGGGAATCATCGGAAATGTAAATAAAGTATCAAAAATAAAAAAATAAAAAAGAAAAAAAGAAAGATGATTTTTCTAAAATAAATCGCAATATCTAATTGCACAATTTGTTGAGTTTTGCCATACACATTAACCTATTGGTTAAGATTTCCACAGATAGGATAAAGTCATTCCCATGACTCCAAAGGCTTCCTGATCATCCCTGCTTAGAATCCCACCCGGGAGATGGCTGACTAGTCTGCATTTTTCTACATGTTTATAAATGATGTCATCAGTGTACCTTTTGACTTCTTGTCTTCCAACTCCCCAGGGTAATGCTTTGAAGAGCCATCCATTTGTTGCACATGTAATACTTTACAGCTGAGTAGTATTCTGTGTGTATACACATTGTGTGATTTCCTCACACTTTTTCAGACATTAAGATTTTCTAGCTTAGGATTATCACAAACAAAGCAGTGTGAGTGTCCATGGGCAAATCCTTTTGTGTGGCCATATATTTTCATTTCCTTAACTAAATATCCCCGAATGACATGGATGGAGCACGTGGTAGGTGTGTGTAGCTTTTGAAGAATGGGCTGTTTTGCTTTGTCTTCCTATTTGCAGGGTATACAGACTTCATCTGTCCATGTGGCTGCCAGGTTTGTATTACCAGGGTTTCAGGTCCACCAGGGAAGAATGGGCTTTTGTAAACTTTCCTGTGTTTCTTGTGATCTCTATGTGCTTTTAGACATTTTTAAATTTGATAGTGCCTTCCTTATTATAAGCCCAGGGCAAAGCAGCCAATCAGTCCTGGACTGAGAACTCTAAAACTATGAGCCAACACAACCTGTGGTTGTTTATAAGCTGACTGTGTCAGGTATTTTGTTACAGTGATGGAAAGCTCAGGCAGTCTATGACCTGTCCTCATCTTTATGCCTTGTGGGCAATGAAGTTCAATGTTAATTATTTTATGTTAAATCGACAAACCATTTGTTTAAGTTCCATTTAATAAAAGGTTCTTTTTCTGATTCAATTTTTTTCATTATTTTTTAACAAGAATTAGCAGTGTATTTCTGGACATATTTGTAGGACAATTCGGTTATCTCTTTAACTGTTCACTAACTTCAAGCTGCCTTGATGACTGTACCTTTATAAGACATTGGTTTTAAATAGAATCTATTTTCGAACAGTTTTAGGGTCACAGAGAGTTGTGCAGAAGGTACAGGCTCCCCACATGTCTCCTCTACATACATATGCCTGGCCTCCCTGTAAGAGACTGAATGTTTACGTTCTCACAAGACTCCTGTGCCGAAATCCAATGATGGGAGATGGTGGCAAGGTCTACGAAGGTGACTATGTCAAGTGACAGAGCCCTCATGAAGGAGCTTGGTAGACTTGTGAAAGAGCTCCAGAGTGACTCCCTTCACCACAGAACATGTGCAGGGCAATGATCTCCTGTAAAAACCAGGAAGCCGTCTTCACAGACCCTGAGCCTGCCAGTATTTTGATTTGGACTCTATGAAGTAGAAAATATCAGGATGGTTTTGTTTGCATGTGTTTTAATTTTCATCTCAAAGATGGCACATGATTCAGAATATCTTCTCATATACTTAACATACAAGTTTTATTTGCCTGAGTTGTCGGAGGGGT
>CM052717.1:22823882-22862637 GCA_028551405.1 Uromys caudimaculatus | reverse complement strand
GTTCACTTCTAGCTTGCACACCTGTGTACATGAGGGATGCCCTCTGTTCACTTCTAGCTTGCACACCTGTGTACATGAGAGATGTCCTCTGTTCACTTCTAGCTTGCACGTCTGTGTACATGAGGGATGCCCTCTGTTCACTTCTAGCTTGCACGTCTGTGTACATGAGGGATTCCCTCTGTTCACTTCTAGCTTGCACACCTGTGTACATGAGAGATGCCCTCTGTTCACTTCTAGCTTGGATGCAGACAGTGGGTTTGTCAATGCTGTTTCCTTTACTGCTAAGATGTTAGTGAAAGATCAACTCTATTATTTTCCTAAAATTTTAATAGGGTTGACTGTCGAAATCACTCCTCACTGGTCCTTACATTGATGTCTGTATTTTTATTTAAATAAAATTGCATTTTCTTTCATTGCTATAGGGATATGCATAGTTTTGGCCTTGGGGGACATTTGCTTAAGAAGCATTCTTCAAGGTGGTTTTATATTTGTTTACTCCCGTTTCCTGCTCAGTGTCAGAGCTCACAGATCTTACCAGTCTTTTCAGAAAAATCATCTTTCTTTTTTATTAATTTTCTCTGTGTCCCATTTTCTATCATATTGAATTCTAATCAATATTCCATTATTTCTGCTCATTTTGGCTTTTATTTTTGCTTTTCTAAAGTTTTAGCTAGAATTTAAGGTTGGAATGTTTTTCTTTTTCCAGTATAAATGTCTAACCCACAGTTCAGCTTTAAGTCTCACTTTGTGAGTCTCACTTTTAATCCATGGTGTCTGCTATTAGCTACACACATCATAGATTTTGTTCATGGCTTTCCCTCCCTCCAGCTAATAATTACTTATGGGTATGAGTTTTGCATTGTGATATTTGAAGCTTTCCAAGATATCTTGTTGCTAGTGGTACGTAATTTCATTCCACATTCCCAGAGATAATCCACTAGAATCCTGCTGTTTCATGTCAATCAATTACAATTTTTTAAGTTTTTTAAAATGCCTACTATGGTAAATATGTCACGTGTATTTAGAGTGTCCTCTCTGCTCTGATGGGGTATAAAGTTTTATAAATGTCAAGTAGATCAAGGTTGGTAATAGGATAGCTCAAATATCTTATGTTTTCCTGATTTTTCTTCTCTCTTATTGTTTAGTGTTGGTTCCAATATCTCCTACTCTGATGATGGGATTGTCTGGCTTATTTTTTTAATTTTGCAGTTTTTAGTGCCTAAATATTGATTCTTTGTTGTTGGATGCATCCATATTCATGTTGCTATGTCATCCTAAAAAATTATTCCCATTTACCATTAGCTTGCATCTTCCTATCTGGGCATACTCTCTGTCATAGGTCTCTTCATCTCATGAGAATGTGTCTCTCTACTCTTCATTTCCTAAGTGCTTACATCATGCTTAGTCTATTTTTTTAGACTAATTTGTGTCTTCATATCCAGTGAATGTCTTTTAAATGGTCTCTTACAGAAGTGGTACTTTCCTTTTTTACTTTGTTTGGTTTTGATGTTCAGTTGGGTTTTTGTATCAGCAACATTTAATGTAATTTTTATATGCTTACATTGTCATCATGCACTTGTTAATTAATTTCTTTTTATGCTCCCTTTCTCCTCCTGCCGTTTGGGATTTTAGAATAGATTTTAGGTTCTCTTTCAATTAACGTGTTGCTTTATTTCATTAGTATTCTAGTTAGGTATAATTACACTTTTAAGACATGGTTTTTATTGTTTTTAAGAATGTGGTTTTATTTACATATGTGTTTGTATACAGGGTCATGCACAAGGCGTGTCATGTGTGGGGAGGTCAGAGGTAGTCACCAGATCTCTCTCCCACCAAATGTGTCTTAGGATCAAATTCAAAGCACCGTTCTTGGTGGCAAACACATTTGCTATCACATCAACGCCAAATAGGATTTTTAAAGAGACAGCAATATATGTCCCAAAATTTACCTGGTTATTAGTAGAGACTATTGTCCCATTTTGTGTCAAATTAGAAACCTTATGATTATGTAGACGTTTTCTAGCGGTTTAACTACACATATGCTCATATATATTTCACACATATTGTTAGTGTATAAGATCATAGCTGTCTACCTTGATAATCACACAAATAGATGCTGGGAATTTCACTTTAAACAACACATCAAATCTTATAAAACTCCAGAAAGAAATCTTTCCAGACACTGAACAGTTTCAGTGTTTTTTGTTTGATTTGATATTTTTTCCTCTGAATATATTTCTGTTCAGCCTGAAGAAATGTATTGAGAATTTCTTATAGTGACATATTTTGCTGGTTTTATGTCTCAAAAAATGTTATTTTAGTTTGATTTCTAAAGATATGCCTCACTTGATGTAGAATCTGCATCCAAATCCATTCCAGTTTTTTTTTTTTTTTTTTTTTTATGGTTCTTGTACCCAGCATCAGGAATGTACAAATGTCTTTTTTCAAAAATACAAAATAAATTATCTGTAGGCATGGACAATGACAGCAGTACACCATTATATATTGTCAAAGAAAACCAGTAACTGATGGTTACAGTGATCAGCTAGCCTTCTCTTCAGTCATTTTCTCCGGGTGGCTTCTCTGAAGTTATCCGTGAGGAACCTGCCTTGAGCTTCCTGTCACAGTTCATTGATAAGGGCAAAACACTGTTCTAGGAGTTAGAACACGCCACCTCCCATATAAGGCTCGAGCATCGGCACCAAATTTTACATCTTTGGCATAGGCCCGAGTGAGATGAGGAGCCAGTGCCCAGGATACTGGTCCCATCTGGCAAAGGACTGTGGGTAGTGGAAGCTTTACTGCGGGGTGGCAGCGGGAGAGCACTAGCCGAGGCAGGCCCTCTGAGGGAGTGAGGGCCCATTCCAGTGTCTTCAGGACAGAGGTGGGTGTCTCTAGTGCTCTGTGGTTATAATGAGAAATGAACGTTTCCCTGTGCTGCGTTTTCTGTATTTGTGGTATTTTCACCTTCTCTTTCTTCCGACATATTTCAAGTTTTCCTCCATGACTTTCAGGGTTTCAGTTTGAAATGTATCCTTTCTTGGGTGAGTGGGATGGGTCCTGGACATCTTCAGCATTTACTTTTTATCCTGGGAAGCTTTTGGCCATTCTAAGTTTAAACCTATTTTCACTTCTTCTTTCCTCTTTTCTCCTTCTGAGACTTGCATGGCATTATCTAGATTTTTTGATGCTTCCCATGACTCCTTCAGAATCTATTCTTTCTCCTCTCTGCTCACCATATTAGATAATTTCTCCTAAAATACACGGAGGATTTCACCACTAACCTTTCCTCTAATGTTCAGCTCTTGGAAGACGTCCTCTTTCCATTTTTGACGATTTCATGCTTGTAAACAATGTTCTGGGATCATACTCACCTCTGTCGTCTTCTCCTACCTGCTCTTACTGACTTCCCAGCCCAGCCACCTGTCCTCATCCAAGCTAGTCCCCCTCCTACTTCCATGTGTTTTGACCCACTGTGTAATAACTGTTGCTTGTGTGAGCATGAGCAAGAAGTTATTGATTGGATTCGGGCCACTTCCCAGGAGTTACAGCAGGGAACAGCTCCTTCCATGGAGATAATTAACTTCTGATAGTGCCTCGGGAATGGGTGGGATATTCTATGGCTGGGGGGATGGTAAAGAGCCCAGTCCTATGTACACCATGCGTAGGCAACCACAGATGCTTTGTGTCCCTTATTTTTTTTTTTTAATTTTATTTATTTATTATATGTAAGTACACTGTAGCTGTCTTCAGACACCCCAGAAGAGGGCATCAGATTTCATTACGGATGGTTGTGAGCCACCATGTGGTTGCTGGGATTTGAACTCATGACCTTCGGAAGAGCAATCGGAGCTTTTAACCACTGAGCCATCTCTCCAGCCCCTGTGTCCCTTATTGCTGTAACCCTGTCCAGAGGGTAGAGTTAAATAGCGCTCCTCTGCATGCTCTGACTCTTGTACTCCTTCTGCCTCATCATCGAATGGTCCCTGGGCCTTGGGAAGTGCAATAAGGATTTCAGCGCTCAGTAATCACTAGTTCTTAGCACTTGGAACAGTTATGAGCCGCAAAATGTTTCGGTTCCTCTGCTGTGACCGCAGGTCTCCTCATTCATTTGGAGGACATGGTTTTAACTTTATGGGACAAAGTTAAAACAGCAGGTAGACTAACGCATGGCATAATTCCACCAGTTTGGTCAGCTGTGGGTTAGTATTGTTTATCGTCTTTTTCTTGAGAGGAGGCCATATTTTCCCATTTCTTTAGATGTTAATTTTGGACTGTGTGCTGAAGGCAGTGAACGTTATGTCCTGTGGATCCTGGATTCTGTTTTGTAACATCCTCATGGTTTGGGTCACTGCGTAACCAATCCAGTGAGACCCAACAACTATCTTGCTTTCTTGGGATGACAGTTGAAACCTTATATCAGCTTTCAAATGATTTACACCACAGCTCTGAACCTGATACATGGACACGATGCTGAGAGGCCCCTCAGTCTTGTGTGGGTTAACATTTATAATGGAGGTGTAAGACTCTGGCGAGCCTTAACTTACCTGAGACCCCCGAGTGAACACATGGAGTAGGGGATTTGTTAATTCAGCATGCTGAGGTCGCTCTACATACCAAGATGGGAGCGCAACCATGCATAGCCCGTTGAGGGACCTATATACAGATTTTAGAGCAGCAGCCATTAGGCACAATGTGATTGGCAGAGCAGCGTGACTTAAATTGATTGATCTTTGGGTAATGAGGTAGCAGGGGCTTAATCAGCCCCTCTCTTCCAGCTTACGTGAACCTGTTTCTTCCATGAGGGGAGGGGTGCCCATGAACTCGGAGGGGGGAGGGGGCCCTGGTGGACTATCTCAGAGTTCCTGAGCTGACTTCTCAGGGGGCATCTATAGCCTTGGGCCACAGATTTTGCATTGTTGCCTTGGATCTGTTCTGTGGTCTATTTATCCAGAATCTTTCTGGAATTTTCGCCCCATGCACGTTCCTGCTTGATTGCTTAACCTTAGTGCAACCATGAAAAAAAATTAAATAAAAATAAAAAGGGGAATTCTAGTATCCATGACTTCAAGTTTCACCTATTCTCTATTCCTAATATACTTTGTCCAGAACATATGGAGGTTTTCAGCTAGAGACATTGGCTCAGTCAGAGATTATTTTACCATATTAGTGGCTGAGTTTCCATTTAAAGATTGTATTAGCATTCTCTAGAGAAACAGAACTTATAGAATGAGCAATATATATGGAATTTATTAGAACGGTACACAGGTATGGTCCATCTAATGCAATAATGGCTGTCTACCAATAGAAGGTCTAAGAACCCAGTAATGGTTCAGTCCATGAAAGTGGATATCTCAGCCGGTCTTCAGTATATGATGAAATCCCAAAGAAATAGGTTCTAATGTCAGTGAAAGAATGAATTTGCCAATGAGATTGAGAGCAAGCAGGCAATGACCAAGAGATTCCTTCTTCCATGTCCTTTATGTAGACTGCCCCCAGAAAGTGTGGCCCAGATTAAGGATGGATCTTTCTACTTCAAATTATTTAATTAAGAAAAAACTCCCTCACAAGTGTACCGAACCATTTAGGTTTTAGTTAATTCCAGATATGGTCAAGTTGACAAGAATAGCCATCACAAGGAGATGCTTAAAAGCAAACTTTAGGTGCTGACAGCGAAATCTGAGAACCACACCGTGAATGGGAATTTTGAATGAAGATATAGATGCTGGTGTTCTAGGTAAGATGTCGCCACTCAGGACACTTGACCTTGGGTGAATGGCTGGATCTTTGTAAGCCATTAAGGCTTTAATCCTTAACTATTGATTCCATCTCTATCTCGTTCAAAGGTTTGAGACTATAGAACAAAGACATGGCAAAATTTTGCTCATTGGTTTCAAACACTCATTATAGGTTGTCAACACCCCTATATACTCACAGCTTTCTAAGTAGCTTATACGAGCTTTGGATTCTTCCTTCTGAAAAGTCTTTGCAATGCCGAGCCCTCCTCATCCCAGATGTACCTTTGAGCTGCCATTCTTATGATTTAATCTAAGTTGAACCATGTACTCTCTGTATATTTCTTTTGCATGCTTCTGAATGTGTTTTATTAATTTTGAATGGAATTCCATAATGATACCATTTTTTATCCAGCTGCTGGATAAAGTCTTTTCTTTTCTAGGCTTAGCTCAAATCCTACATGGTTACTTTGTAGTATTTAGTCATTTATGTTTATTATATAGTTGCATTATATCACACATATACATTTATAGCATTATCAATTCCTTATCTTGTCTTCCTCCTCCTCTTCCCTCTTCTTCCTCCTTTCCTTCTCTTCTGGATTAACTGCATTCCTATGTTATCATTTGCTTCATCAAAAGCCTGCATCCCAGGGTCTGTCTCTGACTTTGTTGCCTGCCTTTGGAACCCTTCCCTCTTACTGGACTGCCTTGTTTAACCTCAATAGGAGAAGACTACGTGCTTAACCTTCCCTCAACTTTATACATCCTGGTAGATATATCCATGGGAGGTCTCCCATTTTCTGAAGAGGAACTTAAGTGGAGTGGATGGGGTGGGCAGCAAAGGGGAGAGAGAAGGACTGGGAGGAGAGGAGGAAGGAGAATCTGTGGTCTGAGTGTAAATTAAATAAGTAAGTAAGTAAGTAAACAAATCAGAGATAAAAAAGCGTGCATCCCTGTTGACGTCGTATCCTCCTTTGGTTATATCTAGCTGCCATCTTGGATTCCGGATCATCGTTCTCAGACTTCAGGGTCACACACTTAGTATTTCAACCCTTGTTTTAATCTCTCACTAGCCCTCTCCAATAGTGCTCAGCTTCACGCTATTAATAGCTACATTTGCTTTCCTCCTGATCATCACTGACTCCCACGACAGCAATTCGAATGGTTATTTTCAACACTCATTTTATTCAGCCCACCAATGTCTGCCAGAGGGTCTCTGTCGCTGTCCTTTGGAAAACTGCTTTCATTCACCTCTGGCCTGAGCCCTCTTTGGTTTTCCCCTCCTACCTCAGCAGTGATTCTTTAGACTTCCCTTTCCTTTTTATCTCTCTAATTTCTGCAGATTGTTCTTTCTGGACCACCTCTAATTGGCATTAAATTCCAAGTCTTGGTTTGTCTTCTCACAGTGTTAGACGTGAACATTCTGTGGGCTACTAAAACAACTTTCTGAATGTCATCTCAAATCAAACATGACGAAAGACACGTTCATTTTCTGGTCAGATCATTTCCTATTTTAAAGATGATAATTTAATTATTCTAATTCTAGCATGCCCTCAAACTCAAGTTTCTTTTCAATTTTCATTTCTTCACCCCTTATACATGAAACCCTAATTGCCTTGCCTCACATTGCACAAAAATCTCTGACCCTGCCTCAAGTCCAGTGTGGGCCGTGCCATTGCCTGGTGTTGCCTGGATGGAGTCAATATTCCCTCTTTAATCTTCTTGCTCTACCTTCTGTCACTTATGTATGTTCTAAAATGAGCGACAGTGAATGTTAAATTTAAATCTTTAAGTCAAAGCATGGTATTCTATACCCAGTCCATCAAATGATATTCTCCATTCACTTTCTCATCTCGTAACCTAGGCTATCTGGTTGTCTACCTTCTTCTTCATACTGCGGTCTATCTCATTTACTCTCTCTTTATGGGTGGCCCTGAGGATTGAACCCAGGGCCCTGACTGTGCTTGGTAGGCGCTCTGTCACTGAGCCTGTCTCCTCCAGCCACACTGTGCTTGTACTCCTTCTTAGACATACCAGATAAACTCTAGCTTGATCATTTCTGGCCATGCTAAAAGGATTTGATGGTATAGTTGCCATGAAGTATAGCATTTTAATTTTCACAAGACCAGTATAATTATTGATACAAATAAAAGTGCATACAAATAATATACTTTATTACTACTGTCATTATCCTCACCAACCATGCTAACAAATTATGAGCCAGGTTCCTACAACTCCAAGAACGAGCATTAGAAATATTTTATTTGTTTATGCCCTGATCAGTCAGTCCAACAGAGCCCAGCAGACAGCTGATAGTGGCCTTATAAAGCATAACTGTTCGGGTATGCATTTGTGAACATTAAAAATGCTGTTGGGTATAGATACCCCACCATCTACCCTAGCTGACCCCACTATTGGTGGTGAGCATAGCAGTACATTAAAGCCATTTTTTTCCCATGTGGTTTAGCAGAAGTGAGCTTCTGTGTCACTGAGGGGGGCGTGGATGGACAGACGGACAGATGGACAGCTTCATTAGAAGTTGTTTTTTTTATTCTGGTTTAACTGCTTCTTTACATTTTCCAAGAATATGTTCCAAAGATAAAAGAAAAATAGGGACCATTTTAAGAAAATGGCAGAGCAACAAATCCCAACCTTCTTAAAATTAAGACTGTTGCTGCTAAGTTAGAAGTAGTATCATACTGACCCCCGGACAGGAAATGACTCTTGAACGAATGCAAGGATGAAGGCTGCCCAAGAGAACAGACGCAAGTTCGGTTCTCAGGTTACCACATGTTATTGCTAAGGGTTGAAAAGTACTTTCTGTGTAGCCTTGTAGGGCGAGTGGGTGCCAACTGTTGATGTCTCAAGGTCCCTTTGAGCTGGCCACTGTATTAATAAGTAATTAGTGAATAAGAGGATCTTCTAATTAAAGTCACAATTAAATCTGCTTGAAGTTGGCTTATATTCCCGTCACTTCTGGGAAAGGCATAGGTGTGGCTTCCTTGGAAAGATCCCCTTCAGTAGTTGTTAGAGGTCAACCTGCTGACTTATCCTAAGGTCATCTGCCTTCTGGCCATAGTGAAGGACCATTCTGCTTATCATAGGACAAAGCTCCACGGAAAGTTAGTAATCATAAAATTGCATGGCAAAAGATCAACTGTTTCGCTTCTGGCAGGGAAAAGCTAATGATTATTTTTTTTGGTAAGGGCAACGTAATATATGGTTTTGCTTTTCATTTTTTCTCTCACACACAAAATTGCATACATCGCAGCAAGAATGAGCCCTGGCATTGTAGAAAAATCTAAGAATCATCTAAAATAATAACTTAGCATAAATAAAAAAGATTAGAGGATACCACAGCACAACAACAACAAAAAAATAATTCTAGTCTTGCCTCATTGCCCCGAATATCTTCAGAGCATGAAACCTCCAACAGAAAAGTAAAACAGTGTAAATAATAAATGGCCACTATAAATTAAAACTGGAGCAATTACAAGGGGCATCCCCCAAATAATTCTATGTTCTTTGGGTTCCAGATATGTGGGAGGCTCTCTTTTTTGTTTTGTAAAACAAATCACACAACTAAATTAAGAGGATTCTTTTATGTGCATGAGTATAATGGGCCATTGAATTAAAGCTGAGTCTTTTTTTTTTTTTTAACAAAACAGTGAGCCCTCTGAATATTTCTAATATGATATACTCTAATACAACAAAGCTGAATTCCTCCTATTATACAAACTCTCTTTTACTACATTCAAATGATTCCCAGTGATGTACTTAAAGCCAAGTTCATTATAACATCTATATTAGTCCTATTATTGCAGTTAGAAAGTATTGCTGTATTTCATGGCTGAGAAGCAGGCAATAGCCACCGTTACAAAAAGAAGCTAAGGGGCTGGGGAGACAGCTCACTGGTTCAGAGCACTGGATCGCTCTTCCAGAGAGTCTGGGTCCCATTCTCAGCACCCAGGAGGTGTCTCATAATTGTCTGTAACTCCAGTTCTAGGGAGTCTGATGCCCTCTTCTGGCCTCCATGGGCAGCAGGCACCCAGATGGTGCACAGGTATGTATGTAAGCAAAACACTTGCACACATAAAATAGAAATAAATAAATTAAAAATAAAACAAGTGAATATAAAACAATGGTTTTAGTTATCCTAAAGAAAAACTTGATCTATTTAATCTAAATACATGGGGGTGACTTTGGCCATTAATTTTAACCTGTTTACTTACTCCAGTTTCCACAGGTGACTAGTGTGGCATATGGTCCTCCAACGATGCAAATATATCTATTCTGAGCTTTCCTGTTAAATTATTCATATGCAAGGCAGCTTGCTTAAAGAATGCTGGAATCTCTCCCTTAGGAAACAGAGCCCAACATCACTCTTAAAATATAATAAATAATCCCATTAACAGCTTTTGATTACCAATTTCTATCTTTCCATCTCCCCCTCTCTTTCTTTTTCTCTGTCTTTCTCTCAACTCTCTATATCTCTATTTGTCTCTATGTGTCTCTGTCTCTCTACCTCTATCTATGTCTGTCTGTCTGTCTCTGTGTCTGTTTCTCTCTGTGTCTTTCTGTCTCTCCGTCTGTCTGTCTCTGTCTGTCTTTGTCTCTGTCTCTGTCCATCTCTGTCTGTTTCTCTGTGTGTGTTGTTCTTCTGTCTCTCCATCTCCCTGTCTGTCTGTTTCTTTCTCTCTGTGTGTGTGTGTGTCTGTCTGTCTGTCTGTCTGTCTCTGTGTGTTTCCCCTGGCCCCCATGTACATGTGGAAGCAGAGAGTGCCATCAGAGCTCTTCCGCACTCACTCTCTGCTTTTGTATATTGAGGAATTCCTTGCTGAGCCTGGAGCTCACCGACTCAGCTAACCTTAGCTAGTCAGCTTGCTCTGTGGCTCTGTTTCTGACTCCTGAGTGCTGAAATCAGGCAGGATGTCCTATCTACCTTCCCTGGAAGGTACCTGGGATCCCAACCATCTTTGTCAAGTTTGGACAGCAAGTGATCTAACCTCTGAGCCATCTCCCCAGTCCTTGATTGCGTATTTCTGCCTTTTAATCTGTGTGTCTAAATTGACTCTGCCAGGGAAAACTATTCTTATTTACTAATATGGCACTGATTCGTAGTGCATGGTGGGTTATTGAGTGATAATGCCAATGTTTCATGTATAGCTATATTGACTCTAATGTTAGTCTCATTTGGGCCATGATGGCACATGGCCTCCAAGGCAGAAGAGTCTGTGCCACTTACCTGGATGCTTCGTCCTATGTGTATTTTCAGAATCATTAGTTACCATATGCCTGCTTTCTGCTCTGCCATCTTCTTTTGACTTGATGAAATTATTAGTATTATCAGTTACCCAAATACAGAAACCAGATAGCAGTAGTAGTTCCGACTGGTAACCATAGCACTTTGTGGGCTGAGGCAGGAGAATGACTATGAGTTCAAAGCTAGTGAAGGATACATAGAGTTCTATGCTGACCTAGGCCAGTATGAACCTCATCTTACAGAGGACTGGAGGAAGTGGAAGGAAAGGAAGAGTAGATGCATGAGTAGTGCATACATACGCTCTCCGTCTTGCTTTTGTTCTCAACCCCATTCATGATTTCTTGGATATGTAACCTCCGAAGACCTGTGTATTAAAGGCAGAATCCCCAGGGCAACACTTTGGGGAGATGGTAGATACTTTAAGAGGTGGAGCCAAGTGGGAGAAAGTTAGGTTACGTACCACCATGCGCATCCTGCTACTTGAGAGGTTGTGTGGTGTGCTCCAGGTCAATCTGAACAAGCCAGAGAGACACATCACACAAAAAAAGGAAAAAGAAAAGGAGGAGGAGGAGGAGGAAGAGGAGGAGGAAGAAGAGGAGGAGGAGGAGGAGGAGGAATAATAATAATAATAATAATAATAATAATAATAATAATAATAATAAGAAGAAGAAGAAGAAGAAGAAGAAGAAGAAGAAGAAGAAAAAGAAGAAATGCTGTTTTTGTACTTTAGGAGATGATATAGGGTTTTCGAAATATTTTAGAAGTTATATTACATTGAATGAATGGGGCAAAAAAGAAGTTTGGGGCTATAAACACTTTCTTTGCAGATCAATAACCATGACTTGACTTGGTAAGAACATGATGTGTGCGTGTGTTGTGTGTGTGTGTGTGTATGTGCACGCACGCGCATGCGCACGCACACATGTTGGGTCATGGAGTGGATTTGCCTATCACTACACTCGCCATCAGCCACTTCTAAGAAAGTGTGGTTCATGGGTTTGATTCCAGAAGACTAGACATTTCATTTCCTTCACAACTAAGCTTTGTTATGTATTCATTCACGTGTGTGTATGTGTGTGTGTGTGTGTGTGTGTGTGTGTGTGTGTGTGTGTGTGTAGGTACCTGGGGAGGCCAGAAGAGGGCATTAAATTCTATTAAGCTGTAAGTATAGGTGGTTGTGAGCTGATGGAACTAGGTGCTAGGAACTGATCTCCAGCCTTTTTCAAGAACAACACAAAGTGTCTAATAGCTGAGTCACCTCCTCCTCTTCCTCCTCCTCTTCCTCCTCCTCTTCCTCCTCCTCTTCCTCCTCCTCTTCCTCTTCCTCCTCCTCTTCCTCCTCCTCTTCCTCCTCCTCCTCCTCCTCTTCCTCCTCCTCCTCTTCCTCCTCCTCCTCCTCCTCTTCCTCCTCCTCCTCCTCTTCCTCCTCCTCCTCCTCCTCTTCCTCCTCCTCCTCCTCCTCCTTTTCTTTTAAAAGGAAAACTGGATTTCCTAGAATAGGGTCATGTAGAGCTGATGTATTTCCCTGAATCGTAGTTGTTCCTTTAATACATAGGCTTTCAATTTAACAGTCATCATACTGGACAATTACAAAGTAGATGGGGAGTCTAGCTAACATGGTCATACTGTCAATGAAGAACGGATCTTACCTGTGCTGTTCCCTCTCTTCTCACATGAAGTTCTACATAAGGTATCTTTAGATTCTGAGTTATTTTTATCTGTTGCGACATTTTCTCCTCTAGTATAATAATCCCAACTTGGAGAATTTTGAGTGGAGTGGTTAAGGGTACTACCTAAAGCTGTGCTAAGTGAGCCCTACTCCCGGGGGCACTGATTCAGAGGGACCAGGACCCTGTAGATCATTAGGCTTCTAGGACAGCTGTCAGGCAGAATATCTTAGAATGATTTAGAACACGCTACCACTTCTGAGTGGTAGGCTGTTATTATAATAATATGCAGATCAGTTATTTCTCTCCCTTGCCGTACTGTATTGCCCCTGAAATACAGTGAGCCTAAGTATTGATGGAAAATACCAGCCAGAGATGGCCTGCTGAATGCAAGAGTTAAAATGAAAGTAGCTGCCACTTCACATGGAAAGGGAAAAGCAAAGGCTATGAAGTTTATCCCAGCTGAAAGAGAAGGCTCTGGATTCTGTCTCAACGATCAATTTTATGAATACTGGTCCGAAGAAACAAAATGATTTATGTAAAAGAAGGCTTGTATATCTTAATTAATCATGAGCTCAGTATAAACCAATGGTTTGACGTGACGTGGCTGCCAAGAATGCAGTTAATCTTTCTTTTCTGTTGAAGTTTTTCTTGCTTGATGTTTTTCAGACCACAGAAGCAAAGCTGCTTAAAAAAAAAGAAGCAAATTAAATTTTAAAGTTATGAGAAGACTTCTTTTCCTTTGTAGTTCTTGTCTTCCTTTCAGCCAACAAAAATTCCTACACCTATGATGTCAGCGCTGATGAGTTAAGAAGCCCCATGCCATATTTCCATATTCAACATGCTACTTTACATACAGGCCTTAAAAATCCTCCCTGTTTCATGCTGAATTTCCTCCTCCTTTGCAACATGGGGATTCTCATAGCACCCACATCACAGGACTGTTAGGACAGTGACATACAAGCAAACAAGAACCATCTATGCCAGTGTGAAGGAAACCAACCAGGCCCTGTGTCAGGAGCATTTACACAAATTCCAAAAACCGGAGGTAGGGGAGGAGTGGTCCATCCTGGGGAGGAGGGAGATTCATAGGGCTTAAGCAAAGAGGGTCAGCTAAAGTCGAACAAGTTTGAGGAACAGCTGATGAACCAATATTCCCCAGCTGGGGAGAGGAAAATGTACTCTATAGATAGGCAATGGCAGACTAAGGCAATTCTAGTTTTGTCAAAAGGAAAAAGGAGGAACAGCTAGGGGGTTGGTGTGTGGACTGCGTGCGCATATGCGTCTGTGCGAGTGCCTCTGTGTGTGTGCCTCTGTGTGTGTGTGTGTGTGTGTGTGTGTGTGTGTGTGCGCGCGCGCGCGCGCGTGCGCGCGTGTGTGTGTGTGTGTGCTTGTGTGTGCGCGCGTGTCTGTGTGCGTGTGTAGTGGATTGAGTAATCCTTCAGGCTTCTTGGATTGTGAGATGAAAGTGCTTAGTAGTGTGGCTGATGCTGTACGTTCTCTTTCTCTCTGAGCTGCTCTATGCCTCCCTTCTTAAGGGACCATACAGGGAAAACAAAAACAAAAACAGACAGAGGCTCTCTTTGTTCATTGACCCCACGACTTGGTTTAGAGGTTCAATGGTACCCCAACCAGGAAGCATAGGCTTTCTCGGCACATTGATGGACTTTTGTGGAAAGAAAGGCAAATAAGAAAGCTGTGTCCTTTGAGATCTGGCAGGCAAGGAGAGACAGACAGGGTGGCAGTGGTGGTGGGGAAATGGCTTCCTGGTGTGTTCTGGTTGGAAGTTGTAGTAACTAGGGGTGGGGCATCCTAGGTGATTGATACATGCGCTTCTTAGGCCTTTTCTGGTTTGTTCTTTTTATTTGGAAATGGTGTGGAAAGTTAGGGAATTTGTCCGTTACTAATCAAACACTGGACCTTTGCGGCTGATTGGGCTGATTGCTGTGTGAACTCTTGTTGGCTCCCTGGGTTATTCTTACAGTTTAGCAACTTGGCTTCCTAGGTTGGAATTGTTCTAAAGGGCTGCTGGGAAGGTTGGTGTGAGCTGCGCACAGAGCGCTGAATTTCAGCACGTGAGTCACGCCTTGTTTGTTCAGGGTAACTCTCCCAACTGGGGTTTTCTCTCATTATTCCTTTTCTTTGTAGGTTTCTGGTTATTTCATTTGATCTGGGTCAGATAAGCAAATCAAACAAAAATCCTCCAACTTTAATTGATCCTGCACTTGTTCAAGCTCATTATTATTTCTAATATGATATATGAAGCTAATGATCGGATGCTCAGAAACGCGTGTTCTGTGGGAAGGAATTCATGCTTGATGCTGTAAACCTGCTCAAAAGCCTGTGCCTGGAGAGGTAGCGGGAGATACTTCTATTGTTTTCAGGATGACATCTAAATATTTATATACATACCCATAGATTAGTGCTGCCTCAACCTTGATCAGAGAAGCTCCTTTTTGCCATGGGCTGTGTTCAGTCAATACAGAGCCTACTAAGTGCTGAGAATAAGAGAAAGATGAGTTCTTACTCCTAAATGGCATGACTCTATCAACTTCAAGGTAGAGGGAGCAACACTACAGAGTAGGCAGAAAGAATGTAAGAGCCAGAGGGTGAGGAGGAATGTTATGAAATGTTCTCTCCCGGATACCACGTGACTATGGCACTCATGAACTTGTAGTAGAGATGGTTACTGCAGAGCCAGTCAGGAGATCAGTACGGGTGAGAGAGAGAGGCTCTTGTGGCTCCGCCCAAAGCTGAAGAGCTATTAGCAATTGGTAGCAATTCCAGAACAGAGAACAGTTTTTACTTCAAGTGTGTGTCCACTGGCTGTGGGTTGCCTAGGATGGTCTGGAAATACAGACCCTTGGGGGTTGCCATGAAAATTTTAACACGTTAAGAGCTTCTCACCTTTATCTTTTTTTTTTTTTTTTTTTTTTTAATGGTTTCTGTGACAATGACAAAGAATGAGAAACGGTGGTAAGGAGAAGAGTATTTTTTAAAAGTCAGCATGTCATAGTCCATAGTATGTAAGACGAAATGAAGCGGCCTTATACAGCAGGGGTGGGGGGTGCCCTCTCTGGAGCTCCACACAAATCTAAGATTTCGTTGAAGATATTGAAGGTGTTTAAAGGAGTCATTGCAGATTATTGTGGAATAAGTTTGATAGAATTTGAGTCAGAATCTAGCATGAAGCCAAGCAATGGCTGGGAAAAGAAGAGACACAACTTTTATTCTTAAATATCAGATATGAATTATTGAATTAAGTATACAAAACTTCTTCACTTTGAAAAAAAAGTTTTTGTTTTTGTTTTTTCTTTACAGGGACACATGTCCACAAGGTACAGTCAGTACAATAGATGTGATTTTTGTCATAGACCTTTAAACTCGCTGGCCCTGATCTCTAGTTCTACAATTGAGAAACAGGTCAAGTAAATTGTCCTGAATAACAGGCCTTTTGTGAGGTTTCGCTTAGGATGAAGTGACTTTATACACACAGGTTTCACTGGTGTCTTCTCTTCAGCATCTCACTGGTTTTGTAAAAAAGTGCCTGCTCATGGTTGTAGCATGACTCCTTAATTTGCTGCTTAAGGCCTTTGATAAAATAAAATAAAATACCCAGTGTTTGTTGAAACTTTAATCATGTTTATTCCGTTTGACTTGGGATTAAACACTTCTTATTTTCAGGTTCTGGGGATCTAACCCCAGGCTTTGTGTGTGCCAGGTAAGAGCTCTACCCACTGAGTTACCCTGCCAGCTCCATGATGGTGCTTAAAATATTTGCAAACTACCTTTGGGATGATGTAAATTCAAATGTTTCAAAGCGAAGATATTAATATAAAATTACCTGATAAAAACAAACCACGGGGAATAGAATCTGAAACATCCCTATCATGTCTGCCCCAAGGAAATACTTTTGCAATAAATATATATTTTTGCTTATGACACGTAAAAGAGTTGATTAAGGGAAAGGGATGATGGGAGTCAGAAGAAGTGAGAATATGACTTTTATCTCTTACTTTTGCTGTAACCTGCTGGGATGCTCACAGTTAAAGACTGCTGAGTCTGGCTTTCATCGTCCTAATGCCTTCCACTTGCAAAATTCAGGATATATGAGCGGTGTTTTATAGGTTTATATAATGTATTTGCATGTAGAAGACTTACAATTTAAACAGGATGTCTGTGAAAAAGACGTGGTCAGGTGCGTCCTGCCACATGGAATACTAATGTGCCTTCGGTAGGGGCACATTATGCCTTTATTTCTGACTGTACATTGAATTATTTACACCTTCAAGGCAGCTGATTGAACTGCAGCATCAGTCAATTAGCAAATCAAAAATTTATATGATTCCAATTTAGCATGGAGTCCCTCTCTCTCTCTTCCTCACTTTTTTTCCCCCTTCTTAGATTTTCACCCTGACAGTGACAAATTACTCCTCTGCTGGCTGAGATTGGAAATTAAAAGCATTTAGAGTTGCTCATGCATTTATGCTAATGAGAACTTCTGATATGATTTGCATGCAAAAGAGGACAATTTGAAAGCTCATCGGTTTTTCATGCTTCCGCATTTTGATGGAGCAGATTTTTTTTCCCCTGTTTTTCCAATGGAGCAAAAAAAAAAAAAATTTTTTTTTTCCTTATGGAAACAATACCAAATTCATATTCACACACACAAAAAAAGAGTTCTTTTAAGTCAAAAAGTCCTTCTTCTTTTTACCCTCTAGATTCTTGTCAAATCCTGTTCTTGCTCTTTAGGAGATGCAGCCCACACTCATTAGCATTTTAGATGTTTATCAAAGGCGGGATCCAGTATCTGCCAAGCAAGATTATAGCCCAGCTTCATTTTCAATTCAGCAAGAAAAATAATAATAACAAAGGACCTGGGGACAGATGAGAAGAGGGACTTGTACCCTGACATCTTCCTCGGGCTCACACCTGAATTAATCCTATTTAGAACAAACTTGATTAATCGCCAAAGGTGGAAACCTTAAGCACCATCTTAGTTTAAGAGTCCTTCACTGGTATTTGTATGAAAGGGATCAATATTTAAAATTAATACAGAAAACTTGAGGGAAAAGGCAGAGGAGGAAGAAATATGATAGCTAGAATTTGATAGGCATTTAATTATTTCTAATTATTGAAGCATTGGTATAGAGCAAAGGGGTCAAAAGGGTTACAAAACACATACTTTTTTTATGTGTGTGTGCTTAGAAATCAGTTTCCGTGTTTGGATTCTTCATATCTAGTGAAAAGAAAATGTGATGCTCTCAAAATGCGTCTGATGCGCTGGGAAGTTTGTTTTGCCCTAATAAGTGTGGTTTGTTTGTAACGTCCGTTGTTATTATCTGAGTTTATTTTCCCCATTCAAATTTGTTTTAGTACTATGAGAACAATGTATTTCTCAGCATAAGTTACTGTCCCAGCAGAGAAATCAAGAGGATTCTTCTG
The DNA here is from genome assembly GCA_028551405.1 of Uromys caudimaculatus. Taxonomy (NCBI): domain Eukaryota; kingdom Metazoa; phylum Chordata; class Mammalia; order Rodentia; family Muridae; genus Uromys; species Uromys caudimaculatus. Next base: position 22,844,524 of record CM052717.1, on the reverse strand, counting down.
CTTTATGGACACATGATCTTATTTACAAGGGATGTTTTAAAGCACCTTGATGGGACTGCCTTTTTATGCTAGAGTTTATGTGAACAATGAAAGCAATTTCAATTGGTTAGCCTGCTTGCACCTGATGTTCTAAGCAGCTCTTACAAAGACGTGTATACAATTCTAGCCCTGTAGGCATGGCTTAGAGTTTTGGGTGTCACTTCAAGTTCCATTTCACTTCATCTGTTAGGACTGTACTGCTGCTGCATTCTCTGCCCCATGTCTCGTGCAGGAGTTTTCCCCTCTGTTCTTCATTATAACTTGACTGAAACTTTTTAGTGTCCATGGATGTCCCCAATATGAAGGACACTCTAATACAGGGATTCTAATTTAGATACTATCCACTATTAAAAGGCATTTTTATCTTTGGGTAAAGGAATCCTAGCTCTGGATCCTCTGTCTTTTTCTTATCATCTAAGCTAAGGCAGCTCATAGTAGATAACTTACCTACAAGAAAAGGGCATCAGACACAATGAAGTTGGTCTATCTATCTATCTATCTATCTATCTATCTATCTATCTATCTATCATCTATTTATTGTGGGTTATGGAGTTCTGTCAATTAAATTATGTTACTGCCAAATTCATCCCTTAAACCTCTAACTTCCAATGTGACCATTTCTGGAAATAAGGCTAAAGAGGTAATTAAGGTTTAAAGAAGTAGGCAGAGTGGGGCCTTTATCCAATAAGAGTAGTGTATAGTCATGTCCTACATAACACTTAGGTTAATAATGGATCACATATAGAGTGGGAACCCCATAAGATTATAATGGAGTTGAAAACGTTCTACGACCTAGTGAGCTCCCAATGTTGTAGTGTAGTGTATAAGGTATTTGTGATAATGCTGGTATAAAACCTACCTCATGGCCAGCAATATAAACAGATAGTTCATACACAGCACATACACAGGACTGGGGAGATGGCTCAGTTGGTAAAATGTTTGCTATGCAAGCATGAGGACCTGATTTTGATACTTGACATCCATGGAAAACCTAGGTGTGGCGGTATGTGTGTGTATCCAGTGTTGGAGAGATGGAGACAGGCTGATGCCTGGGGCTGGCTGGTCAACCAGTCTAGCCTAAGCAACAAGTCCCAGGCCTAAACTGAGAGCTTGTCTAAAAACTAAGGTGAATGTTTCCTGAGGAACCACACCTAAAGTTGACCTCTGACTTTGATTTTCATGGGCACAAGTGTCTCCACGCATCAACATACACATGTGTGCCTGCACATACATGACCACATATATATGTGCATATACACACACACACACAGTATAGCTCATAGTTATGTTCAGTCCATGATAACATTTACGTGTTTGTTACTCTATAGTTTATATTAAATTAAAATTGTACTTTTATAAAAGCTCTACTTCTGTTTATAGAAAGGTTCACCTTATAACAGCAGACTGTATGACAAGAGCTGTCACAGGTCTTTCTTTACCACATTTCATGATTTCTTCAAAGGTCATATCAAGTGGTTGACCTATAACATCCAGGTTCATATAAGCATGCTGTGGGACGCTCACACAATGAGATCACCTAATGACGCATTTCTCAGAACATGTCTTTATTGCCGAGTGATGCATGCCTATACTTAGCAAAAGTGATGGTAGAGATCTCCTTTATGCCTGTTGAAGGCACAGAAAGAGGTAGGGATCTGCAGCCAGGAAAGGAGTCTCACCCGATGTCAAAGTGATACCTCTGTCTTTAATTCACAGTATCCAGAATTTGTGAGAAAAAGAAATCAGTTGTCTCCCAGTCTGTAGTAATTTGTTATGGCAGCTTTACCAGATTACTATTGCAGTGTGGATATTAAACACATGTGGTCTTGACGTCCATGGGTTTTATATGTGGATTTACCAACCTCCAGCGTGAAATACATCTTAAATTGACGTGTCCTGGATACATACAAACTTTGTCATAAATGTCTACACCTTGTGCTGACAATAATTGATGTAACATTTATACTGTTTTAGGTTTTATAAGTAATCTGCATAAAAGTTCACATGCATGGGTGGATCTGCATGGGTTATGTGCCGATATTATGACATTTTTGTATCAGGAACCCGAGTATTAAAAGGTTTTCATTACCACAGGAGTCCTGGAGCCAATTTTTCATGGACTCTAAGGGACAACCCATATATTATTTCTTGACTTGGATCTTAGTATTATTGTGATCACTGCCATGCCCCACCCACTGGCTGAAAGGAAAGAAGCAAATAAACACCGTTACTCCACACAGCCCGGAGACCCCAAGGCTTAAGTTTTTGGGACATGGCCTTGAGATTATACTGGCAGTGGTATTTTTAAAAAGACAATTACATTGGAATTTACTTGAACGAACTTATCCATACATGTTCAAAGGCAAAATTCACCATGCTCTTAGGTAGAAAAAGATGCGTTTTCCCTTTAAAACTATCTAAGGAAGTTCAGTGACATCTGATGCAATCATCTTGACCCTAGGTGATTAATTTATCTTTTGTTATATAAAGAAATATAAAGGGGAAGGCCTCATGAAGTTGCAGAAGCTGTCTTGTCTTGGTAGAAACAACCAGGAAGAGGCAGTGAGAGATAGGAGCACACTATTGGTGCTATTGATGTAGCAATGGGGTGATGTATCACTGACAGAAACTATCTTTCAGCACCAGTTCAGCTGTAACTGTTTCTTTCTGTGCCTTGTGATATTTGGGATGGCTATTGTAAATTTGTTTCCCCTTACGTATGACTTCAAACTCTTCCACGGGATGTCAATCCATCTAACTTTTACTACTACTTGCAAGCCTAGTGCAAATGGTTCAGTGCTCAGTACTGAGTTGTCTTCCAGTCTTAGAAGCAGAGAGAATTTCACACATCAGGAGATTGTGCTTACACATATCTTGCCCAAGGCTCACAGTGCCTGTGCGTAGCAGAGCCATCATGAACATGGCACTTGCCTGCCAACGACTGTACAGTGGTGGGCTAGTCTCTGGGACCTCCTTAGATGAAATGTTCTAAAGTATTCTCTGTATGTTCAAGTCTGCAAAGGTCTTAACAACCTACCTCTTTGGACCGAAGTCAACATTCTGGACCTGTCTGCTGTGTGGAAACGCACAGAGCAGGGCTTGCAGAACATATTGTGTTGCCTTTTTGGGTTGCTCCTTTGAAGTGGTTTTTATGAAGAAAAGGTTCAAATTAATGATGCAAAGCAGGTTCTTTGACCCTTGCTTTATCAGCACAGATTTCCACCCCAAATTAAGACAGGCTCTGGTGCCTGCACACACGGTACTTGGAGGAGGCATCTCTTGCATAGCAAAAGCTCCATCCATTTTCCATCCTAATGATGGATCCCCCTGCACCAGAGCAGCAGAAGCTCATGTTTACCCCACACCATTATCTGTGTTCAGATGATCCTTTATTCGCTGAAGGCTTTTGAATGTGCATACAATACTATTTCTTTAGAACACACACTTTCGGGGCACAATTCTTGCCTTTGACAAATTACAATGATGGCATTGCCAGATGGAATATAGACTCCCCAAGGAACTGTGGGGGACTGCTGAGGACTTTGCCAAGACAGCAAAACTTGCTCAGCTTGGAGCCAGAGGTGGTAGGCAGGAGTCAAATAGAGGTTGTACCACCAGCCCTGTACCTTTATAAAACCCCTTTTACAAAAGAATCCCAAGGCACTGTGCATTTAGACTTTTTAAAATGTCAGTGGTTAAGGACAACAGAGAGCTGGGGCAAACATGACCTTTAGTGTAGCCCTGAATACCGACAAGAGGAAGAGGGTGGATGTTTTTATAGGGCGAGCGTTACACTTGCCACATTGTCTTGAACCTGCCATTGTTCCAAATGTGAAACCCATCCTATGCTGAAGATGTTTGTGTTACTGTATGCTAGCGGGACCTGATCTGAACTCAGCTACCATAGCTAAGGCCTTTGCTACATAAAATAAAATTGTGATAAGGCAGCTAGTCTCTGTAGAGGCTGAAAATTATGGCTGATCATCACATCGTTCCTTTAGATATAGCATAAATGTTCCTTAATCATACTGTATTCCTCTGAAAATTCAGTATGGTTTTCTATTTTGTTTTTTTCTGAAAAATGTTAATTTAAGATGATTGCTTTCTTCATTCCAACCAATGGTATTAGGTATTGATAATGTACATGTGAGACTCAGAAAGCTCCTTTCTTTCTGGAACTGAATGTGTCTGAATTTCTACCTAGGACTGGACGATGGCTCATTGGATAAAGTGCAAGTGTAAGCACCCGAGCTTGTGCTTTGGACCCTCATCAATTTGGGACAGGTGTGGCAGCCAGCCTATAGTCTCAGTTCTTGGGAAGCAGAGACAGGGACTGCCTTGGACATGTTGGCTAGCAATACCAGTTAAATAAGTGAGATCTAGATTCAAGTGAGAGATTTTGCTTTAGTATGTGAATGCGAGGGAGGAAGATTCTAATGTCCGTTTCCGGTCTCCACACACAACGTGCACACACATGCATGCACACCTGCCCATACTCTCATGAACATGTATACATGCATGCACACCAAACATACACACATGCAAAAACTTCGCCTGTGCTTTATAGACACAAGGGTATAGGATATTGCAGTGTTGTTACAAGTCTATTGTTTCAGATTTACAGATGCTGAGATTCCAGAGTCATGATCTGCTTTAAGGATTTAAAGAAAAGGGTTCTAATACCCTCCCAAATGTCACCCATAAATTTGGCCATATATTGAGTAAAATCTATAATTCACAGCAGATGCTGGTGAGGATGTGGAGAAAGAGGAACACTCCTCCATTGCTGGTGGGATTGCAAGCTGGTACAACCACTCTGGAAATCAGTCTGGCGGTTCCACAGAAGATTGGCCATAGTACTACCTAAGGACCCAGCTGTATCTCTCCTGGGCATATACCCAGAAGATGCTCCAACATGTAATAAGGACACATGCTCCACTATGTTCATAGCAGCCATATTTATAATAGCCAGAAGCTGGAAACAACCCAGATGTCCCTCAACAGAGGAATGGATACAGAAAATGTGGTACATCTACACAATGGAGTAGTACTCAGCTATTAAAAACAATGACTTCATGAAATTCGCAGGCAAATGGATGGAACTTGAAAATATCATCCTGAGTGAGGTAACTCAGTCACAAAAGAACATACATGATATGCACTTACTGATAAGTGGATATTAGCCATCCCATATATAGTAACCAAACCCGGAAGCTATTGTGGATGCCAGGAAGTGCTTGCTGACAGGAGCCTGATATGGCTGTCTCCTGAGAGGCTCTGCCAGAGTCTGACACATACAAAGGTGGATGCTCACAGCCAACCACTGGATTGATATGATAGTCCCAGATGGAGGAGTTGGAGAAGGGACTGATGGAGCTGAGAGAGTTTGCAGGCCCATGGGGGGAGCAACAGTGTCAACTGGCCAGACCCCCAGGAGCTCCTGGAGACTGGACCACCAACCAAAGAGTTCACATGGAAGGACCCATGGCTCCGGCTGCATATGTGGCAGAAGATGGCCTTGTTGGCATCAGTGGGAGGAGAAGCTCTTGGGCCTGAGGGTGTTCAATGCCCCAGTGTGGGGGAATGCCAGAGTGGGAAGACAGGAGTGGGTGGGTGGGTGGGAGCACCCTCATAGGGGCAGGGGGAGGGGGAAAGGAAGAGGAGGTTTCCAAAGGGGAGACCTGGAAGGTAAAAAACATCTGAAATGTAAATAAAGAAAATATCCAATAAGAAAAAATGTCAAAAAAAAATCTATAATTTCTCATTATGGTACCTTGAATAAGATTTCCCCCAGAAGTGTCTGGCATTTCAATACTTGGTATGCATTTGGTGGATATTTGGTGAAAAGTTGTAGCTGTGACCTTGGGAGGCAGGCTGTGAGGTTTCAAGAGGCTCATGCCATTAGGATCTGGTTCTCTCTGCTTCCTGTTTGTGCTCCAGATCTGAGCTCTCTGCCTGTGACCCCTACTGCATCACAATGGACTCATCTATCTGGTACTGTTAGCCTCAAAGAAACTCCTTGTAAGCCTTAGTTATGGTGCTTCATCATAGTGATAGAAAAGTAATCAATGCATGCATTGTCTCTTTTTCCTCCATTTGGTTGGTTCTATATAATCACTGTAGAACATGGATATTTTTCTTGTGTAGTTTATTTTCTTTTTTTCTGTTTTTTCTTTCCTTTTTAAAAGAATTTATTCTTTAATCTTTTTTTTTTATAGTCCAGACTTTATACCCCTCACAGTCCAGCCTCTGACTGTTCCACATCCTACAATTCCTAACCCCCCCCCGCTAACACCCCCCCATCTCCAAGAAGATGTCCCACCCCGCACCACACCAGACCTCCCCTATCTCTGGGGCCCCAAGTCTCTCAAGGGTTAGGTGCATCTTCTCTGACTGAGTCCAGATTCGGCAGTCCTCTGCTGTATATGTGTTGTGGGCCTTGTATCAGCTGGTGTATGCTGCCTGGTTGGTAGCTCAGTGTCTGAGAGATCCTGGGGATCCAGGTTAGTTGAGACTGCTGGTCCTCCTACAGGGGCGCCTCAGTATCTTTCAGCTTTTCCCCAATTCAACCACAGGGGTCACCAGTTTCTGTCCATTGGTTGGTTGAAAATATATGCATCTGTCTCTTTCAGCTGCTTGTTGGGCCTTTTAGAGGGCAGTCATGTTAGGGCCCTGTTTGTAAGCACACCATAGCATCAGTAATAGTGTCAGACCTTGAGGCCACCCCCTGGTCTGGATCCCAATTTGGGCCAGTCACTGGACATCCTTTTCCTCAGGTTCTTCTACATTTTTTTTCCTGCAGTTCTTTCAGACAGGAACAATAGTGCAGAGACTAGGGGAAGAATTGATAAATGTCATGCTGCTCAGCACCCAGTTCCGAGTAAGTTATCCATTGCTTCATATGATCAATTTCTTCACAAAGCTTATTTGGGGGACTGTGATGGATGGAGGAGCTCAGAGATGCTTTCTGGGTGATTTCATCCTTAGCTTCCACATTTTATTTTCAAGGATTTTCTTTGATTCATGTTTATGATTCATTATTTGATCTCCAGAATTATGAGAGTAGATTCTTTTTATTTCTAAATATAAATCAGAACTAATAGGCAGCACATTCCAAATGGCTCCAAATCCATCATCATCTGACTGGTGAAACATGAACGTTCTTTTAATGGATTATAGATACTCAAATCCTACACAAAATACACAGAATGTAGCAATGGGAGAGATAAGCTGAATTATTCATCCCAGGTCTTGATATGCAACTTATGATCTCCTTCATGGCTACAGACTAAAGATATTAGAAGTCTATGCTTTCTCCAGTTGACTGGGAGACTGCAGACCTTCAACATAGCAGAGCAGTGGACTTCCAATGTGTTCATTTGTGAAACATAAGCAGAATAGATACTACCCAAGTGGTGTTTGTGCTCATGGTGTAGCAGCAGCCCAGCAGGGAGAGCCCAAACTACAGATATCTGTTTCTGTTACTTATTGTGTTTTTAATTCATCGAAGGCAGTCAAATGACTAAACCCCAAATCATGAGGAGAGGAAAACAGTGCTACCTTCCAATTCCCAAGACCATGTGCAAGGCATAATTGTGTGTTATCAGTTGTTGTGGTGTTGTTTGTTTGTTTGGTTGGTTGGTTTTGTACCCAGGTTGACACAAGTTGTAACCATCTGGAGAGAGGCGTCTTGGTTGAGAGAATATTTCCATTAAGTTGCCTGTGGGAACATTTTATTGATTGGTGTGGAAGGGCCGATCTCATGGTGGGTGGTGCCACCCCTGGGCAGAATGGTCCTGGGTTGTATATGAAAGTAGGCTCAGCAAGCCGTGGGGAGCAGGCCTCTTGCCGTCTCTGCTTCAGATCCTGCCTCTAGGTTCCTGCCGTGAGTTTCTACCCTGTTTTCCCTTCGTGGTGGACTGCAGGCCATAAGGTAAAAGAAATCCTTTCCTTCCTCAGCTTTTTCCGGTCATAATGTTTACCACAGCAATGGGAAGCCAATGCACCAGGGCATGAGAGGGACAGTTGAGACAAGTGAGTCCACTGCCGCTTCAACTAGCACTAAGAAATTATGCTACCTTAATTTGTGTCTGCCGCAAACTCTAATGAGGATATGATATTATCACTTTACAAAGAAATGGCCAAAGAGGGCTTAGTCACTTGCCGAAGATCTCACGGCTAATGAACGGAAAGGAGGGAGCTAGCTTACGGGCAAAGGCGGGAGAGTCCCAGAAGCTCTTGGGCCATCCAGCCCATGTGCACAGTACTGAACAAAGGAGATGGGCTCTGTGGACAGTTGTTAAAAATTGTTCTTTGAGCCCCCTATGCATTCATGCCAAGTACACACACACACACACACACACACACAGAGAGAGAGAATTTAGAGAAGAAGGCAGAAGGAAACAGCAGTGTTCACATCAGGGAATACACTCTAGGAAATACTTGCCTGGATGGGGTGATTCATGAAGCGTGTGGTGGCTCATTTCTGAGGCTGAGATGGGAGAGCTGTAGTTTCAAAACACCCCCAACAAAACCAAAACCAATAAACAATCCAACTAAACAAAACCCAAGGGGGAAATACAACTCAGAGAAGAGACAGGTGATGAGAAAGTGGAGAAAGCTGAAATAAAATCTTGGCATAGATTAGAAAACGATGATGATAACGATGGTGATGAAGAAGAAGAAGAAGAAGAAGAAGAAGAAGAAGAAGAAGAAGAAGAAGAAGAAGAAGAAGAAGAAGAAGAAGAAGAAGTAGTAGTAGTAGTAGTAGTAGTAGTAGTAGTAGTAGTAGTAGTAGTAGTAGTAGTAGTAATGAGCTGGTCACATGGTTGGGATACAGAGCACTTACTTAACACATAAGGCTCTGAGTTCTATTCCCAGTGTCCCAAACTGGAAAAACACACACACACACACACACACACACACAAATAAACAAACAAAAAATCTAAACAGAATCACAGGAAGGAAACATAACTCAACTAAGGTAAACACTCATGACTGTGGAGGAGGTAGGAGCCCTGAGGCGGCACTCAGAACGTGAACAGAGTAGACAGCAACTTGCAATGGCATTGAAATGATTGGAGGAAGAATTCTAAACATAGACAAAGCCAGAGGGATGCAACACTGCCTTACTTGGGGCTTTATTGCTATAAAGAGATATCACGAGCACAGCAACTCTTATAAAGGATAACATTTAATTGGAGCGTGATCACAGTTCACAGGTTTAGTCATGACAGGAAGCATGGCAGCATGCAGGTAGACGGTGTTGGAGAGAGAGCTGAGATTTTGCCATCTGCATAGGCAGGCAGCAGGAAGAAAGAGTGACACTGGGCTTGGCTTGAGTCTTTGAAAGCCCAAAGCCGACCTTCAGTGACACACTTCCCCCAACAGGGCTACACCTAGCAAGGCCATATCTCCTAATGTCACTCCCTAAGCATTCAGATGTGAGTCTATGGGGGCCATTCTGACTTGAAACACCACAGACACAGGCTTCGATTCTGAGAAAGATAAAAGATCAATAGAATGGTAAAATACAAGAAAATATAAATCAATCGTATTTCTAAAGACAGAGAATATGTGTATATGTATTTGATTCATTAATTATGATACTTCTCTGTCTCTGTCTCTGTCTCTGTCTCTGTGTGTGTGTGTGTGTGTGTGTGTGAGAGAGAGAGAGAGAGAGAGAGAGAGAGAGAGAGAGAGAGAGAGAGAGAGAGAGAGAGAGAGAGAGAGAGACTATTTAAAATACACACTCTAGACAAAAGAAATAACACTCAGGACTCCTCACTGCCGTGTGGGTGAGGGATTACTAACCTACTCACCAGAGCATTGGTAACTCCAAGCATCACGCACGCACGCACACACACACACGCACGTACGTACGTACGTACGCACGCACAAAGCCTACCCAAGCATGGGTGAGGGATCACGATCACGAAAGCAGGAATCCTGGATCTCTCTGCCCAACCTGCAGGCTTTCGTACAGGATCTTCTCCACAGTTGTTACTGCGTGTACGACCTTGTTAGGGCCTTGGGAGTCTTATAAATCTCTGAACTTCCTACATTTTATTCATTTGTGAGCTTCCTAAGCCTGGTACATCTCTTTAACTACTTGGGTCTCGGGACCTTCCTCTTCTCTCTCGAAGGCAATGTTTCAATCTGGAGAAAGTAGACACCCCAAAAGGATGTTGTGGTCTCCAGCTTTAGAAAGTAGGGTGGCCTTGACCTTGGCCACACCCACTTCGGTTAAGTTGCTTATGTCTTTCCTTAGACCTCTTGTCTTTTAAATGCTTTGTCTTTCTGATTAGATTTGCCAGAGTTGGCTTAATGCTTTGTTCTTTTAAGTTTTAAAACAAAAGCTTGTGGTTTTGTTGGAAAAGTCCACCAATGCCATTATTTCTCTTCTGACATAATTGTATTCTGTTTTTATTATTATTTCATTGCTTTGAATTTGTTATTTTTTCATCTTCCATCATCTTGACTTGAATGTTTATTTCATTTACAAGCAATCAGTTTAATTTTAAGGCAATTTAGTATGCATTAAAGGTTCACTTTTCTCTGAATGGCGCTTTGTCAATATCCCATGGATTTTGAAAAGTAGCATTTTTTTCCACTGTTGTTTATTCCCAAGCTATTAAGAACCTTCTTTTGTCTTTCTTTTATGCAAATTCACATTTTTGAGATGTTTATTCATATAGAGAAATGCCGAAAAATGACAACCTACCTGCCCACAGTCAGGCTTAACTGCGAATCTAGGATTAGGAACAAAATGTTGCCCTTTTAAAGACATGGAACAATAGATGAAGGTAAAAGTCACCCACATCATGCTCTCCCCTCCTGCTGCTGCCATCCCATGCAGTCGTTCATCTGTGAGTCCCCGCACAGGGTGTGCTATTGGCTCTTTGGTTTGAATTTGTGGCATTTTCATAAAGTGCGCCTTTTAGCACATTTTTACTCGATGCTAATATTTTGAGATTTGTGGCATATCTTGGTATTCGCCCATCTGTTTTGCTCATTTAATCTATGTATACCCAACTGCATTGATAAAACTGAATTCTTAGACTCTAAGATTTATCATGTCCAAATTTAGATATAACCAATTGCATGGCAATGAGGGTCCTTTTAGGTTTTCAGGTGGTACACAGCCATCCCCTAATATATGTGTCCTGAAATAAAATCTCCTGTAATAGCTATTTCTACTTAAACTATATTAATTATTGATTCTTTTATTGTGTGTGTGTGTGACAGGTTCTCATACAGCCTAAGCCAGTCACGAACTTACTATGCAGCTAAAGCTAGCTTCGATGGCCTGATACCTCTGTGTGTCTATTTCCAGATGTCTGGGGTTACCATGCCTGCTTCTTTGTGTGTATGGTAGACACTGCACTGGGGCCTATGACTTGTGGATTGAGGAAGTGTGGCTGGGCAGTGAGCCCTATGGATCAGCCCATCTCCACCTCCTCAGCTCTCAGATTAAAAAGGTGCAGTAACTACCTTATCTTGCCTTCATGAGGGTACTAGGAAGTGAACTCAGGCCACGATTTTGAAACAGGATCTTGCTATCTCCTTACCTTCCTGCCCTCCTCTGGTGTAATGAGGTCACAGGCGTGCACAGATCTTTTGTTAATTTTCTTCAAAAAATATTTACTAGCTTGCATTCCCACTAGCAATTCCCTTTGTCTCTCACCAGCATTTGGTACTGTCAATCTGAATTCTGCTAGCATATGTTTAATTTTTACCCTGGCCCCTTATTCTATGAGTTGCTTATTAATATATTTTGCTGATTTTCCTATGGAATCTGCATTTTTCTTAAGGAATTTTATTGTTCTTTGTATCTTTTATATTCAGACACAGCATTAGTTATATTGGTTTCAAATATATTTTTTTTCACAGATGATTTATTTTTTCATAGTGAGATTCCACAAATCCTAAATGTTCTTCTTATTGACCTCCTACTTAATAAAATTTTATTCCTTAAGGAAAAAAAATTTAAAATTAGAAATTTAGAAAAAAATCCTTCCCATCTTATTTAAGGAATTATTTCTTACTCTAATAATGTACATTACAATAAATGATAAATATTTTATACTTTTATTTTTCATTCAATGCAATTAATATTAAGATGTGTATTTCTTAGATGCACACACACACATACACACACATATGTGTGTATGTGTGTGTGTATATGTGTGTTAACAGTTATATTTTAACCTTTCTGGTGTTAATTTCAAAGTCTGGTATGAGGGAGGGGTCACCTTTTGTCTTTGTGTGTATGAACGACCAGCTGGCTCATGAGCATTTCTTACAGAAGTGATGTTATGATGTCATCTCTTCCATTTACCATATATCATTTGCATATGGGTCTGCCTTTGTGCTGTTTTCTGTACTTGCGGAGTGCTACTCCATCTTTGTTCCCTTCCCCCACCCCCCAGTTCCATTACTCTAGAATCATGGGGGACTTGTCCTCCATTTCTTTTCTTCTTGAGTATTGTTCTGGAATACACTTAGACTTTTCTTCTTTCACATGAATTTTAGGATCAGTTTCTCAATACTCATGAGTAGTAACTTTCCGGGAGATCAATTTTAACATGCAGCCTGTTGAACTAAGGTTTCACGCCGCACTGGGAAGACGCCTTCCATCTCATACTAAATATTCTACAAAGACCAATCAACTGATTACAAGGTCTCTAATGTGGCAAAGCTGCATTGTCACATGTCCTGAGTTACAATGAACTGAGTTACAATGTATCATTAAGTCTTTGACTGTATGAAAAGCCCCCTAGCTTATGACAACTGTGATTTTTTTTTTTTTACACTCTCACATACATATAGCTTTTGGATTCAAACATTAAGAAGCCAGGCTTCCTATAAAAGCACCAAATTCCTATAGAAAATTATAGGACTAAATGGGAGAATCTGAAAGAGTTGTGGCAGAATTTGGATATTTCCTAAGTAATATATTCCATTGGCTCTTAGAGGCAGAGGAAGTTCGAAGGAATCTACAAGGTTGCTTTCATGTCCCTTTCTTCTCAGTTTAAAGCAAGATCTCTCTATTTTTAGACTGTTGACTCTGGCTTTATTGATATTCTCTTTGATGCCATGGTATTTCATTCCAGCATCCCTACAAAGTGATGGACTGTGTTCAAGTGAGTACAGCGTGAGTGGCTATGGAAGAAGGGAACGTGATACCCAACACTCTGAACTGATTCCCACACACGCTCTCCACCTCTGCCCCCGTCTCAGGCAATTCATATCAGAGGTTTAAATATCCCATTATAAATATTAATGAATATTTAAATTAAATTTCAGGGAATATTTGCAAGTTATCTGAGTATTTCCCCTTAGATTATCAATCCCAAGAAGGCACCAAATCTCTCGTTACTAAGAGATGTAAGCCCACATTATATCTGTTTAGGGCGATGTATGGAGTAAGTGCTGCCACTTGCTATTCCAAGTTCACTGTCAGCAGAGGTCTTAGTGTTTTGTAAAACATCATGTATCCATGGCTTCCTATCTCCTTCTAACCCCTTACTGGCTCTAGGTCAAGCAGCAGACAAAAACAGAGGACTGGAGTGAATAAAAGCATTGGTGATCTTGTAAAGATGCAATGCAAATGTTAAAAAGCAAAATTTCAAAGAACTACCATATCCTCAAATATATGTTTATGCAATTGAATAGTCTGATTTCTATTGAATGTCACTGTAGTGTTTGTGCTAAAATACTCCTTTATTGTCTTCTCTAAACTAATACTGTTGGCTTTCTTCCATAAGGGATAGACCAGACAGAAAAGAAGGAGAGGAAGAATTTTAAAGATACTTTAAGAAAACCCACAAAGTGTAGCAGAAATGTGTGAAATGCTCAGGGAAGGGAGATGGAAGCCACATCCTCACCTTGTAGAATCTGATTCAGTACACACTGCAGAGAGAAGCCCTGTGTCAATAGAGGCAAACACCAGAGCATGTGTGGTGCTTGGAAACAGGCTGACTATTTCTTCTCAGAGATCAAAATGGTTCTTCTACTCCCAAACTGAACTTACTTTTAAATTTACTTGAAGCAAAATTCATTCTTTATGATGTAGCTTCCCTAGATTTCAATATAAACCAACTGATTTCTACAGTCACTGTCTAAATAAAGTCAGTGTGAATGAACACACACATACACACACACACACACACACACACACGCACACACACACAATGTCAAGGGTTTTCCTAGCTTCCACACACAAAGACCAGAAAATCTATTGAAAAGAATACAATTGTGACCTTGTTAACATTCCAGAGATCTCCAAGGGCACAGTCAGATTGTCTCACCCCAGAGACCTTCCCTATTGTCTCAATGACAGAAATTTATATGCCTGCAGTGCAGCTTTGTACCTCAGCCTCATTTAAATTATTGTTTTGGTGACTCACTCTTCAAGTTGTGGTGGGACTCCTTGTCACCAAGATTTGTGCCTCTGAGATAAATATTAGTGAGTTAAAATTCTCTACCTTTTTTGCTAACTCCCCTATAAAGAGAATAGGCCACCAGCTGTACAGGGCTCTCTGCAAATGCTTTCAGCGAGCTTTGAAATGATATTAGATGGAAGGTTTGTATTGTGTCATTACTTCTTATGTAAACCTGCACAGTCACAGCCGAGTCTATTATTAGTTTTTTTGCCCAAAATTCCACACTTGAACTCTTTTCACATAAATAACATAAAGATCTTCTTATAGCAATTAATGCAAAACCTGATGTTTTAGCAACTAGAGGCCTGTTGCTAGTCCAGTATCTATTAAATAATTTTAACATTCCTATTGGACTTTTGAATATGGTATTATTTACCTAGTACTATTGTAGACATCTAGGAGGAAGTAATGTACAAGCTATATTTATCTGCTTAGTAACTCATTGTTAAATGTGGCTTGTTCGTGCCTGGGGTGGAATCCTTACTCGACCCCCTTTACACCCATAATCTTAGAGGGGTACTCTGCAGGCAATGAAGTTTCTCCCTGGCCATCTAGACACTCTAGGAACATGAGATCTCAGCCATGGCACTTTCCAGGGAAAAGACCTTGTTTGCATTCCCCTTGTAACATAACCAGCAATTTCCATGCCCATGGGAAGGATCTCCTTTACTTTGTATTGAGAGGAGGCTCAAGTAGTCTGGACTCACCAGCCGTTAGACATCTAGTTGAAGGCAGACCTGTATGAAGCTTCCTTCATGTGCACGCTGACAGTTTTTCTTCCAGCTCTAATGAGCCCCTCTTGTATTGGTTAAGCTTTGACCTCCAAAGCTCTCAGGTTTGTCCCAGCGTTCCTTCTGTTTGTTCAAGATGGGGAGTAAGCTGAATGCAGGTCAGCTCTCCTACAAACACAAGTGAACTAGAGAGGCAGCCCCTGTTAATTCTGGTAAGGCAACAGGGGAATACTGTGCTTCAAAGTGCTGTTGTCCCTGTCAGGTATTATCTCAGAGATGGCTTCTGGGAACACATTTAATCAGTCTTTTATCACCTCTTATATGAATGGGGTTGGGGCTATGCTTTTGAATGAGGTTTTGATTGTAAGAACTCTTGAGGGGCAAGACGGTTATATTATACTTTTTATGCAGCAATAAGTGGTAAATGTTATACCAAATAATGGGAAACATGATTAATAGCTCATAAATGTCCACTTGGCATGGGAAGGTTCTTTGCAGGGAAGTGTCTGTTTTCCACTGAGAATTGAGTTTGTGTTAGGCATCACTGAACATAGCCAGGAGACTATATTTTTCAAAAAGGAAAGACAAAGGCATACTGTGGTCATGAGCCATTGAGGTATGTCCAACCAAAAGCCTGTGCTGACTTTCTTCTGCTTTGTTAGAAATTTTATCTTTTCCCACATAAAAATGTCTGTCAGTGACTGGGGCGGGAGGGGGGGGGAGGCTGCAATGTGAACTTCAGTGCTTCCTGAATCTCAAAGGAATTGTGTCAGTAGTACCTGATGAATGGTCAGAAGCCGAGGTCAGCTTTTACAGAGCTCACGTAGAGCGAGTGAGCAAGTGCTGAGATTCCTCATGTATGTTCTCAGATGTCATACTAAGACCACTCTTCCTGGTGTGTGTGTGGGGCATTTTATAAGGTAAGCGAGGCAGTCCTCGTCCATTGAAAATAAATAAGAGCAGGTGACAGCCAGGTCACTGTAGACTTGCCTGGCGTGTTCGTGATTTTTCTTGTTGCTTTGATAAAAAAAAAAAAAATCTGGCAAAATAGATGTAAGCAAGGGTTTATATTGGCTCCTGGTTTGGGAATACAATCTATTGCTGCAGGAAGGTATATCTATGGGAGCACGAAGTAGCTTGCCACCTTGTGTGCACACTCAGAAGAAAAGGGTGCATGGTAGGGAAAGGGGAGATGGGGACAGACAGAGGGGGAAGGAAGAGGGAAGTGATCCTTTATTGCTTTCTCCTTCCTTTGTATTTAATTTGGGAACCCAGAAAGGAGGTTACTGCTGCCCTTGGGGAGATCGTCCTTCTTAGTTAATCCTCTATGACCCACTCAGTGATGTCTCCTCAGCAATTCTAAACCTGCAAGTTGACAGTTGACTTGGCTTTGGTTTAGATTTGGGAATAGATGTCTAGGATTAGGGCTTCGATTTGATATGTAAGAGTAAGACCACAGTTCTCGGCAGGAGAAACAACCCACATTTCTATTTCCTTTTAAGTGAACAAGTGTCGAATAAATTAAAGCATTTCGAAATCCAGCCTGAACTCTGGAGCAGTCAGGAATGCTCCAGAGTTCAGATTTCACAGGAGTGAGGCAACATCTGAACCACAGAAGCAAATATACAGGGACACCAAGCTACCTTTGGTTGTATATAGTGTGGGAAGTTAGAAAAATAGCAATCTGCTTATAGGAGGGCTGACTACCGACATGCCATCAGAGGGCAGAGAAAGCCTTCTGTCTCAGAAGCCCTCATGGAGTACTGGTGTAAAGCTTGAAGATACTTCTGAATTGGTCTTCTTCATTCAATCCTATTAGATGGTTAGCTAGCACTAATCTAAAGATGTATCTACTGTCTAAAGATGTGGAAATTAGTACAATTTCATGATTTCAACCCAAAGAGGAATACTGAAGAGCAGAACCAGTTATCCTCCAGTAGGCTGCCTTCCTAAGGGATCCAAGAAAAAGTTTTAAAGGCATGATGTACTTTTTCGATACCAAAGTCTAAGATTAGAAGTTTTCTTGCTCAAGCTGAAAGCTGAAGGGACCAAGACAGCAAGATGGCAGGCCATAGTAGGACCAGTGTGAGGTCATAGCTAAGACCTGGATGGCAGAAAACAATGAATATGGCTGGAGATAATAGACCAGTGAAGACTAACACATGGGTGCCAGCCCAAGGGTCAGAGACCCAAGTTATATCCATTTAAGGAAAGCACTCTATATTGATTTCATAGTGTGCCTTTGCCCTAAGTGGTCAGGGAAATGTAAATTTATTCAAACACTTTTTAATGGAAAAAAATAGTTATCTACATTGAAAAATACAGGATTATTGGTTATGTACATTCATTCATTGCTAAACAAATATAAAGTATGTTACAGGCCTATATGGTATAAGTCAATCTTTACATGGCCTCTTCATGTAATAGACATGTAAACACAGGAGTGTGTGAGATTGCTTCTGAAGAAACATGACCTGCCATGTGCTTATAAAAAACAGTTTACACAGAAAACATTTTTTAATGAGCAAAGGAGCAAGCTTTCTTCTCATGAGAGGGTGAATATTTATAAGTATATATAACGATGACTTGTATATAAATTTATGTAATGTGTATTTACAAATATACAAAGGCTATTTTTCTGTGGTTCACTTTATTGGTTCATTGAATTTAGGGAAAGGCAAACTCTTAGACCAGATTGAATCAGGGTCTGTCCCCTACATAGATTCACACACCACACTTCAGTCAACTGGGGTTTGTATACACTGTAGCGATCCCGTAAGTTATAATAGAGTAGTAGAATTCTTCTTGCCTAGAAACCTCGTAGCCATCCTCAGTCTGAAGCGCAATGCATTCCTCACATGGGTTAGAACAGTGAGGTAAACAAGCCTATGGTATTGCCAGTTGCACTTAAAATTCTGTACAGTGCATAGACTTGACAATTAAGAGGAATGGTTTTTTTTTTTTTTTTTTTTTTTACAGGATTACATATTTAACATACTATATTTTTGTCACTACTTAAGCTTGTTACACTGCTTATTGAAAATGTTTACTACATGATCTTTCTTTGATAAACATGTGGCAGGCTGTGATACTTCTGAAGCAATCTCACACATCCTGTGTTTACATGTCTACTACATGAAGAAGCCACATGAAGATTGACCTATATACCATATAAGTCTGTGACATACTTTGTGATGTTTGTTTAACAATAAGATCACTTAATGTCTCTTTTCTCAGGACATCTCCCTGTTGTTGGACAGATAGAGTCTGGGCAGGGGTGATTGCTCTCTCATGGGATTATGGGCACTGTAAAAATGAACTTATGTTGGAAATCAATGGGCAAGGATGATCTGATGCTGCAGTCATGTCCTTTTTCTGAGAAACCTTGATCTATTTTCTCTTATCCTTCAGTTTATTGAATAAAG
Source organism: Uromys caudimaculatus (assembly GCA_028551405.1). NCBI lineage: Eukaryota > Metazoa > Chordata > Mammalia > Rodentia > Muridae > Uromys > Uromys caudimaculatus. Next base: position 22,825,882 of record CM052717.1, on the reverse strand, counting down.
TTATCTAACACAATGTGCTTTTCAGAAACATGTAGACTGGGTTTTAAGCAAATAATCTGGGCATAACTGCTTAGTTAAATTGATGCATAAAACTAACCAATGTTATAGACCACCAGTGGCATGCCAGTGGCTGCATTTCAAGGCTGATTTCAATCCTTCATCTCACTAACTTGAGAAGTCAGTTTTTCTTGGCACCTTGAGAGATTTTCTGCTTTTAAGACGGAGAGTTAAGTAAGATGTCAGTCCATGAACTTGAAGTATATTTGTCACGCATATGAAAATTCTTACTATTGGCATGGCTAGCACAGACTCTCTAGATAGACACATTGACTTACAAGTGAGGGTAAAATCAAACAGCTGCTTAATGAAGAATTGGATATCAGGGACTAGACAGTGGCAGTGTGTAATGGCCCAGCGTTAAGACAGGTTAGCACAATCATCTCCACAGAGAAAGCCATAACATCAGCAGCTTGGTATGATGCTGATATTTATCTGTGGCCATCACCACTTTCCTGGCAAGGACTCATATCCATCAATATGCCTCCTCTTCTCCATGCTTCTTACAGATACTCCCCTTCTGACTGACACTTTCTCAAATGCTGATGTACTTCATCACGTAAATCCATTGCAGGTCTGCTCATTCTCTTGCTCTAAGACAATTCTGCCCAATTTTCTTGATGTATTTTTTTCCATCATCAAAAATCAAGATCACTCCCTACTTCTTATGCTTTTGTGATAAGATTAGTTATGATAGCTTACTATTTGCTAAATACCAGAGAAGTTGAGGAATGAACAACATTCTACTCCCTAAGTCCAAGGTAGACCCAAGAAGAGAGGAGACTTGTATTAGCACTTGATAGGTATAGGCTCAGATCTATTTTGCAAAGTCCATCTATAAAATGAAAGTTGTGAGGCTAATGCCCCTGGGAATTCTGGGAATTAAGATAATGCAGATATACGCTGGCATAGGGAAGGTGATGTATAACTACCATTCTCACCTTTGTTTCTTCATCTACTTCCTATACATATTCAAGCACAGAGAATAATGGAGATGTTTGTCCCTTTTTCTAGTTTTAAGAGAAAAATATTTGACAGAAATACAGCCTTTGTGCATGACAATAAGAGTCACAGGATTCCACCCAGCCTCTTATAAACTGTAAGACAAATAGTTGATGAGCCACTGAGTAACTATTTCCAGTCCTGATGTAGACTTAAGACATGTTGAGCAGGGGCAATAAATGCTTAGCAAGCCTGTGTCTGAAATATGTGGCTCTCCTAATGAAGAAGATTATGGCAGATGGTCAATAGGAGAGATGTCATCACATTAGAGATTAGATCTTCCAATGGAGAAAGCTCATGAGAGTACAAACTACCATTTCCCGTGTTTGTTGTAGTCCTTGCCTTCCATGTTTGAGGCGATGAATTAACACTAAGGCTTCCAGAAGATGAATACAGATTTATAAGTAAGTCCTATAAATGAGAGACTATGACAAGATTGAGGTGTATGATGATCTGGCGTAGGCACTGATGTAGGCTTGGACTAGCTGCACAGCCTTTGCCACTAACTTGATGGCTACAAACTCCAGTTTCCTCATATTAATAACTAACTTCAAGGCTGTGGCTATGATTAAGTAAGACAGACTCTGAGCTGCTGTTCAAATGTTTGACATTCAAACATTCAAGTGCCAGTTATTACCATTAACTAACTAGGTTTGTAATTGAAAATTGCAAATAGTATATGTAAATTTCTTTATACTTCTGTATATATATATATATATATATATATATATATATATATATACACATATATACATATATATATACATATTCAGATATATATATATATATATATATATCTGTAAATGTGTTAAAAAATATATGCTTACACTACATGGAACATATTTCTTCAGTTTGGATTGTGTTATAATATCTCTTGTTTCAAGATACAAGTATTTCCATAGAAGCTTAAAAGCTGTCCGTTCCTTTATTGCTCTTAGAGT
>CM052717.1:22769603-22823782 GCA_028551405.1 Uromys caudimaculatus | reverse complement strand
TCTTTATTTGACCTTTATTTGACCTGGATACTATGATCTTGGTTTTAGCCAGAAGATGAAGTAGTTATTATGAGCAATTCATCTTCCTAGTCTCTCTCTCTCTCTCTTTTTTTTTTTTTTTTATGGAGTAGGGTGGGGTGGGATCGGGTGGGTTTGGGGTGGGGATTGGGGGATGGGATTGGGTTGGGGATTGGGGTGGGGTGGGACTAATTATTCCACCCAGGCACAAGGGGGTGATTCTATTGCTAACCTTAGGGTATGTCACCTTGGAGTTGTTTCTTTCTCCCATAGAAGTTGTGAAAATATGTTCAATTTCTCAGTCACCAAAAACTAGTTAGCACATTTAATTAATATATATTTTTTATAGGTAGTATGCAAAAAAGAATGCATAGCTATTCCTGCCAGAGTGGAGTGTGCCGTGTTTTTCAAGGGGGTGGGGGACTTCAGAACAAAATATGAATTTTAACTTGTCTAGACATATGAAAAGACACCTATAAACAATGAAAAAACAGGTTTTTTTTTTCTGGAAGTTTAACTCTGTGTGAATGCACGTACACACACAGCATGTAAGCGCACAAGAGAACATATTGAGACATACAATTTCCAGGTTTAAAAGCTGCCTGTCTGACCCTGCTAAAGTGGCCAAGAGTCTGAGACTAAATATGTCAGAGGTCCTCGGGAAAATATACTGCTATTATTCTGCTAAAGGAACATAGCATAAGATGGCTTTTAATGACATTTTGCTATACTTATTAAATCAGAGCATTGCTTGACCCTCTTCAGAGAAGCTTCTTGCAATATGTGGGAATTAACACAGGGACCTACAACTGGACAGTGTGGGGATGGTGAGAGACTAAGGAACACTTAGTCTTAAATGGGGCATCTTCACCAAGCCCCTCCCCTCAAGGCTCAGGGATCTATGTTAAAGAGGATGCAGAAAGGCTGTAAGAGGCAGAAGTGGTAGATGACTCCACGGCAACAGGGTCTTCCAAACACAACCGTATTGCTGAACACATGAACTTACAGAGATATGACAGAATAGAAAAGACCTGCACAGGTTCAAATCAGACAAAATACCAGCCATGAGAAGAAATGGACACAAAATCCTACCCCTAACCAAAAAGCCATTTACAATTGAATCTGCTGAGAAGGGAAGTTTTATTTTTTCTAATGGGATGACACTGACTGTATCAACAACACGCCAGGGAAGCCCCATGTGTAGAAGTAGTTGGCCAACATAAAACGTACTCCATATTTTTTGTGTCTTTTTATTTTTTGGTCTTATTAGCTTCTTTCTTTTGTTTTGATTTTTATTAATTTTATGTCTTTGAGAGAGAAAGAGAGAGAGAGAGAGAGAGGAGCACATGAAGTTGAGTGGGTAGGGAGGTGGGAAGGATCTGGAAGGAAGTAGGGAGATGTGGGGCAGTGGTCTGTGGCAGCCATCTGGTACCCAGTTGAGCACAGGCTAAAAACTCTGGGCGACCCAGTGGAGCAATTCACAAGGGACTGAAAAATGTTTCTGTCCCGGAAGGCTCTTGTCAAACAGCTACAACCTCCCCACCCCCCTGTAGAGAGGCCTGTCATGTGAGATTTGTCAGGTAGGAGCAACACCAAGCCCTCCCACATGCAAATAAGGTGCCCTTAAGCTCTCAGACCAAGCCAATGGGAAGTACCGGTTGCCAGACCCCTGACCCCTCCCAAACAGTATATTAGACCGTCCCAACCTGTGTAGGGGAGATCCCCATCCAGAAGGAATAAAGGTGTGAGAACTACTCCATCATCCGAGAGCTTCTATCATAAGAGCTGTAACACTGCTGCTTGGGAAGAGGTCTGCTCTCCCGAACGCCACCAGAAGCTTCCCACACTCCTCGCCGGCAAGTCGGCCTCTCGTGGGCTCAACCTGGGCCCAACTCAGCGCAGGGCGGCGGGTGCAGCGTTTTGGAGCAATCGAGGCAGCAATTGCGGAGAGGGAGGTGGAGGAGACTCCGTCCCTGCTCACACTCTCTCCTTTGCCTGAACCCTCGCATTTGGCCAGGCCAGAGATCCCTGAGGAAAGCTCCCAGCACTCAGGCCAACAGGGAGAGGGAGTGTATAACCCAAATGTATTGTATGAAAGAAACTTTAAATAAAAACAAATTAATTTTTAAACTGTTGATGGCTCAATTGTCTACAGTGCTGTTCCTACCCACCCTTTCCTCAGTCTCTTTACCTAGAGGAGTGCTATCTTTCCCTACCCCCCCCCCCCCATGTCCCTTGGGGCATGCACCAGGGTTAAGTGGGGTTTCCAGGTGTTCTCATTTAATCTCATTCTTCTCATTCTGCGGAGTCCTTGAGCCTTGGGGTACATGTGTATTCCTCTCTCCAGTTTAAAATGCTCTTTTAATTTTATTTTTGTGTGTACATATGGGAAGGTCAGAGCTAAGCTATCATCTTCAGGGTGTGGTACACATGATTTTTGAGGCAAGGTCTGTCCTAGAGTGCACTGGGCTAGGCTGGCCGGCCAGTGATCCCCATGGATCTCTCTTCATATCCCCAGTGTAGGGTGCACTGGGCTAGGCTGGCCGGCCAGTGATCCCCATGGATCTCTCTTCATATCCCCAGTGTAGGGATTACAAGGCCATGCCCAAGCATCTGGCTTCTTTACTTTGGTTCTGGGGATGCAACTCCTGCTTACACAGGAAGTTCTGTATCATCAGACCCATCTCCACATTCCTGAAGGGTTATTATTTTTTAACTATCTTATTGTAAAAATAGTTTGGTATTTGACTTTTAAAATATGTCATTAGACTTTTTCATTGCTCTCTTCTACCAAGTCATGACTTTTACATTTTATTCAATATTCCATCACAACGCTAGAACATAATTTATTTCATCCTTTCCACGTTATTGGACTTTAAAAATTGTACTCAATATTCTGATTTTAAATGTTGTAAGAACATTACATATCATAAATAATGCTGCAATAAACATCCTTGCGCATATGAAACAAATTAATACAACCCCAGAAATATATTGTTTTTGCAAAGTATGTAGTTTATTTTCCTGTGAATAGTAGAAGGTACCATTATACATTGTTTACACCAATTGCAAGTAGCGTAGTTAAAAACTGAACTTGATTTCATCTGAAAATGCTACCTTATGGTTTGTTTGAATTTGCAGTTCAGGAAAGAAGTAAAAATTAAATTTCTCACTTTTGTCTAACAGGATGTGGAATTATGGTTAATGAGTGCTGTGGTTTAGTGAGTTGAAGACAGCAGCAGTCTCCTGTTTGTATCTCATTATTTTTAATTTTTACTATGTATGTTATACTTTAAAATAAGAAATCTTTATAAACATGTATATAGATATATATGCATACATGTATATATGTGAAATTTAAACAAAAATTATATAATGTCCTATGCTTATAATTCTAAAATACCCTTTCAAGTTCTTTGTGCCTTTAAAAAAAATCACTTTTTCTTCTCCTCAACTACATGTAATCACCAATTTGAAATTTGAGTTAATTGGTACTTTGCATTTTTATTTTTATGTATTTATTTTTATTGTATGTTTGTGAGTTGTTTTTTTCTTTTTTTCTTCTCATTTATTTGTTTGTTTAGTTTTTGCCTACACATTATGAGCATACAGTGCCAGAGAATGCCAGATGCCCTGGAATTGGATGGAGCTACAGATGGTGCGAGCCACCACGTGGGTGCTGGGAACTGAACCGGGGTCCTCTGCGAGAGCAGCAAATGTTCTTCACTGCTGAGCCATCTCAGCAGCCCCATGTTTTGCTTTTGTGATAGCTAAAATATTTACACAGTAAACATCACATTTAATTTTGCCTGCGTTGAACTTTGTAAACCTAAGATCATATTACATGTATTACGGTATATTTATTATCTAAGATCTACATATATATGTATGTATGTATTACCTATGTATCTATATATCTATCAATCTGTGTGTGTGTGTGTGTGTGTGTGTGTGTGTGTGTGTGTCTGTCTGTCTGTCTACTTAACCAGTCTGCAAGAAGCCTCAGGGCATTTACATCCAAGGCTGCTTCTTATTTTAAACACTGGAACATTTACGTTGTTCTGTTCCCATAAACAGTGCTTCCCACGTGCCATCTGGGTGGCTTTCATCTGGAGTCAGTTCTCTGTGTTTTCTTTAGCTATCTTTTAAGGCACTAACTGAGCGTGGAGTTGGAAAGGCTGCGGTGTCCTCCCATGCTCGTGGGCACCTTTACTCGACTTTACCAGCCTGCTGTTCAAGCTCATTGTGAATTCCATCTCCCTGTACTGTGGAAGCATTTCAGTAATCCTATGTCTTTTCTAGAAAATAGGTTGAGATGCTATGGCACCAGGGTCTCAGTTTGTGTATGTGGGTGGAGGAAAGAAATTCTAATCTTCTTCAATGAAGAATCCAAAGGTCAGATGGCCACGGGGAAGCAAAGCTTGTCTGTGAGTGTGATCTGTGCCCATGGAGAAAGTGAGACCGATGCCCAGAGTCCCGCTGCCCTGCCTGGCCTCTTTAGAGAAGTGACGGGGCGAAGGAAAAGTTGGCTGTGGTTTCCAAGGTGGCGACACTAGGGAGAAGTAGAGTCAGCTTGCCTTTTCCCCTGGAGGCTTGAGCAGATGTGGGCTCGAAGGAGAGTTTCCTGTTATCCTCTGTAGGTACAGCTGTCAATCCTCAGTTCCCAGAGAGTCAGACGGGTATACAGGGGCTCCATGAATCTTACCTGACTTCAGCTCCAGAATACTCCTGTTCTGGTTCTGCCACCCACTGTTCATCTCTCCTCTTCTGCCTTCTTGTCTTATGAGCATTTTTCTATTGTTTGAATTTTATCATTGGTTCATGTAAGATCTTTATATATTCTAAATAGATGATATAGGTTTGTTATACCTAGAATCACAGGTTCTTGCCTCCATTGAAAGTGTTAAGTATGGGTTCCATTTCATGGCACAGTCAGACCTTGAATACAATTTTAAAAAGTGGTTGGTTAACCCCATAATTTCATGAATCAGTTGTACTCGTAGGCATATCTTGCCAGGCAGGCCATATGACAGTTAAAATTTTGTGTGTGTTATTTGTTGGCTTTATTTATATTCTCTGAACACAAAAGAACAATATTAGTGAATGAAAACAAAGGCATAAACACTCCAAGGTTTAGCTGGGGAGAAGGATTTTGTAGATAGAATGGAGAGGAGAGCCAAATGCATCTGGAAGGGTGAAGACTGAACAAGGCCAGAAGAAGAGAGAGAGTGAGAAGGAGAGTCAGAGAGAAGGAAGTGGAGAGAGGGCAGGGGGAGCCAGAGAGGAGCCCAGGTTCATGAGAAGAGAAGAACCAAGAGAGTCAAGACAAAAGAGGGCAAAAAGCAAAAGACAACCAAGAGAGCACGCTGTGGGGATGGCAGGTTTTATAGGAATTGGTAGCTGGGAGAAGGGAAGGGAAGCCCTAGGCTGGAGAGGTTTAGGGACAGGGGCAGGGGACAGAAGAACAGAGAGGAGCCCTAGGTACTGGATGAGCCAAGAGGCCAGCATTAACAGTATGCTAACAGGCACCTCAGTCATCCAGCTACCTCTGGTTTCCTTGAGACCTGACAGTATCTTTGTCCTAGCATTCAGCACTTCCAGTTTTGCTTTATCTTTGTGCTGGCTGTGTCTGCTTTAAGGAATGTTTCTCTATTTGACGATTATGTTATCCTGTATCTTGTTTGTAGTTTTGGTCATCGTGTGCTAGTCTCTCTCTCTCTCTTTCTGTGTGTGTGTGTGTGTATATATATATATATATATATACACACACACACACAAAATTAAATACACATATTTATATATAAATAATATATAATATAAATTATATATAACATGTACATTACATTAGGTATATACTATATAAAGCATATGTTTAATGTATATATAATAATGTATATATGTAATGCATATATAATATTATAGAATATATAATAATGTAATACATAATGCAATATGTACACACACACATGCACACACACAGAAGGATCTGGTTAAGGGCTTCCATGTACATGGACAGTTGCTCCAGAACCATCTACGGGCCACTCTCTTCTCCACTGACTTACATATGATTTAACCCGTGAATAGTTTGGACTTCTGTATGGCCTTGGTTGAGGTGATGTGGATGTGTTTTTATCTCCCTGCTGCACAGCCACGTTTAGCTCTCTTTCAGTATAGGAAAGTCCAACCGCTTTGTAGCTTACAACTTCTGGGGGAGGAAATGCATGTAAGAAATTTTATTATATTTATTTATGTGTGTATGTTTTTGCACACATGTCTGTGTCTGTGTGCTGTGTGTAGCGGTGTGTGTAGAGGTCAGAAGACAACTTACTGGAGCCAGGTTCTCTTTCCACCACATGGGTCCCAGAGATTGAGTGCAGATTATCAGGCATGGCGGTGCATGGCTCTACCCATTGAGCAATCTCACTGGACCCACAAATTGTACTTTACTGGCCTGATCTTTTTGCCATTTTATACGACATTTATTAATAAAGTTATAAACTTTAAACAATCTCTCTAAGATTAGAAGAAACCTTTCTGTCTTTTAAAGACTCGCTTTGCAATTCTTCCTATATTACGTATCTTTAAGATCTTACTTATAATGGGTATCCTAATTTTCACATAAATACCTGGTAATCACGTAGAGGTGTCCTGTGGAGGGTTGCAGTGGTTTCCAGCTGTCATTATGACCTCTGTTAGAAGGCCTCTCTCTGCTGCCCATGCTCATTGCTCTTATACATGGAAAACTTAAATTTCCTCATTAATTCTCTTTTATAAACTCTGTTAGAGTTTTTCTACTGGTAATCATTCTATCTGTAAATGATACTTTCAATTTCCAAGAATTGCTTTAGAACTCATTTTTTTTGTTGTTATATAATTGTTTGAAATGTAAAAATAGGTCTCAGATTAAATCGCCAATTAAGGAACTTACAGAGAAACTCCATGTTCCTTCCTTACACATGACTTTTACTTTAACCTTTTGTCTTCAGAAGTCTCCCACACATTCTCAGGTAAACTGTAGTGTCCTACCTTTTCTTTCCTGACTCTTGTATATTTCTCTCCCAAAATATCACTGGCTGATTGTGGTGGCTCATGCCTATAAGCCCTGCACTAGGAAGGGACAGCCAGAGGACATCCATGAGCTCAGGGTCAGCCTGACTACAGAGCGAGATCTTAGAGATGATCCTACGTCAGTACACAGTATCGTCCCTTGTTCTTTTAAACAGTTGTATAATATTCCATCGTGAATCTGTACCATAGCATATTTCATCAATGGTCAAATGTTCTATCATTCTAGTAAAATAGTTTAAATCTATAGACTTCTGTTAAACTTATGGCAGTTTTATAATTGAAGGTTATCCTTGAGTAGGGTTAATAGATCAAAGACAGAAGCCTGATCTTGTTGTGTTTTGTTCCAGTTCATTCTCAGGAGGCTTATATCCTCACCAATGACTAGTGAGACCTCTCACAGCCTAAACAACAAGGTGTTGTGTCAAATGTTGGACTTCATGTATCAATATTATATATGATTATATAGTATCTCACAGTTCTAACTGGCATTTCATTTGGCATGAATAATACTGAACTATTTGTTTTTCTGTCTTTAGAGTTTTATAGTATCATGGAAACATTTCGATTTCTTTTTTTCTATTTTATTTGAACTTCAGAACATCTCTAAACTTAAGTTATTCTTAGCAGTTCTGGAATCATTTTGACACTATACTGTTGAATTTGCATTTCCATTATTTTTTTTTCTTCCTAGAAAGAATGATTAATTAGGAGTTTTCTTATTTTTCCACATTGCTTGAATTCTCTTCTCTCTCTACTTTCCAGATGCCTCTTCCCAATATTCTGTTTCTTTTTAAAATAAAAAGTATGTGTATGTGTGTACAAGAATGTGTGTGTGAGTGTGTGTGTGTGTGTGTGTGTGTGTGTGTGTGTGTGTGTGTGTGTGCGCACGCGCGCAAAGAGTTCAGAAGATGGCAGATGTCCCAGAGCTGGACTTACATGTGGTTGTGAGGTGTTTGATGGGAGTGCTAGGATCTGAACTTGGGTCTTCTTAGCTGCTCAGCTATGTCTGTAGCTCCTTCTTTCTTTGTAATATCTCCTTCAGTCAAGCTTGACAGTACTGCAGGATTGGGAATGAACTGAGCTTGTTTTTGCCTAATTGTAAAGTGTCTCGTCCCACATCCTATAACAACAGAGCATGTGACAAAAAGAAATCACAGCTCTATTTGATCACAGTGCTAGTTACCGTGGGAACCTCAGAAGGGTGAACCCCCGGATTCAGAGCGAGCTAACCCTCTGTATGCATCGCTCCAGCTACATAGAATGATGGTCAGACAGAGGGTCTGATCTAATGTCAAACCCAGCAAGTCAAGTCCCACCTGCTTAGATGCTCAGCCCTTTTCCTTCCGAGTTGAGGAAAGACCTTTTCTAGAATGGAAGTCTTATGTCTTAGATCTAAACAATTAAGTCAGAAAACACCTTGATGGCCACTTCTGCTGTAGGAAGGTGAGGACTGGAGAGAGCAGAAGGACAGGGTGTTTAGGTTTTATGGATGGCTTTGAGGAAATGTGCTTCAGATTGCTCTGGCTTGTTGTAGGAATGAAGGATAGAAAGGCAAGGGGTAGTCAAGAATAAATGATGCTTCTTACGACGTACCTACTACTTTGGGCTACCATCTCTTGAGTCACAGCACCTACATCTTCAAGTAGACTGTCAAAGCCTCTCAGATCTCCACATATGTGAACATGCTCACATTCTGGTTGTAGTGATTGCGGTATCTGTGACTTTTGGCAGATTCAGGAGGATGTTTCTCAGATGATTGTCAACCATGATGATGTGCTTCTTTGTTCCGTTTTGCTCTTTGTTTATGAGAGGATGGCTATTGGTACCTCAGGTAGAAAACCTGAATGTAAAGAGAGCCATGTATAGGCAACATGTGCATGCTTTGTTGGGTGCCTGGGAACTATATTAAAATAAATGTGTGTGTGGACTTTTCTAGGCCACACACATAATATCAATTCTAGGTACAGTTCTAAGCTTATTCTCAGGCATTCCCAGAGCGCACATGGTCTTCTTACTCCTTCATGCTGAGTCAATGAGGAAACTGACAAGCCTTCTTTTAGGGACTGGTTTTCCCCCAACTTGTCCATTCAAAGCATCACTCCCATGGGCTATATTTCTGTCCCAGGAAAACTACCAGGCCCTCCCTAAATCATGCTACTTCCCATGAAATGATCTTGACCCCCCATTTCCGTTGTCCTCCATCTTTAACATAACCTTGCTTTCAAAAAAATCACTTTTAAAATTCAGTTATGTATCTTTTAAGTTGAAGACCCCTACGTAAGCAGAAGACACACAAATGATAAGCCTACCTCGTGATGTACTTGTCAAGTTCAGAGTGCTCCTCCCTACTTCCTTCCTGTCACCTGGGATACAACAGAGCAATGGGGCTGGATGACCGTGCTGTTCACATGGACCTGAGTGAATGGAGCCACCAGACAGAGAATGCGCAACATACCATTACCTGTCAAACTCAACCTTCCTAACGCTGCAACCTTTTAATACAGTTCCTCATGTTGTGGTGACCCCAAGTATCAAATTGTTTTCATTGCGATTTGATAATATAATCATGCTACTGCTATGAATAGTAATGTAAATATTCGATATGCAGAATATCTGATATGTGACCCCTCTAAAAGGATCACTCAATCCCCAAAGGAGTTGTGGCCCACAGGATGAGAACTGCTGATGTAGACCAAGCACATGCACACGTACACACACATACACACACACACACATGCACACGCACACACACATACACACACATACATGTGCACACGAGAAGAGTCACCTCTTATGCTTTGATCGCTTTCATGATCTAAATTTGGAGTACACTCTGCACACGTGGTTACCTATCTAAGTAAACGTCTGCTCTTCTAGTTTGTGATATGGAAGTTTTCAATTTCATCAAGCAAAACATTTACTGATTTTCACCTTCATGTGTTATCCATTTCATTCCCATCTTCTGAGATCCGACAACTGTCCATGGTCTTCTAGGTTGACTGGGAACAAACTTTCTGAGGTTTACATCAGCACAGGTGTGGCCCATGACTCTATGGTAACTATATCAGGCTGTATTTTGTGTGGATTATATAAACTTCCCTCAGCACTGGCAATGTCCTGTTTTGATTAGTGTTGGCATGTTATTATGTGCTTTACAGGAAGTGTAAAAACAACTTCTACTCTACTCTGCCCTTTTATTAAAAAAAAACAAAACAAAACAAAACCAACTTCAGCTATTCCCAACCTTCATTTCTTTCTGGTGGATATTAAAACTGCACCCTACCCCGGTGTTCTATTAGGCTATTAGCTATAAGTACATGCTTCTATAAATACGCTTGGACAGATTTAGAACATTCAGTTCCCTGAGGCAGGAGGATAGACCACCTCTCCATTCATTCAAATATCCTTTAATGCCTGTCAGCATTGTGGACACTCTTCATTACAATGCATATCCTGTGCCTTTATTATTATGAATGGGCTCTAACGTTATATTGCTTGCATATAAGGTGATTATTGATTTTTTTTTTTTTACAAAATAGACACATTTCATTTTCAACAGTCAAATATAATTCTTTTTAGTTTTATTCTAATATTCTAATAGCTTTTATTTGATTCTGATACTTTCCAAGTAAACAGACAGTAATGTACAAACTAAAGCCACCCCCTCCCCCACTTGTCTTCTGCGGTGATATGTTGCTCATATCTTATATTCAACTGTGCTGGCTAGACGGATGAAAACCCGTCATATGGTTGTAGATGTCTTTCTTCTCTTTTTAATGAGAATATAAATAGTGTTGCTATAATTTCCTAGACATAAATCTATATTTAACTGGTTATCAACTTCTTTCCGGCAGCCTTTATATATAACAGCTTTCCCACATTTGTACATTGAATTGTGGCCAGATGGAAAACAATTTTAATTTCTTTTTTTAGAGGTACAAATGATTGGCACTTTTTATGAGCCATATATACCCAAAATGTATTTCTATTGTTTTTCCCACATAAACATAGACAAGCGATCTTGACTGAGTGTAATGTCTTTCAATCTTTCTCAGTTTCCTTTCAAAATTCTATTATTTGTCCATTTTCCTAAAATGCGATAATGCGGACATAATTGAAGCATGCCTGACTTTATATGATTTGTGCATGATCATTTTGATTTTCATCCAGTCTTTGTCCTGGGATGCCATTCCATGGTTTCTGTGGTTGTATTGAATAACTTTTCCTGGGAAGGTGGGGAGATGGGAATAAATACCCCTTTACCCCACATAGGGCACCAAAGGCCAACCAAGGAAGTAGTTCGTTACATCTTGATTGGTGAAGGTGACTTATAGGCGTATGAATGATTTAAAGGAAGTTGCATCATGGGAAAAGCCCACCTCGGGGTGAGGACTCCATGAGTGCTGAGTCCTGGTGCTTTCTCTTCTCAGCAATAATGTATTACTTCTACAATCTTGAGTGTGTCTCATGAACCTTGTAATGTTCTCAGCTTCTTGAAAGTTGAGTATACTGAGATCCCTCAGCTCATAAATTTCCTAAGTGCCTTAGTTAGGGTTTTATTGCTCTGAACAGACACCACAACCAAGGCAACTCTTATACAGACAACATTTAATTGGGGCTGGCTTACAGGTTCAGAGGTTCAGTCTATTATCTTCGAGGCAAGAACATGACATGGTCCAGATAGGTATAGTGCAGGAAGAGCTGAGAGTTCTAAATTTTCATCTGAAGGCCACCAGGAGAAGACTGGCTTCCAGGCAACTAGGATGAGCCCACACCCACAGTGACACACCTACTTCAACAAGGGCACACCTCCTAATAGTGCCATTCCCTGGGCCAAGCATATTCAAACCACCACACTAGGTTTCTCAGTCTCAGGAGCCTCCATCTTGGCTTCAATGCTGAGGAAAACAGCTAGTTGCAAAAGGTCCCTTTTAAATCCCATGTGAGATTGAATCTCTCCCCTCCACCCCAAGAAAATAAGGAGGTAATAAGGTCTTCAATGTTCCACCATCATGGGGGGAATGGTCATTGCTGTTAGTTAGTTGTCCTAGAGACAGCTTTGCTAATAAGGGAGTTTCTCAGACATTCAGGTCCTCTAGCTTCTGCTCCTTCTGAGAAGGCTTTTTTCCTGGTGACATCTTTCCCCACGTTAGGATACAGCCTGAAGGCCCTCACCAGAAGGAGCCCTTGTACCTTGGACTTATCAATCTCCACAACTCTGACACTTAAGCATCTTTTCCATAGCTGGAGAGATGGCTCAGTGTTTATAAATGCCCATGGCTCCTCCAGAGGACCAGAGTTTGGTTCCAAGCTCAGCAACCTGCAACCCCCACCACACCCCTTCCCAGCAGCTCCAGATTCAGGAGGCTCCAAATTCTTTTGCCTCTGAGGGCATCAAGACTCAGATGTACATACCCACATGCATGCGCACGCACACACACACACACACACACACACACACACACACACACACACACCTAAAATAATTTAAACAATCTTTTTTTTTTTTTTATAAAAAAAATAGTTTCCTGTATCTCAGCAATCTCTAAATGCACATTAAGTCTTCTGTTACAGTAACAGAAAATACACCTGTCTTAGTCAGGGTTTCTATTCCTGCACAAACATCATGACCAAGAAGCAAGCTGGGGAGGAAAGGGTTTATTTGGCTTACACTTCCATGCTGCTGTTCATCACAAAAGGAAGTCAGAACTGGAACTCAAGCAGGTCAAGGAGCAGGAACTGATGCAGAGGCCATGGAGGAATGCTGCTTACTGGTTTGCTTCCCCTGACTTGCTCAGCCTGCATTCTTATAGAACCCAAGACTACCAGCCCACAGATGGTACCACTCACAAGAGGCCCTCCCCCCTTGATCACTAACTGAGAAAATGCCTTACTGCTGGATCTCATGGAGGCATTTTCTCAACTGAAACGCCTTTCTCTGTGATAACTCCAGCTTGTGTCAAGTTGACATACAAAACTAGCCAGTACAACACCAAAATGTATTTTTCACTTTTCACTAATTAGTTTCATTTTATTATACTCCTGAAATTGAGATTATTTGATTTTTATCAGGGGTGTGGTGAATTCTATTAACCCATGTGGCAATGTGTTTATTTGATGAAAGCAGTTTAAATTTTATCTCTTGTGCCTGCTCCCATTTGTTTCAATTGTTCACATTACTCAGAAACAGCTAGAATTCTAAGAAATTATTTTAATTCAACACAATGTTATCTTTTCCCTTCTGTTAGCTTTTCTCTCTATCTCTCTCCTTGTATTTCTTTGTCATCTTCCTGTATCACCCAGATGGGGAAGTTTTGAAATTCTTTAGCATCTCAGATTCAGGATTCTGTCTCATGAAGACTGGGTTGTTTCTTTCTGAATACAGGGTCCTCATTAGAGAACTCTGGCTGCTGGTCCCTACATCACAACGTCTTCCTTCCTAGCCTCTCCCTGGAGTTCTGGGACTATGGCCCTGACCCTCAGCATGCTGGTATTTTTGTCTACTGTCTTCAGTTTGAATGGGAATGTTGTGATCCACTAACAGTTTGTACCATGACAATGCCAATTCTCATATCACCATGGACTCTCTTCTGCAGGGCAGAATTTCCAAGCACAGTTATGGCTTCTTGGGAAGACAGAACATGGCTGGGAAGCCAAGGGAAATCTGAGAACGACAGGCTTCTCTGGGAACATGATTGGGGTACAGAGGTTCCCAGTTCTAGGATATTCTGGAATTTTAGTCAGTAGCCAGCAAAATCCTAGCTGGCAACAGGACCCATAATTGTCTCTCAACATTGGAGCAAAATGGAAGGACATCACCATCAAGTAATGTCACTCTCACCAGCTAGTGCAAGCATCCTGTTTATAAGTTCTGATACTTTCCCAATAACAGACCTCTGTGTTTTAGTGATCAAATGTTGGGGGTTTTGCTGCACCTGTAGTCAATATTAATATAATTAAATATTCTCCTTTGCTCAAGCCATTTTCGTGGCCAGCTAGATCGGCGGTTCTCAACCCACGGGTGGCAACCTCTTTGCAGAACCTCTATCTCCAAAAATATCCTCATTACAATTCATAACAGTAGCAAAATTGCAGTTATAAAGTAGCAACAATAATTGTATGGTTGGGTTGGGGGTCACCACAACACCAGGCACTGAATTAAAGGGTTGCAGCATTAGGAGGGTTGAGAACCTCTAGATCTTCTTCTTGTGTCTCAAGCACCTCTTTTTGCATCCCAGCCTTTCTCTGGCATCCATTTTGCTTTTAACTATGACTTTTTAACTGGGGTAAAAACTACCTGAGGCTACACGTTCTCAGTGGCTCTTCTTCTGTGTCCCCTCATGACGTACCAACCCACGTGCTTAGTAGTCCTTACATCTGTCAACTGTTTTCCACAACCCCCATCTATTGTATTGCTTTTGAGACTAGGCTATGAACGTATGCCTGGACCTCAGGAAATTTCAGACAGAATCACACACTCTACACATAACTTCCTTTTGTTTCATATTTTAATCATGGATAAAGTAGAGGACTCCTATGAGTTTTCTGAGGAAAAACACACGAATATTTCCTATTTTCATTCAAGGTTATAGTTATCTTCAAGAGTACTTGAAAAGAGAAAAGTGTTTTCTTTTTTTCTTTTCAACATATGATCTTAACATGAGCCATAGGTCTTGCCACTTGACAGACACTGCTCTATCTCCCACTTCACATAGAGGGAAAGCTCTCTGAAATGTCACCATGGGCCTGTTCTCTGTGTGAACGCCAGCTTCTCTTTCACCAAGTTCATGATAAGTGTGACTATTCTTTGCTTTGAGGTTTACATACAAATCTCCATCCTAAATCCCAGGCCAGTATGCAAGTTTTGAACTCCACCACTAATGTGTAACTTGTACTTCAGAAAAGAAGCCAAAGGGTCACAGTCACCTCTTGCCAGTCCCAGCAAATACTAGGCATCCAATATCTCATTAGATTTCTATAGATAAGCTAAAAGAAGGTTCTAATGGTAACGCTTTCTGGTACATTAGGAGACAAAGGGTTAGTGAAGACCCGCCACCCTTCCAGGGTTACACGCTTCCTAAACTAACCTTCCTGACTAACCAAGCCTCCATCCTAGGTCTGCAGAATGAGTTTTATTCCTGTCAAGAATCTTCCACAATGATGTCCATACTTGATCTTCTAGGGTAATTGATGAGACACATCTGAATACAATATTTGAATTCTTTTCTTTTTAGCTATGGAGTTGTAATAATATTTCAAAATGGTATTTGTAACTTCACTGATTGCGATATAGTAAAATATGAACTTTTATGTCCAAAGGACATAAAGTGTCTTTACTTATGACTGTCTCACATCTGCCTGTATAATAAAAGAGATATTTGTTTCACAGCTATAATATCTTCCCCGTTCTCTGGGCTCTAATAACCTGATGCATTTTTGAAATTGGAGAAGCTGTAGAAGATGGGCCCACAGAATTTAATGCACAACACTGCAGCTGTGTTTGAACATTGTGTCTGTCCCTACCCCATGTGCTAATCTCCTAACCCTCAGGCAGGGGCGTTGTGAGCAGAGGCTTCTGGGAAGTAATCAGTTCTGGAGGGTGGTTCCCTCATGCATGGAGTTAGTGCCCTTCTAAAAGAGTCACAAAGCAACTCTTGCACTCACTACATTCAAGGACACAAGGCAGTATTGTCTATTTCCCAAGAAGCATGCCCGGCCCACATTTGCCTTGATCTCAAAACGTTTAGCTTACAAAAGTAGAAGAAATATTTTTCTATTGTTTAAACCACTCAGCTCATAGTGTGTTGGTGTAGTACCTGGAATGGACCAGGGCAGTTACTAATCTGCCATACTATTTGTTAAAGGATACTCCATCGTGCACACTCCTGTTTGTGGTGTGTGTGTGTGTGTGTGTGTGTGTGTGTGTGTGTGTGTTTGACTCTGAGTCTTATAATAAATGATTCAATCCTCCTAAGATAACTGGGTCAGTTCCGCCTCCCTCTCAAATCCTGTTTTGCTTATAATTCTCTTACCTTTATTTTGTTTTGATCTTTTTGCTGTTGTTGTTTCTTATTGCTCTACAGATTTCAACTCCTGAAATTTTATACCTGAAGCCTGGCCATGAAATATTCAGAAGCTGCTCGGCTTCATCCTGCCGAGTAAGCAGTTTGTTTATTGTCTCTCAGTGAGGGTGCTGCATGGCCGTGTCTTTAGAAAAGGGACTCATGTGGGATGATTAAAACTTCCATTTTTATAAAACGTCTGTGATATACTGCCTGGTTGGCCTCTGGTATTTGTACAAAACTATGAAGTTGCATAATGTAAGGAACCAGGCGACTCCTGAGTGTTTTCTCATTCAGGGCTACTTTCCTGTTGTCTTTCCCAGTGACTCTTTGTTTACCTGCTCTTGGATCTTCTTCTCCCTTTCCACAGACACCCACTGTCCAGGAACCATGTTTCTGGCGCCTTCCGGCACCCCACCATTCCTTACTGTCTTTCTTATACTTTCACTTGGTTTTTTATTATTTCTTGTTTTTTTGAGGTTACAATACAATCACACACTTCCCCATTCCCTCTCCTCCTCTCAAACCCACACTCCTCCTCACTCTTTTCCAAATTCACGACCTCTATTTTTATTGTTGTTACCTATACAAACATACACACACATATTCATATACATATATACATACACACATGTACACACACACACACACACACATATATATATACATATACACATACATACATATATACCTCTTTATTCCTAAGTACATAGGTACACCCTGCTCAGTCTGTGCAGTGTTTCTTATGTGTAAATTTTCAGGGCTGACCATTTGATATTGGATAACCAATTGGCTGCATTTCTGCTTACCCATTTTTTCCCCATATTTTCAATTTTTTTCACTTTTTTCTCTCTCCCTTTAAACATATACTGCTTTCAATGTAGGACCAAGAATGCTCTTTACTCAACTCTTTTGCTTGCTCTAGCTGATCCAAATAAGCTTTCTTAATTGTTTTCTTTCTTTAGAATCGTTAGATCCTGGCCCCATTCTACGTGATTCAGTCTGACACACAAATGTTGAGTCTGCAGGTAAGTTCAACAGTCGGCCATAAATTCTTCCTCAGCTCTTCTCCTCATTCACCTTCCTCTCTCATCACTGTAATTCTTCCTTCTGAAACTCTCCACATTTTAATACCATTTTACTTTACACTGATTTTCTTCCTAGCTCTTCCTTGCCTTCTTTCTTTTGCATTTATAAACAAAATTTATTTCTAATTCAATATGCATTTACCAAACCCACTACCCAGTATTTAAAACTCTTTTATTCATGTTATGCTCTGGGACAGTATTCTGTAAACATTTTGAATGACTCAAGATGTAAAGCAAGCCAAGATGTATGGTACAGCTACATAAAAGCCTAATCTTTGGATAAGAGGTGAAAAGCTTAAAACTGATCAGTTTCCCCCAAATCGATATATTTAACATCATGCAAAAAAAATCTAGATCTGTTGCTAGTTTCTCCCTTTTCTCTGCCTTCTTTTATTTCTTTCTCTTTCTTTTCTGGTCTCCTTTATGTGACCCCTATAGCATTAATTTCTTAATAATAATTCTTGACCTTTTTTCTTCTATAATCCTCATGTTTCCGTTGCCAGGTACTCCATTCATCTCTAAAGTTTCATGGGTTTTGAGCTCACCAATGAGAAGTTCTAGGTATGAATTGGTATATACACACACAGATGTGTTTATCTCTAATATCTACCTTCCATCGATACAATTTTCCTTCCTTCTTGCTCATCTATTTTAGCCAAAGGGCTACCACCCTTTACTCCAAAGAGTAGAAAGAACCACACGCCACTTCACACCAAACAAATCGAGAAAAACAAGAAAATAAAAACTTAAGATGGAGGAAGCCAAGAGAGATGACCCCCTGCTCCCTAGCCACTCCATGGAGCATACTCTCTCTTCTAAAATGTGTTTTCCATTTCGTAGTTTATTTGTGATATTGCTACCACCACCATCTTCATCTCTCTAGCTCAGTGGTTCTCAACATGGGTCACATATCAGTTATCTTTCCTCTCAGGTATTTACATTATGACTCTTAACAGTAAAAAAATTAGTTATGAAATAGCAATGGAATGATTTTATGGTTGGGGGTCACCACCACATGAGGAACTCTATTAAAGAGTCACAGTGTTCAGAAAGGTTGAGGACCACTGCTATTGTGGCAGTTATTTTTTGGTCTCCCTTCCCTTCCTCCTAGACTCTCCAGACTTGGAGGCCAAAAGAGAAGAGAGACGATGCAATAAGATCATGGGGTAGAGTTACTATAATCAAAGCTTCCTGTGTATCAGTGACTGAAGTCCTGACTGAGAAGTAATGAGTTCCTGGTTGTGAAATTCTGTAAAGAATGAAACTTCAGAGTCTTTGTTCAAAAAAAAAAAAATGTAAAGGATTTTAAGATAGTGAACGCTGATACATTTAACCACGATGTCCTGCCTAACTTCCCAAGTCTCCTGTCTGTATTAGTGTGTGTGTGGGGGAGGATAGCTGTGTTTGGATGTGAGGTGCTCCCTCCAAAAACTCTAGTGTTCATGTTCAGTTTCCAGCTGGTGGCACTGTTAAGAGGTTCTTATACCATGAGGGGGCTTCCACCTATGCATTAACTGAAGGACTCAAAATTTGAATTGACTCTGGGGAGATAGCAGAACTCCTGGAAGATGGGGGCTGACTAAAGGGCATAGTTAGTGGCTGTGGCTGAGCTGGTTTGAATAGGTCTGGCCCCCATGGACTCATGTGTTTGCATGCTTGGCCCATAGGAAGTGGCATTATTAGGAGCTGTGGCCTGTTGGAGTAGGTGTCATTGTAGGGGGCAGGCGTTGAGGTCTCCTGTGCTCAAGCTATGGCCAGTGACACAGTCTCCTTCTGCCTACATATCAAGATATAGAACCCCCAGCTCCTCCTCCAGCACCATGCCTGCCTGGACTCTGCTATGCTTCCCACCATATTGATAATGGACTGAACCTCTGAACTGTAAGCCAGCCCCAGTTAAATGTTGCCCTTTATAAGAGTTGAATTGGTCATGGTATCTCTTTGCAGCAATGGAAACCCTAACTAAGACAATGGCATACCTTTTAAGGGTGCATCACCCATGACTCCATCTTGTAATTTTCTTCCCACTCTCTGTTCATCACAAGATGAGTAATGTTCATCCCTCACGTGCTACCCTCCAGGATGTTCAACCTTGCCTCAAGACCACAACAAGTGAGCCAGCAAACCATGGGCTGAAAGCCCTGAAACCATGAGCTGAGATAAAGCTTTCTATACTCCCCCACAAGAGGTTTATGTCGGCTATTTGGCACAGTGAAAAAGGTTTGCAAACACACTTCCTATACAAAATGTCACAAACTGGTGGGTGTCACCATCAGATGTGTGTTTTCTTCCAATTGTGAAGACCAGAAGTCCTGAGGAAGGCAAGAACAGAACTCCTGGCTTCTGAGGGCTCTCTCTTTCCAGCTTTCTATGTTACCTATAGTCCTTCCTCTGTGCAGGTAAACCCCCAGTATCCTTTCTCCAAGCCCTGTGGACCAGGAACACACCCTCATAATTCATGTAACCTTAGTTACCTCATTAGATCCTCAGCTCCACATACAATTAATTGCATTACAATTAGAGTGTGCCACAGGGGATGGCTGGGATTCATTCTATAACATTAATTCTTCCATACATGGTGTTAAGTGTGCTAAGAAATCTCTGTGTGAACACAGCATGCTACAGGCATTAATGTGGTGGGAAAGTGAGTGCTGCCCTCCTCTTTTACTAGCCATTCCTGAATTAGAACTTATCTGTTTCTCTCTGTGCCCTTGTTTCAGGTTTTAATAGGGCTTGCTATTTAAATGCAGCCTCTTTGTATATGAGGATGACTTCTCCCCTTTTCCCCTGAGGAAAGGACGGCCTTCCACATCTCCTCTCCTCCATGCCTCTGCATAGAGACTTATCTCTGAAGACATCTGCAACATCTTATCTTTAATTGTGATCTGTGGCTTTGATTCTCAAATATTTATTGTCCCCAGAATCCATGTAGACCTCATGGGGACTCCATGCTTGCTTTTGCTGTCTTGTTACATCCCAGTGAGACCATGCTCTCTCTTCTTGAAGAAAGATTCTTGGATTAGACCAATGCTTTTCAAGTGCACTTGGCATGTGAACCTCTGGGGATTGTGTTAATGGGGACTATGGAGCCATGGCTTTGCATCTGAGGAGGCAGGACTTGGGGTTATGCATTTCAACAAACTCCCAGCTACTGCTTCTGCCATGGAGACCTCAGATAGAAGGATACAGAATTTCTCTGTCGTAAGAAATCCCTTTCTTGCTTCACCATTCTCCCTCAAAAACAAGAGACATGAAGCTATTTTGTAACATACTATCCTTTCTTGATTAATCTTCTTTTAAGCTGTATGCACTGATTCAGACTAGATCCAAGATGTAGGGAAGGTCACGAGCACTGTGCTCCTGGGAGCAAAGCACAGGGAAAAGTATCATTTACACAGACATTTTTGTGGCTCTGTGTTCTTTGTTAGGGGACCCGAAGGTGACATGTATAATAAAGCAGTGATTCCAATCAATTAAAGTTCAGTTTTCCTCCACAACATGAAACTGTGCAGGACACTGTTTCCATGAGGAGGTTAAACATACCACTTCTGTGGTGGAAGGAATGAAAAAGGAAGTTGTCAAATGAGTTTTTTTTTTTTTCTTCCCCCTTTGAACACACATTGCTTCATGGGAAATTATCTCTTGGAATTTACTTTATTCTAGAGGAAAAATAAAAATGTCTTCAGGGGATTTTGTTTTTCGAAGGCTTGCTCGTTTACTCTTATCCTTCCTGTTTTACACATAAGATAACTTTTGTTGCATTAAATTTGAACGAACAAGAACACACTCAAAAGCACCTTCTTTGTATTTTATTCTGTGGCTGGGTTTAGTTTCCTACAAAATGCTTTCTAAATTCAGTTTCTTATCGTGGGATTCATCAAGAATAAAATACACAGAGTTCCTGGAGCACACACCAGCTGTTTATGTACCCTGGCCAATATATCTCAGGGAGAGGTCTGCATGCAACATGGGCGATCGTTTAAAAAAAAAAAAAATTAAAAATACAAACCCAACTAAAACGGCAAGTATTTAGAACTGCTCAGTGGGAAGGAGAAGCAGAAAAGGGGAAGACAAAGCAGCTTATTAATCGGCTCCTTTTACTTTGAACTGTGGATTTCCAGGCTGTGTTTCAGCCTTCTATTTTTACCTATAATATTTCAGAGCATATTCTTGCATGTTTTAAAGTCAAATGGAAGAACAAGGGCCTGAAAGATGGAATGATTTTCTTTTAATTAAATTCCTTTATCACATTTTCTTTTCAGTTAGGGATTCCAGGAGGTGAAGAAAAATTCGTCTCTCAGTCACCACCTTTTGAAACAATGAAAGAGGAGGTGCAGAGGTGCAGAGTGCAGCCCACGGGAACTTTCCTCGGGAGGGGACCTCTTCTTAGAGTCTCTGTCCTCAGGGAAATCTCTTATGCGATATCCTCAGCTTGCCTTTGTCAGAACACTGATACTGTACCAGATGTGACAGCGTAGCTGCTCCAAGGTTTGCAGTCAGCCATTTTGACATTCATCCAATACAGTAAGAACCTCACCCCAAATCTGCTAGATGTTACATGACCAAGGGCAAAGGGTGTGAGACCTTACCTGCAGATTCTCATCAAGTGGCTTAAAGATGCTGGCAGAAATGCCAAGTGTCTTAGTCAGAGTTTCTATTCCTGCACAAAATATCATGACCAGGAAGTAAGTTGGGGAGGAAAGGGTTTATTCGGCTTACACTTCCACATTGCTGTTCATCACCAACGGAAGTCAGGACTGGAACTCAAGCAGGTCAGGAAGCAGGAGCTGAAACAGAGGCCATGGAGGGATGTTACTTACTGGCTTGCTTCCCCTGGCTTGCTCAGCTTGCTCTCTTATAGAACCCAAGACTATCAGCCCAGGAATGGCACCACCCACAATGGGCCCCTTGATCACTAATTAAGAAAATGCCTTACAGCTGGATCTTATGGAGGCATTTCCTCAAGGGAGGCTCCTTTCTCTGTGATAACTCCAGCTTGTGTCAAGTTGACACACAAAACCAGCCAGTACACCAAGCATAACATACCCAGCAAATCCCTATCTCACTCTCGAAATGGAGACAGACCTTCACCTCCCAAATGGTGCTCTTTCTTAGGCTTAGAATTTTCAGTCATCCTTGGTGACAATACTGAAGGACACAGAGACCCTGGTCTCAAACTTGTGGTCTGCTGGAAAACCAGCTCTGCTCATTATTGACAGGAGTGGAGTCTAGTGACAGCTTTTCCTTTTTTATTGCTGACCCTGAGATTTGGCTCCATGTACATATTCCTTGGGGCACAATGCCATGTGAGGATAGGAGCCTTATGTAGCTTATCGTCCACACCTCCTGCTACCACTCCACTGGTTTCATGTGTCCTGAGAGCACAGTTCTCATCTGGATGTGTCTGTTTAGAAGCCTGGAGACTGCCTGACTCATGTATTCATTCCATTATTGTGTATTCAGTGTGGTCAATGCAGCAACAAATACTCAGGAGAAACAGTGGAGGGAGGGGAGAGTCATCTTGGCTCAACATTTCAGGGGTTTCAGGTCATGGCCAATTGGTGCTGTCACTTTGGGTCTGCACAAGACAGAATGTATCATGGTGGTAGGAACTGGTAGAAGAAAGGATTGTTTACCTCATGGATGCCAGGAAGCAGAGTAAGAGAGAGAAGATTCTGGAATAAGATAACACTTTTAAGAGGCCCAGTTCCATTGATCCAATCTTTCCACTAGGTCGTACTTTCTAAGTTTTCACCAATTACCATGGTGTTGGTAGAACTCTCATGGTATTGCTATGTCATGCTCCATTAATAAATTAACTTGTTGATGAAGTCAGAGTCCATCATGGTCCAGTTTCTTCCCTAAAGCCTCATTTTTTGGTAGAAAAAAATTTACAGGAGCCTTTAGGGACATTTCAGATTCAATCTGAAACATCCATTCATCCAAGATTTGATGAGCTTACTATTCAGTAGACCATGCTTGGGACTTTCACTTCCTCTGAAGGCTCACAGACAATAGGGAGAAGACTACCACACAGTGTGGCAGTAAACACATTAAGCAGAGAGTTTGATAGTTTCAAGGAGGCATCCCTGTATCTGAGTGCCTGGTGGATAGACTAGCCAACACACTTCCAGGTACAACATTCATATTTTAGGATAGGCAAATGGCATTTCCTAGAGTTATTTAGCATACAATCTACTATACTTGCAAAGAGATAAAGGAAACAGAGTTTATTTGTTTGTTTGTTTGTTTGCTTGCTTGCTTGCTTGCTTATTTTAAGAGAAATTGATACTACTCACAATCTGAAGGCCTTCAACATGCCAGGAAGGTTGTATCTATGGGCTATAGATGGAGGACTCTGGGTATATGTTAAGGATGAAGGTAAAAGAAATTCTTTGCCAAAAAATGGCATGTTGGGATCATATCCAGTGTGATTTTTTCTGCCAAGCCAAGAAATGTCCATGTCATTAGTACTGCAATAAAACTGAAGGAGTTTCATCATGTACAATCCCTGTCTACTAGGTATTACACAGAAACACAATGTCAAGGCATATGTGCTCCTACTCTCATTTGAAAGCTGCATCGAAACCAACAACACAACACACAAAACCAAACCAAAGAAACAAAAAAAACCCTTCAAATTTTTGCTGCTCATTCTTGGTTCACATCAAAATAGGACAGAATCAAAAAGGTCCAGACACTTTTGTGACTTTATTTGTGCCGGACCCAAGCCTGGATGGTTTTTCCAAGTCTGTCAAATTGGAATTTGTTTTAAAGAATCCAAGAGAGTTATCTCACCAGCTATCAGATGTCTAACTGTGACTGTAAGTAGAGCCAGATAACACTCTGACCCAACCTGCTGAACAGCAGAGAGCTTTATTGAATTTCCCTGGGAAGCTAACCTTGCTCAGCGGTACCAAGCAGTCAAACTACTGATCCTGTTAAAGTGTACGTGAGAACTGAGGAATTCTGGAGTGGTGTCTCATGCTTTGCCCATAGTTCTTCTGAATGAATTGCAGCATATTGCATTGTGGCCAAGGCCTAACAGCACTGTGAGGAAGACCTCTCTCATCTATAGATTGTCCAATCCAAGTAGTCCTGGTATTGTGATCACAAAAGTATGTAGATATCCTAGGGTCATCTCCACTGAGAGGAACCTCATTTAGGACTGGTGCACCCTTCATGATCTTTCAACTGCTGGTAAGATTACCTGCATTAAAATGACCACACCTTATCTGTTTGTGTATATGTGTATATGTGAACATGTTCATGTGTGTATAGGTGCAGGCATGTATGCATGTATGCATGTGCTGAGGTTAGAAGAAAACCTTGGGTGTCATCCAGCTTTCTTTGGAGACACAGTCTTTCAGTGATCTGAATGTCAGTCAGTGCTTGGGTTGGCTGATAGAGATCCTTCTCTTCCTGCCTCCTCAGCATTGGGATTTCAAATATGTTGCACCATGCCCAGCTGTTTGTACATGGCTCTGGGGCTCAAACTCAGGTCCTCCCATTCGTATGACGAGCACTTTCCAATCAAGCTTTGCCTTAGCCTCAGAGTCTCTTTGACAACAGAGATTCACAGATGTTCTTCCTAACCTTCTGGACCAGAGGTTTCCTTGGGAAACCTAGCTGTCTATATTATAACAAATCTGCTGTTCTGTAGTTTGCGTGGTTTATGAAAATTTGAAAACCAATTGCATACCATTCCTATTAATTTTGAGGTGTGTTTGGTCCCAAGCAACACAATTACATGTCCCACCACAACATTCTGGTTGGTGGTGGTGATGTCCACAAAAGATCCTGGTGCCTACTAAATGTCCCAGCAATCTTAGTTCCTGTAAATATACCCACCCATCCATCTGTCACGACAAATTTGCTAGTGTTTTCTATCTCAAAATGCATTTCCCTTATAAAAAAGAACGTTGCTAATTTATGCTGCAATATTTTGTGCAGATCTGATCACCAGGATTTTCTTGAGTCATTTTATAAAAGTATCATGTCAAAGGGTACTTTAATAAAAATGATTCATTTGGCTCCATATCTTTTTAGTTTAAGAGAGGCTATCCTCATATGGGGCTGACCTAGAATTCACTATGAAAATTGGGCCGATCTCAAACTCACAGAGATCCACCTGCCTCTGCCTCCCAAGTGCTGGGATATTAAAGGTGTGTACCACAATGCC
The DNA here is from genome assembly GCA_028551405.1 of Uromys caudimaculatus. Lineage (NCBI taxonomy): Eukaryota > Metazoa > Chordata > Mammalia > Rodentia > Muridae > Uromys > Uromys caudimaculatus. The sequence continues at coordinate 22,798,364 of CM052717.1, read as the reverse complement.
TAGTTCTCACCTTAAAATAATTGATTATTGAAAGCCATTCCTGCATATCTTCACATGTGTTTTCATTGATAGCTTCGTTATCAAGATACATGATTATATAATTGTCTGTTACAGATTTGATAACCATCCATCAGAAAGGGGGCAAGAAAGCTTTGCCCCTTGCAAAGGTTATGTCTCAGGATGATTTGCTTAAGATATATTTATATTTTTACAAAATAGAGATATCCTTGACAACAAGATGAACATTTGCCAGTCTTGCCACACTTCACAGAACATTCACCCCACTTTAAGGACTTTCATCTTCCTGATCTCTTCACCATAGTGCAATTACCAAGATCAGATCTGAGGGAGAAAGGGAGGTGAGGTTCCTCTTAGCCATGCAGAAGGAAGAGGCGGCACCAGCAAGATTCTGTTCTCTTCCCCTGGTGATGAAGGGGTGCTGTTTATAGTCTGATTACATGAATATGAGTTTCATGATTTTTTTTTAAATTCTAGCACCAGCAGCGGGGTTTCTTGAGCAGAAAGCCTTGATTGAGATGCTAAAGGCAATGAGAACTAAGTGGAGCTGCTAATTAGACACTTTGACTGATCGGAGTGGGGAAAGTGAGCCCTATGGAACAGCAGGGATGGCCTATGTGCCCAATATCTGACAATCCAAATTTTCAGACTTTGGAGGTAATAGATGTACTGTAATTCTCTCTGGACAGTTTTGATCTGGGGGAGTCTTGTCAGGCCAATAAAATATTGATAAATCAAGTATAAAATGAATCACTAACACGTTATCCCTTTCCTTAGTGAGTTAAAAGTACTGACAAAGTAGCTAGATGCTGAGCTTAATACAGCCAGTGGGTTCTTTGGTTGTGTGGACCAAACTCCCCACAAATAATGATGCTGGTATTTTAATGAACTCTTGTCTTCTGCTGTCGTGATTCTCTTTGTCACTGAAAAGGAAGTTGGATTAGCAACCTAGGAACACCATAAAATGTTCCAGTGCCACATAATTCGATCACTTAGGATGCAGCCGTGTCACCAATCTGGGTCTCCTTGTTCTGTGTCACCCTGCCACAAACTCAGCCAACCTGGACTTGTATTTGATGTGTTTAAGATCCTCTGTTTTGTCCCATTAGTGGTCAAGCCAAATGTTAGCAGGCGAAAGCACATGTACATTCTTTTCTGGAAGGCATCCATCCAGAAAATAAGCCGGCAACTAGAAAACTAGAAGACCACCCGACAGACACAGCATGTTTGGAAAGGGGGTGTGTGAACACACGATAAGAAATCCTGTGTTTCAGATCTGCCTGCCGAGCCCTTGGCTGTTTTTGTTTACCTTTTTGTTTTGTGGTCTAGTTGCATTGTCAAAAATTTGAGATTTAGTTACCTTGGTACCATTGTACTGGTGAATCATTTTTAAAATTCATCATGCATATTAAGAATAATATCTCAAACTTAGCCCTCTCTTGCTTGATAGAATGTAGCTCTGATTTGTAGGATTTTGCTCTAAGGCCAATTTATATAATCATGCTACGAAGCTCTCTAAATCAATTTTTTTTCTTCCTTAATATTGATTGACAAGTTTGCTCCAAATAATTGCTTTAATCATTTAGGGACATAACTCATCTTGGTGCAGGACCGTTGCAATCCATATTTGGCCTAGATTTTCTGTTAGTCTAGTCATATTTCCTGAAAGAAAAAGGAAGAGGAAGAAGAAGAGGAAGGGGAGGAGGAAGAGGGCAAAGAAGAAGAGGTAGAGGAAGAGGAGGAACCTTAAAATAGCGAAATTTAGTTGAAAAGCTTTCCATATCTTGGTTATGAAGACAACAAGTTTTACTTTGAAAAAAGTTTTAGTTCCATTTTCAGTCTAGCGCAACAGGCTTCCATTGTGTTCCCAGAATGCCCTGCACACAGTGAGCCCGAGAGGATCAACGGGAAGTGTAGGGGGAAGAGGACCAACGGGAAAGTGTAGGGGGAAATCTTTCTACAGATCTTTGGTTCAAGAGGAACCTATGAAGGTTTTGTCTTATCGTCTTCTGTCTCAGCTGTCCATTTTAGAGTTTGCCTGGTGGCCAACCATTTGCAACAGAAAGTGAGACTTCCAAGAGCCAGGTGTCCTCAAGAATTTCTGGCAGTTTTCCAGCCTTGTGACCTCTCCGCATATGTAAGGTTTGATCTCCCAGCATCCCACAGGATGCACCGGGAGGGCTCTTCTGTTGGGCAGTCCCGAGTATCACTTGTGCAGAGATGACATTGATAAACTCAAGTCTGGAAATCAGAACACGCTGACCCAGGAGTAAGTTGGCAGTTGCACTTAGGCCTTTAAAGGACCTGCCCCGTGAAGTCGTGAAGTGGAAGCGGGGAGGCTAACGACACTTTTTTAGAGCTTTCTTTCTGGTCATGTTATTGGTTCCAGTCAGGAGGCAGCTCCTTACTGCTAAAAGATGATCCAGGAATGAGGCAAAATTTTCTTTAGTTCTGTTCTTCAAGACAAAGACTCTGAGAATGCCTTCCAAGCAACGTCATAAAGACAACAGAACTTGAGTGTACGGCCGTACACCTAACTCACAGTTTTCATTCCTAAATGCTTTCTTCAGTGTGCTGTGTGGGACCCTAAAGTAGGACACTTTCCAGAATAAGAACTTCTCATCCCAAATTTAACTCATTTTTAAAGATGGATTCCAATCTTCACAGCATGCTGCTATCTATTTGATGAAAACCAGGGCATGCATATTCCCTTCATTAAAATCTTTGAGTTAAAATGAGTTTTCAGTGTTTTATTTATTATATTTAAAAGTTTCCCGCATTAATATTACATTGTACAGTTTCTAATTTTAGTCATGGATTTATTAAATAATAAGCAAATAAAAGTAAATTATTCAATTTTCATACACATCAATTACTTTATGTGATCAAGGCTGGTGATTTTTATCAACGGGCTGTGAGAATCACAACCTTTTAACAGTTGATAATTCTTCTGGAAACACTAACATTTAGACTGTGGGGCCTTTGAGCTTCACAACAATATGTATTCTTAAAGTTCTGGCAGCGTTTACATGCCACCCTCAGCAACTTAGTTGCAGGGCAAGACATAAAACACTCTGAAGGAACACACAAATGGGTGCATTGGTAAATGGAGATAAGATCAGACTAAAACATCCTCCTTCTCCTCTTCTCAGATTTGTCAGAGCAATACAGCTTCAAAGAATGCTTCATGCAAATGGTCTGGGGTTAGGGGCGTGGGGTAAACAATTTTATAATGCTTCTATTTATTCCTTAAGACATGTTATGCAGTATATTTGGTCAGATTTAGTTCCCTCCCTACTTAGTGCTAAGTCCTCCCTTAACTTCCCACCATCCAACTTCCTGCCTTCTCTCCTCCCTCCCACCTTTCTTCCCTTACAATGGAGTAAGGTTTGTGAGGGCTAATTACTGACTTTCTCTGCCTGAAGCAATAAAATGCCAACAGCTCTGTAGATAGGGGAGAGACTTCCTGCATACCTTCCCTCCTCCCTTCTGGGTTTTTGTTTATCTTGAGATTGTGTAGGTCTTGTGTGTGTGACAACTTGCTATGAGTTCATATGTGCACCTGTCCTGTACATATGTGCACCTGTCTTGTTCATATGTGCACTTGTCTTGTTCATATGTGCACCTGTACTGTTCAGTGTGCACCTGTCCTGTTCATATGTGCAACTGTCTTGTTCATATGTGCACCTGTCCTGTGCATATGTGCACCTGTCTTGTTCATATATGTACCTGTCCTGTTCATATGTGCACCTGTCCTGTTCAGTGTGCACCTGTCCTGTTCAATGTGCACCAGTCCTGTTCAGTGTGCACCTGTCCTGTTGAGTGTGCACCTGTCCTGTTCAATGTGCACCTGTCCTGTTGAGTGTGCACCTGTCCTGTTGAGTGTGCACCTGTCCTGTGCATATGTGTACTTGTCCTGTGCATATGTGCACCTGTCCTGTGCATATGTGCACCTGTCTTGTTCATATATGTACCTGTCCTGTTCATATGTGCACCAGTCCTGTTGAGTGTGCACCGGTCCTGTTCAGTGTGCACCTGTCCTGTTCAGTGTGCACCTGTCCTGTTGAGTGTGCACCTGTCCTGTTCAATGTGCACCTGTCCTGTTGAGTGTGCACATGTCCTGTTGAGTGTGCACCTGTCCTGTGCATATGTGTACCTGTCCTGTGCATATGTGTACTTGTTCTATGCATATGTTCACCTGTCCTGTGCATATGTGCACCTGTCCTGTTCAATGCGCACCTGTCCTGTTCAATGTGCACCTGCACTGCTTCCATGAAGTCATCCTCCTCTTCTGGTGCTTCCAATCTTTCTGCTCCTTCTTCAGATCCCCGAGCCTTGAGAGAAGGGCTATAATATAGACACTGCATTTAAGGCAAAACATTCCAGTCTCATTCTCATCACACTGACCAGCTGTGGGTCTCTGTGTTAACTGACATCTATTCGAAGTGTAAGCTTGTCTGAGGGTTGATCTATGGGCATAGCAATAAATCATTAGGAATAGCTTTGATAATGAGTTTATTTAGCAGACTAGTAATAGGTTTCCACCTAGGGGCCATGACTTAGCTAGCGCTGGTTCTTGCCTTTATTGACAGTGTTTGGTATGGGTTCCATCTCATGTAACAGGCCTAAAACCCAAATTTAAGAAGTGGTTGGTTACTTCATAATTTCATGCCACTATTGCACCAGTAGGCTTAGCTTGCTAGGCAGGCCATTATTTTAGCTTGCAAGGTTCCTAGATGGGTAAGATTGACTATGACTGATCTCCTCTGGTAACACACCTAGTACCTTCCATCACTGTGAAACCTAGCCAGTAGGGATGAAGGGTCAAGGCGAGTTCCAGTTTGATGTCTCCATATTCTATGATTCCAGTATGGGTTGTCTTCAGCAGCAGGGTCTTACGTTCCAGTTGTGGAAATAACCAACATCTTGTAATAATCACGTAGTCTTTGGGATCCTATTGGACAACAACTCAAAAACAGGTAAGCAATTCTTGTCCAACTGGGTAATTTATTTGGTAGTATATGATGTCTGGTTGGGGCATTGTTCTCCCATTCATAATCACATTTAAACGGACTACAACAAAGTTAACTAAATTAAGCTAATATACATATACACACACACACACACACACACACACACACACACACACACATATGGAAGCTTCTACAGTAGTGGGTTTCCATGTGACTTTTCTTAAAGGCTTTTAACATTGGTTACTGTTTCCTGTATTCCTTTACCCACCCTACCCTCCTGTCCCCTACTTCACTTAATCATTCTTGCTCCATTTGCCATCACTTTCTCCATCATAACTATGTTTTATTATGGAAGGCTACTTTGAAGAGCGGTATACATATGAAATTAGCCAGACCGAGAAGCACTGGGGAGTTGACGGGTCTTAGGAGCTTTGATGCGTGAGGCATAATGGCGGGAGCTCATTTGGTTACTGGATTCATATCTCCCCTCCCCTCGTTCTCTTTTTTCACTCCGGATCTCATGGAGCCAGGGTTAGTCTCAAACTCACTCTATAGCAAAGATGATTTTTTTCAATGTCCAATCCTCAGCCTCCACCGCACGAGCATTAGATTATAGGTGCTCGCCATCACATGGTTTTATTCAGTACTTGGCATCAAACCTAGGCCTTTGCGTATACTAAGGTAAGCACTCTAACAACGGAGCTTCATCAATGCCCTGAGCTCAGATTTCTTTATGTATCCTTCCCTCCCTAGTGTCTTCTTCTGTCCTTACTTGTCTGGCCTGTACGTCCTTTCGTGTCTCTCTCTTCCTCCCTTGTTCCCTTCATTTTTTTTTTGCCTTCATAATCTGGAGGTGGTTCTCCCAAGGGGACAGTGAAGCGTCAGGTGTGATAACCCATACTCGCCACCTAGTGATCTGGAATGAAAACCAAACTTGGAATCAGAGCGATGGTGCTTAGCCCCAGCTCTGCGGTTCACAGGCTGTATGACCTTAGAAAGCTCGCCAGCCACTCTGCGCTTCAGTTTTTTCTGATGGCTTATCTACTGTGTAGAAATCCTGGAAAAGGCACATAATGAGATATATTAGATTCTTGCATAAGTTGCATATGAGAATTATCCAAGTCCAGCCATGACTTCTCTCTGGTTTGCGTATTATTATGGTTCTCCACAGTTTCCCCATGCCTTCTGTGAAATGCAAACACTCAATCATTGTCTCTTATTCATCACACATTATTAGATAGAAGAAATGCTCCTTGAATAAAAAGCACATGAAATGATAATACCTAGCCTCAGGTTATGCAAATCAAACTGTACATTTGGGAGGAGACGGCTTTGCAAGATCTGGTCCAAGTCCCATTTGCAGGAGACACTCAGAGACGTGGGGTCACCCTTGCTCACAGCTCCACTCTGAGTATTCTTACAATAGCAGTTTTCCTTCTTTCTCTAGAACTCCCCTCGTGGGCCTGAAGGGCTCACATTCTTGTTGTCTCTGTGTTTGGATCTTCTGGCAAATGCAGTGATGCCATATGGTGTCTGGAGAGATTAATTTTTACTTCGTTTTAAGACCTGTTTACTGTTGTACATTCCTTTTAAGAGAAATCTGTCACTAGGGCTGACTTTTTAAAATCCTTTGAAACTGTGCTGGGCTCATTCACATTTTGGTCAAGAAAAGAAAATACATCCTTTTGCTAATGTCTTGAATTAATTAGTGTTTGTTTGCAGGCATTGCATGATTTCTAAAACAGATTTCTAGGGACAGACTCAAAGACAAAGAATATAGAAATAGCTGAGAAAAGCCTACACTGCTTCTGACCTGGGTTACCATAACAGACTGAACACAGGTGGCTAAGGCTTTACCCATCTCAGCCCTCAGCACTCATAAAATTCCAATACCAAAAGGCTGCAATGCATACACTGTACAGTCAAGGGGTTAAGCAAGCTTTCTATTTTATGGGCCTTTAAATCCTAAGTGATGTTCTGGGTTGTGCATTATAAGAACAGCCAGGAGAGGTGTCTCTTTATAACTTTTTTTTTTTCTTCACATAACCTAAGTAAGAGTTGAAAGCTTGGTAACACCCCAGGAGCAAGAAAAGCATAAAAGCATTTGCCAGACACAAGGTAGAGAAGATGCATCAAGATTCCTCCCTACTTCAGAAAGATTACACACATGCACGTGTGATCTCACACAGAAACACACACCTGCGCATACTCAAATGAATATGAATATATTTAGGAAGGCTCCCTTTTACAAAAGAACAAATTGATCTTTGCGATATTGTAAATATTTTTTTAAAAGTGTCAGTTCCCTTATAAACTGTGAACATTTTCTAATATGGAAAGATCTAAGTAAAGTTTTTAGAAATAAAGAATAATCATTGCTTCTTGGTTCTTAGATATTTTTCTGGTTGGATCTTAGTTCTTTTGGTTTTTCTTTAAAATTGAAAATTTATATTTCAAACCTTACTAAATTTCTCATGGTCTGGGTATCTATAAGCCTTTTGGATATTACTTTTATTATTTCTTTGTTGCAATTCATAGGAATATATACCCCTTAAAGTAGTTATCTACATAGAACGCTTTCATCTTCAGCATTACAAATCGTTCGCTTTAGGAACAAAAAGATTCTAAGAGGCTTCAGGTCTGACTGAGTGGACTCTACACATACGTGTTTCTATATAACATCGCTTTCTCTCTTTTATTTTGTTAAAAAAAAAAACCCAATGTCTGTGTGTATGTGTATGTGCGTCTATGTGTGTGAGAATATATGTGTACCTTGGTAGCTATCTGTTTGTGAACATATGTGAACTGTGTGTGCAGGTGAAGCTCCTGTATCCTTGCACGGAGGCCAGAAGCAGGTGTTGGGTACCCTTCTCTCTCATTCTCTACCTGCTCCTTTGGGTTTGGATCTGTTCTTGAAACTGAGGCTCACCATTTTTTGTCTGGAAGCCAGCAAGATCCAGAAACTTCCAGGTCTGAATCCTTGGAACTAGGGTAAAGCACAATACAACCTTCTACATAGATGTTGGGGTCCTCTCTGACGGCATAGCAAGAGCTCTTAACAACCAAGCCCACTGTCCATCTTCTCATATAATATATTTAGTCCATTAAAATGTAGCTTTCCTTAACAACAAGCTTTTCTATTCTACAAGTTTCTTTTTTGCTTGTATTGGGAAGAGAAACTCACATGATAAGTGAATAAAATACAGTAATCTGAAGTAAATTGAATGAAGAATTTATATATGAATATATGTAGGTAGCAAAGAACGGAAGCAGCGGTCGACAGAATGCGATCTCGAAGCACGGAAGATGCGTGACGCTTCACGGAAGATGCGTGACGCTTCCCTTTACTTTTGCACAGAACCTCTTCTCTTGGACCATTCCTACTGTGGTTCCTTTGTATCACATCTTCATATTTAATTTTTTCCTTCTGTTTGGAGAGGTTATTTTTTCAAATCTCAGTGGTTAACTTTATAGTCTCTTCTTTTATCACATTTTAAATTGCCTAACACATAATTTCTATGTATTTTTTCCTGTCAGATAAGCCCATCCACAGATGTCTCCGAGGTTTCATTCTGCTAATTCTCCTTATTCTTGCTTATGTGTCTTTTGTCTGTAATTCTAATTTGTCTGCGCCATGTTCCCATTGCCATGACCAAGGCAACTCATAATAGAAAGCATTTAACTGGGGACTTCTTATATTTTCAGAGGTGGGTACATTATCAACATGGTGTGAAGCGGAGTGGCACGGTGCTGGAGACGCACTGTGATCTACAGGTAGTAGGCAAGAGTGAGACAGTGGGCCTGGCATGGGCTTTTGAAACCTCAAAGCTCATCCCCAGCAATGCGCACCCTTGACCATGGAGACACCTACTAAGTCTTCCAAACATTCATTAATCGGGGACTAAGCACACAAACATATGAGTCTATGGGGGCAATTTTCATTCAAACCACCAAATAATTTTAAAAACTTATAACCTGAGCTGGTAAGATGGCTCAATGGGTAAAAGTACTTGGTGTGCATGCCTCACAACCTGGAATCAATCCCTAAAGCCCATGGTGGAAGAAGGTTGGCTCCAGAATGCCGTTCTCCAACTTCCACATACAGAAGCTAATATGCAGCAGGACACACACACATAGAGTAATAAAGTAATAATAATAATAATAATAATAACAACCATAATCACAATCACAATCATAAAATAACTTGTTTTCCTTCTGCCTTTATTTATGGGAATCATTTAAGGCTTCCCTTAGATATGTTTCTGTTGTAGGCTTTGCATTTGGTTTAAGTATCCGGGTCATCATCAGTCCTGGGTAATCTTTAGCTGCTGGATATTGTTTGTTTTGTGTTGTTTTCTCATTGTCCTATGTAGGTTGGCTGATACATTCTGGAAGTCACTGAACCAGCTTAGAGCTGTGTAGAGCTGGGAAAAGAAAATGTCATGTTCACTTGGGAACCTAGTTGTGTCATATCCACATGGTTTACAGGAACCTCAAGGTTCCTCTTTATCACGATCATTACCGCGATGCAATGCAAAGTTCCCTACCTGCTATCGTTAATTCTTCCTCCTGCCACCAGCAAAATCAGACTTTACTTCACTATAAGAAGAGCGCCATCTAGCAAAATGTTTAGGACTACTTAGATCATGTGCTCTGCTCTAGGTAATTCTCCTCCTCACGGAATAGCCCCCTCCTTCAGGGCCAACATGGCGCATTGCCCAAACCATTAATCCATTAATTGTGCCATCCCCCTTCAGCTCCAGTGGATTACATATCTACATGGGAGAGAGAGAGAGAGAGAGAGAGAGAGAGAGAGAGAGAGAGAGAGAGAGAGAGAGAGAGAGAGAAAGGAGGAGACAGGTTATAGATAAACTATGAAGTCCAAAAGTTAGAGACCAGTCTTTGTAGTTTCATAGTCTTCATTACCTTACTCACTTTCAGGGACCTCAGGCACATAGGAGAAGGGATGCTGATGGGATCATGGTCCATCTCTGCCACGCCCTCCTCACCATCTAACGAGCATCCTCATTAACACGTACACTGCTCAGTGCCGGTGTTGTCGTGTTAACTTCTCTGCCGTCCTGTAGGCTGACTGCTTCTCATTCCATTCTGATGCCTCACTTTTGACTCTCCCACTGACTCCATCTTCAACGTTTCCTCTTCCAGAAAAGCAAAGTCTTTGGACAGTCAGTATCCTAATCATAGAAATCATATAACATCACCAAAAATCAGCCCAATTGGCTTTTTATTACAAATTGCAATGTTTTTATTAGCCTTGACTTGACTCCTTGGAAACAGGATGAAACAATGCTTTTCTTTGAATACAAGTCACTAAAAGAATAGAAGGACCTTTATAAACCCAGACAACAGCCCCGAGTAGGAAGAACTTGCATGTCCTCGCTCTGCCTGGAGCCTTAAGGAATTATATTACCGCCCCCTACCCACCCAGCCAATCACATACAACTGCATACTTTGAACCTATCCTGCTCCTAAGATGATTTGTACATGTAGCCTAGGCACCTGCTGCTCCTACCAATAGCCTGCTGGTGCAGCACAACACTGAGATCTCCCCATCCCCCACCCTTTGCTCCGAGCTGCTTTTCTACCCAACTCTAACAAATCTAATTGTATTCAAGTAGGCTGCTGCCTACTAATGACAGTTATCATGAAGCTGATTATGATAATCAGAGAACTAAAGAAGCAGCAGTAGAGATGCAGACTGTGATGCCTGATCAGAAATCTTGCATTGACAAGGCCGATGGTCCTACACCTAGGATGGCATATGTGAACCCATCTGGATTGGATGATATGACGACTGGGTTACACAGGGCTATAATTAGAAACACTGTGGGGAGCATCTATATTCATTAAAACTTGACAATTTCATGAAACAAGCATGTCAGTGAAAGCCCCAGTCCCCCCATAAACTTAACCTAATTCTGATTTGTTCGCCCATTTTATCTGCCTATGCTTGTATGTAGGATATACTGAGTTGTGCAGTATAATTCAAAGTTATACCAAAGCTAGGAAATGAGGGTTTCTACAATTGCTTAGTAAGCCATCATAACTGTAATTTAATCCTCACATTGCTAAAGAAAGCCTTAAAGACTAGTTTCACCTCTTCTCATCTCAGCCTTGAGGGATGTTCAGATGCATCACCGATGACTTCAGGCTAGATAACAGAACAGGGTTAGTACAGGGGGAGTCAAAGGGGCTAGAAACGCACTTCCCACACACAGCATTTGGCAGGAGTGGAAGGAACTCAGCTGATACAAACCCTCCAGTTTAATACTTACCACTACCCATAACATCTGCTAGCAAAGTCTTGAACCGCAAAGCAGCATACTAAAATCAACGCTATGCACCAGTGTGAGCTGGTCCCAGGAAAATGTCAGATGAAAGACCTGTGGAGGTCAATATTAGTGACTATATGTTTAGATATGTCCTATGTGATGTTGCTTCTAAGCGACGGCACACAGGACTCTCATTAAGGAGTGCTGCTTAGTAAGTGTTTGCAGCAGTGCTGGATTGGCTCCAACCTTCTCCCCACCATTTCTGGCATTTACTCACTTTGGAGACTTTCATGCATCTGTTGAGCCCATTTCTGTTATTTTCAGTTCCAGAGTGAGAACAGTAGGATGTATGTGTTGGTATGTCAGCCTTGGCAGAGGACAGAGGACGGCAAGCTTGGTGTTTACATATATTGTTGACATTGCTAATGTGTCACAGAGGCTAACAAAATTTGAGGAGCGCAATGCCTTTCCATGGAATGTTTTCTCTCTCTTGTTTAAGGAAAATAGCATTTCTCCCACTGAGTATCTTTTAGAAGCACCACCTGCTCACCCCATCTTTTAGCCAGCGATAACCTTGTGTATCTAAACACAAACTTTAAATTCAATAAAAAAATTCAGTTACGATATATCTACCATGGGTTGAATGTCTGTCAGAAAAAAAATTTATATTAAGACCTGTTTTGAAATTTCTGGACCTTTGAACCTCGAGATCTGTTCAAATGCCAGCTCTTAGACTTATAAATTATGTGACTTAAAAATCGAACACTCAGTAACCTCACTAGGTGTTCTGTTCGCATCTGAAAATTGGGGCAAGCAATAGCACCCATAGTAGTCATGAATATTAAAGGAGACAATTTGGGATAGTTCTCATTACAGTGCTTGGGAAATTATTAGGGCTCAATGGCTACTGGCTATGGTAATTATATCAGCATATCAGCATATTCCTGGACTAAAGGACTCTTAAATAGCTCTCTTCATGTTGATTACTGATCTTGGCGTGGGCACCCAGGTACCCCTAGTTCCTGTCTGTTGTTTTGGTAGAGTGTTATCATCCACCATCAAAGCTGCTCTGGTAACTCCTCTGCACAACCGTTCATCTCTCCAGACGCCTCAGTGAGGCATCTGCATCAAGATCAAGTCAGGCCGCTCAACGTCTTTGTCTCCAAATATAAAATCAACAGAATTGACGAAAGGTGCATTTTGTAGGCTTTAATGTGAACAAAATGGAAAGTATAAAAACGAATTTAAAAGGAAGAAACGGAGAAGAAGCTGCCATTCACTATGGTCCCTACAACCTTCAAGGCACACAAATATAACTCCATCTTATTGAAAAAAAAGCAAGAAATGATCCTTCAACAGGGTTATATTGTCTTTAGTGGCAAGTAAGTTCTAGGGTAGATAGCTGCTGGGACAACTGTGTCAGTGGGCCATGCATCTTGTTCTGTGAGGATATTCCATAGGTCTTGGACCTCATCTGCTTGAGAGCAGCCCTTGGTGCTCAAGGAGTTGGCAAAGATGCTCTGACCTTTGACTCCTAGAATTAATTGTTTGATGAATAAATCCAAAGCAGTCCCTTTCAATGTACCAAGAGATCAATCTGATATCATTTAAGTATGCAAAAATTGAAAAAAAAAGTCCCACTTAAACACATTTTCAAGTCATGTTGAAAGAGATTCATAATTTGACAAGGATGTGTGAATCTAGGTTCTAAAGCTCAGAAGTGTGCACAAAGCAGTTTGCAGCCCACACTGTGAAAACTGGAGCCTTGCATCCCTCATTTGAAAACTGTCCTTTGTCTTTCCCCATCACCATAATTAACTAGTTCCTATTCATTAAACAATGAAACAGACAATTAAATAGTAATAATAGTCCTTTAATTATGAAGGTATTGTTATCTGCATAGAACATGGAGGAGAGATTGCTTCAGTTGCGTTTGAAACGTTTGCCTCTCTGATTTTTAAATACAGAAAGAAGAAAATGTTCACCATTTCAGGGTGGCTAATAAGAAAAGGGGACAGAAGCTACACCCCCAGATGACCATTTCTGATGAGCAGGAGTCTCACTTATTAATGGAGTAAGTGTTGATCAGGAGACATGAATTCTTAACAAGCATCCTTAGTATTTTTCGAGAGGCAACTCTATCCATGCTAAGAATCGTCGGTGAGTATTTTTAGGCACAAGGATGGATGATTAAGATCAGAGCCCTGGACTTGATGACTTTCAGAGTTTGTTAAGCACCATAACACTGGGCTGAAATTCAATTTGAACTACTCGTCAGCTTGTCTTTCACTCTCCCCTTTGGGTAGAGTGTGATTTTAATACCAGAGTTGGCTCCGGCATTATTATATTTTGATACAACAGAATAAATTATCACCTCTCTGGTTCGACAAAAACAAGTTGCATTTCCAAAATGTTTTGTCCTCACTCCTAACAGTTCTCTGCAGCAGAGGCTCGAGTTTTATTTTTTTCCTTTTTGAGAAAATCTGTGAATATAAACAACTTGGATTGGGATGACAGAAAAATCCCTTCTCTCTCACCCAGTCATTTAGAAAGGAATGCACTCTTTACTTCCTAATTAAACATACACCTAATGTTTGCTAATGGTTACACATGATCTTGAAGGGAGGTAGGAATGTGTGGCTACTCCCATTAAGATCACAGACTCCGTGGCCTTGGACAAATGATTCCTCTTATCTTCAGTTTTTCCTTTGTAATCAGGTGTCACTGTGTAGGCTTTGATGCCAGAGTGGTCTTTCCACCTTCAACACTTAGCATGTCCCAGGTCTCCTGGGCACCCAGGGTCTTCCCTGTCAGGCACATTGTGTTTCTTAGATGGTGTCTTCTCTTATCTAGTTTTGTCCTTTGATACCATGAACCACCAACTCTTCCTAGAAGGGAAAACGAATCAATTATTATTCTGTTCTGTTATTTTCTTAATCAGGCACATTTGGCTTTTGGATGTTTCTGAGAGAAATGCTATTTTTCCTAAAAGGACTTTACCTATGACTAATGGCCATTGGCTTCATAACCATTAGCCAAGAAATAGTAGTTCTTTGTAAATCTGTATCAAGTTCTTCAATATGCTTCTTTTTTTTTTTTTGGCAAAGACTATAAATAATCCAAGGAGCCATGGAACCACAGTCTCATAAAAAGGACATATTAGGATGAACTTTGAGGTCCTCATCTGCAGAACAACAGCCATTCAGGCTTCCTCTGAATCTAAATTACATTCTGATCTAATGATACGATCATGACAGGCGGTTCTATAACATACATGACCAGCTCCATAGTCATGCTATTTCTAATGCTTAGCCCTTCTCCCATCCTTAGCAGAGAGGTCCCACCACTTTCTAGTCTACATGAAACAGTTATTTAGATCGAAAATCTTGAGAAAGAAGTGACTGCAAGTTCCTGCAGAAATTCGCATCTATTTCTGCTCTCTCTATAGACTCAACAGACTCCGCTCTCGGGCTCCTTACACCTTCCTGGCCAACCGTGTGTTGGCAGAATACCCGCTGGCAAATGGTTAATAAAAATGAATCAAGGAATTTCCAGAGTAGAGTTCAAGATTAGAAAACATTGGATGTGTGAAATTTTAATTTACAAGGTCAACTATAAAAAAAGATACAATTACCCAATTCAATGCAATGGGTTATAGTTTGGCTCTTTCAGGATATTAATGCGCCAGTCCTTAGACAGTCCTTCAGGCTGATGGTAGCTGTGACAACCCACACAACCTAAGTACAGAACTAATTCCTTGTATTTTTTTAAGCCAAGCAATAATGGTTCTTTGTAAATCTGTATCAAATTCTTCATTGTGCCTCAGTTTCTTCTGGCAACAAGTGTAAATAACCTAAGGAACTTAGAGACCACAGTGTCTCTTTAATTGAAGAATGGGATCCCCATGTGGGGGAGACGATAGCCATGAAGGCTTCACTTCATTTCAACCATGAAGGTTTCTCAGATGAGTCTGAGAAACATCTGCTCTTTAAGGCATCACATGACCACTGAGAACTCAACACATGCCTTGCCTTTTTTCAGTATCCTGCCATGGAAGAAGTGATTTGGTCAATTTAGTGGCCAATTTATTTAGTCAAAGTCACATGGCCTTTCATTCTTTCAGTGCCTCATGTTAATTAATGAGCTCAAGAAATTTGAAGGAATTATTGTCCTTCCGTTTATCTACACAATGCTTTTAGCTGATTTTCAATGTTCTGTCTCCACAGCCATTCAATTTTCAACCTGCTTTCTAGCATACATATATATTTTATGTATATTCTGCTAATAGCTCACTATTATTTTATTTCATGAGGACAAATGTTTGGCTCTTTTGTTTGTTTTTCTATCTACTTTAAGGTATTTTCCAGGGAATAATTTCTCATTCATAAAATACAAGGCTGCCCTCAGTTGCTTGCTCTCATCAGGGAAGTAAAGACACACTACCTTTTTGAAGGGAAATAGAATGAAAAAAAAAATTAACCTTTCTCTGGTATATTTTATACCAAGTACTTTATATGCATTACCTCATTGGGTCGCATAATTTGCAGAAGTCAATTATGATGCGACTGGGGTGGGAGGAGATGTCTGTCCGTGGACTTGACATCTCTCTGCTGGCAGCTCGTTAATGGTGGAAAGGGCAGCTCAGGACACTTCGTTGGTCACAGAGCTTAAGCCTCCCTAAATTGTCTTTCTGGCTTGTCTCAAAAAAGGGAGCCTTATTAAATCCATTCTCTCCCACTAAACACCACCAAGTACAGGCCTAAAGCCCATGTGGGCCATTTGGAAATGAAAGAAACTCCAAGTAGAGCCTGGGAGTGAGGCTGGTCTCCGATCATTTGCTTTGAAACAGAAATAATAGGAATGGCTGTCTCATCCAATGCTTGAACTTCATCAGGCTTGGTAAAGGCCCTGTGCAAATATTATCTCATCCAACCCCCATGCTTCACAGGGCTTTATTGTCCTTCCCTAATAGACAAGAAGCTTGTTTACCCCGACCCACTTGCGATGGTCCTCCATAGCTCTGGTGTCCCCAGATGCACTAGATGAGGGTTCTATAGTCTGCTTTGACGTTAGACCAGCTTCAGCTTTTGGCCTCTGTAAATCTTCAGGGAGTTGTTACTGAAAGGGAAGAGCAGATTTCTCTCAAGACACAGAATTCTGAACAGCATTCCTGAAGGAAGGCTCCATAGCGTCACCCAGAGGAGTCCTTAGTCTCCTAACTGAACAGAGTTGTGTGGCTGTCATTGAGTGAAAGGGACTTCAGGCTATGGGAATGTTTAAGAGAAGTGTTTCAGTCACCTAGAAAATAGTTAATTCTTGCTACCAGAAAACAGTTAGACATAATGGGAACAGATTCCAACATTTAGTGGGATCTTAGATGACATGTTGTATAAAATTTTCAAAGTGAGATTCTTACATACATAATTTATTTCTGTAATTAAAAAGCCTAATTTAAAAAAAATAATACAGATGCAACACATAATAGTGTGATTTTTTTGTCACAAAACAAATTATTATCTTGATAATGCAATAGTATAATTTACGTTTGCTACAAAACACAGCACTTTCGCGAATTGTATGATAAATGTTCTCTAATTATTTCCCTTCATGTTCTCCTCTTAGCCCCTTGTTTTGTTGTGAGATGAGACTCCCTCAGGTGGCAGTGATGACTTGAGCCCTTTCTGGCAGTGATTATGGGGCAAGGCCAGAATAGAGAAAGGTCCCTTGGTTTTATTCCATTGGTTACACAAAGTAAATGCCATTTCTTTAACGTGAATGGCCAGGCTGCAGAAGCTCTCCAGGGGGCCTATGCTTTGTGTGTGTAGGTTTCGTTGCAAATTCTTCATGCATCCCGCAGATGAGAACGAGGGACCCACTGTTACGGGGGTACTTTAGCTATAAATGACCATTATATTTCTGGGCAGCCCCCCTTCAACTCCCTTGCTTCCTTCCTGGTTACAGCTCCATAATTCTTGGGCAGGAAGGGAGTGTAAATAGCTCTCCCACTGCTGATGCTGCTTTGCTGCTTCCAAATTGATGCGGATGGCCCTTTAGTTCTGGAGACCCGTGCCTTTCACCTTCGCAGCACTGGCGTTCATTGGCCCGCGGCTCAGGGCCTGAGATAAATCCTTAACTAGGGTTCTCTTCTACCCTCTGCAACATATCAGAACTCAGCCAGCGGGATGGGAATTTCAAACATTTTGGAAATTTACACCTTGGCACTCTCTGAGGGCAATGATTTCAGGAAATTATGCTATCCCCACCCACCTTTGCATACTAAGGCAGAAAACCCAGAGCTGTTCTAACTCCAGCTAAAGAGCTGAAGGTCAGAGAAGTCGAGATGAGCCAATGCTTTGTGGGTATTTCTCATTATTATGCTAATCATATGCATGGTCTTTCTGCACTTACACATCCATTTTCATGGCCAAAAGAAGGAGAAGAACAAGAACAAGAAAAACATTGGTGTTTTAAACAACGCTAAGATTGTAAAAAAAAATAAATGAGTAAAACAGTGACAAACGATGAAAGACCTCAAGTAGAGGCACATTTCCAGGTGGCTTGTGACACTTGGAAGAAATATGTAAAGAAAGGACTTAGAAAGTCAAACTGCATTTTTGTTGTGTTGTGTTTTATTGTGGACTTTGGTGTTCACACTGAAATTCATATCTAAAAAGGGACGGTAATTCCTAGCAACCTCTTTTTCCACTGTCAGCTTTCTTATGACGGTATGTGTGTATGTATGTGTACGCGCACGAGTGTGTGTGTGTATGTGTGTGTGTGCATGTGCGCACGTGTGTACATGCATGTGTGTGCCTGTGTGTGTGTATGTATGTATGTGTGAATGTTTGAAAATAAATTTTAAGATATTTACTAAACATTTGCTATAGCTCTCTCTTGTGCCTCAGACAGTGACACTATGTACGATGAGTTATCTGATTCTGTGAGACTCCAAACCAGTCATGATCTTTCCACTCCAATGTTCTGAAAATAAATCCCAGTGAATTGACTTGCTTTTTGTAGATTTTGTGGATTAAGAAAAAAAAGGATAAGTAATTTAACTCCTTTTTACCTGTTACTTCTGTGACTTGATTTTGGAAATGAATAATCTTGGTGTTGCACAAAGAAATACACAAAGTAAAAATAACCTGGTAATTTCTTTCTGTAAAAGAGGCATCACACAACCCAAGTGGGGCTAGAAGTAAATCAGGAGAGGAAGCTCACTTAGCTTTTACCCTAAAGTAGATATTGATTTTGTCTTATTTTGCATGTGGGAGCTTGACCTCACAGTCTGATAATATTGGTTAATCAGAGTCAAGATGTGATAGAAAGTCTGGGCATGTCTAGGTGTAGGGCAAAGAGGAGTGTGACAAGATGCCTGAGTGTGACAAGATGCCTGAGTGTGACAAGATGCCTGAGTGTGACAAGATGCCTGAGTGTGACAAGATGCCTGAGTGTGACAAGATGCCTGAGGTTTATGGAGTATACCTCTTGGTGAACTATCTCTCATTTATAGAAAAAAATTCTCACAATGTTAATTATTTCATAAATTCCCTTTTCTGAAACCCCACAGGTTAGTTTACTCACAGACTTTTATTCAGCCTATTGTCATTCTAGATGATGGTCCTCAACATACAATGGTATACAATATTTTACATTATGATGGTATAAAAGCACAAGAAAACATACCATGACTTTGGGCTTGGGAGTTTTCTCAGGTTACCACTGTGTGCTGGTCCCGTCATGATCCTGGCAAAGGCAGCAAGTCTCAATTCCCATGAGCCCTGTAATCCAGAAAGAACTGCCAGGAAACCCAAAAGACTGAACTTTCTTACCACCCTTTGAGGTTTTATAGGTTGGCCATACAGATGCCCCTCAACTCTTGATTGGTTGCATCCCAATGAGCCCATTACAAGTGAAAAATATGGTTTCCAACTACATGTAGTACAGCAGAGCAGAGTGGGGCCGCATGCTGTGGCTTCTAGCCAGAGATTCAGCCAAACTTAGATCTATAATATTAGATATATAATATAATATCTATAATAATAATTGAGAGAAAGAAGCATGAGAACACAGAGGAAAGGGGGTAGGAAGAATAAAATTACTTTGTGGAAAAGTATTGCACCTGTATAAAACACATATAGCTTTTTTTTTTGATATAGCATAAAAAACAGTATGCCAACCTTGTATGTGGCATTTACCCTGTGTGAGACTTTATAAATACTCTAGAGACGATTGAAAGTATGTGAAAAGACTTACAGGCAAGCATGTCATTTTATGCATGGGACTTATGTACCCTCAGATTTTGGCATAGGGTTACTAGCAGATCACCAGGGATCAAAGTACACCAGATAGAGTATTGGTTGATTCCTGGGAGGTGGGAGGTGAGCTGGGGGCTGCTGTTCGGTACCCAGCACCATGTGGGAAGATCTCTGCACATATTGATACCCCCAGGAAAGAGTTAAACTCAAAATTCAAAGCACAGCTTGAATTGTATGCACACAAACATCAAATTTAAAACAAATCTCAACCAGCACTTGGGAGGCAGAGGCAGGTGGATTTCTGAGGTCGAGGCCAGCCTGGTCTACAGAGTGAGTTCCAGGACAGCCAGGGCTACACAGAGAAACCCTGTCTCAAAAAAACAAAAACAAAAACAAAAACAAAAACCAAAAAACAAATCTCAAGTCTAATCATAGTAAAAACTAAGTAGATTTTACTTAATGTATTTTAATTTGTAAATTTTTACTAGTTCTTAGTTTACACCGGATGTGTTGAACCAGAACCCCATTGTCTTAGTTTCTTTCTCTCTTGTGCAAAAAACAAAACAAAACAAAACAAAACAAAACAAAACAAAACAAAAAAACACTGACAAAATCAACATAAAGGAGAAAGGGTTTTCTCTGCTTTACTGCTCATGTCTATCACAGCAAGGAAGTCAAGACAGTGGGATCTTGATGTAGTTAGTCACGTTGTTTCTGCAATCAGGAAGCAAAGAGGGAGGGATAAGCCGTCTGAGAGCTCAGCTACGGGGTCTCCATTTTATAGGTTCTAGGATCCACTGTTCAAAGAATGGTTGTGCCCACAATCAAGATGGGTCTTCCTACATTGATTAATGTAACCAAGATAATTTCACATTCTCAGAGCGTAACAAACTAGATAATCCCTAACAAGAGTGCCCAGAGGTTTGTCTCACTGACGACCCCAGATTCTGTCAAGTTGATACCACTATCCATGGCGCTCATCAAAAATCATGGAGCTCCAGGGAGTCATATAAATAACAAATGCAAATGAACATGCAGAAGGTGCTGCATTCTTGATATGAAAGAGAATCCTAAGAGAATGTCCTAGAACACAGGAGATAGTATTCCTTCTACAGTATTAGAGGGAGGGGCCTACAAGGCTTCGCAGAGTGCGCATCCAATGGTATGAGCCTCACAAATGAGTGAATTTACCCTAGAAGAAAACCAGCAGGAGAAAAGTCAAAAGTCAAGCAATGACAATGAGGACATGACATAAGAAGGGAAGTCAAAAGCAGAGCAATGGATGACAATGAGGACATGACATAAGAAGGGAAGTCAAAAGCAGAGCAATGGATGACTCCTAGGATAAACCAGGAGAGGACATGATCTAAGGCTATCCTACCCAACATTTAAATAAATGAGCTTGCAGATGAGAATCACTCCAATGCAGAAGTGGTAGTAAATGTCCTTTAGCCAAACACTGGGAGGCAGAAAACTGAGAGTTACCTTGCCCTACATAGTGATACCTTGTCTCAACAAAGCAAATCAAAATAAAACAAATAAAATGTAGGGACCGGATGTTCAAGGCTTTAAGTGTTTGACTCCAAGTCTTAGAAATTTTATAGTGTTATCATTGATTTTCCCTTCACCATCCCTCAAACCTATATCCCTAGATACTCATATTAGCAATATTGTCACTGAAGGCTGTCTGATCATACTGCTGTCCTGATAGCTCTTCCTGTGAATAGAAAGCACTGTAATGGTTTCTTTGCTTGTCTCCCCACAAACCAGGTGCTGTGTCTTGCATGGATTCAGAATACTTTTAGAAAGAACTAGCTCTAAAGTGTTGCTTGTTCCCAGAGCCTAGGCCACAGCCCCAGGGCTTTTGTGCATGTTGCTCGTGTTGAAGGGCAGCTCGTGGTGGTCAAGCTCAATCCAACCCCCTTCTCAGGGTTGCTAATTTGTAAATGACTCATTAATTCTAGCTAGCTAGTACAAAGGACACAGAATCCTGGTGTGTCATTTACAAGCTGTAAGCCTAGACTGAGCAGGTTATGACTTACATCCCAGCCCTGTGCCCTTTGTTACTTGCTGATTGAGTCTCACCTGGGCTATTCCCATTCCAACAACATGTCCTCTGGGTCCGTTTTACTTGAGGCACATGTTCCTGGTCCATCACAGCTAATGGAGACTTTTGTCCCCTCATTCTTCATTCTCTCTCTTCTTCCTTCACTCTTTCCCTTCTCATGGTCCTCCAGCCCAATAGCTGAAACTGGTCCACCTACCTCTATTCTCCCCAGTGATTGGCTGTAGCCACTTTTATTTAACCAATAGCTTTAAATCCGGAAGCAAGGTTTACACAACAAAGGCTGGTGTCCGTGGGAATTCACTCTTCTGCAGGCAACCAGATCTTCTCTGGGGCCAGTATTTAGCATTTGAATACACAGGACCAGACCAACCCCAACATTAATTAAGACAATTTCTAAGTTCAGGAACCACATTTCTAGATTAAAGTGTGTTTGGGGGAAGCCACAAGGAAATGTGTTGACAAAAGAATAGGAAAACGTCAGTGCATTTAACATATCTCTGTCAAACAAATTGAGTTCCTCTGCATGAGGAGCATATGGATTGATGATGGTTACAACCTGATCAGAGACTGCTACCTAACAGTGAAAGAGCATACAAGACACTAGAGAGACATGGTCTAAGGTGTGGTGTTGTATATCTCCTCTAGCATGTGGGAGCTGCCCTTTGCTTTCCATGTAGCCTTATTAACCCATAACTACATATTGCCCAGAATCCTCTCTGGTGACACCCACATGCCTGTGCTTCCTGAAGCCTCCATTAATGCCCCCTCCTTGTGTCATAGCCTGTGCATTCCCTTTCACCCCCTGGTTACTGCCTCAGAGATGACCTAACTTGACCCACTATCTAACACCCCAGTGACCCCCTTGGGTTATGATATTCTCGAATTCCAATGAAGCAAGTGCCCTGAGTGCCTGTGGTGTCCCTAGAATAACGCTGCAAGAACGTTGATGAATTTTAGCAACTCCATTTTCTCCCAGTTTGCTCAAACTCCCATCCTCGTGCCAAGATCAAGATCAGAGCAATGGTGAGACTTGATGAGCAGCAGTTCTATGCACTAAAACCCACCCAGGGTCAGAGGCAATCATATCTCACAGCAATTTTTAAAAAATCAAAATTAATGTTACAGTTTTCATCAGGAACAAACGTTCTGCATTTTTAAATAAAGACAGGATCAGTATGACTGAGTTTCCTTCTTGCATCAGGTTCCAATATGGCTTGGCACAGCCCCATGACTGATCCAGCTTTTCTTTAAAATGTTCACACTTTGTTCCTCCTGGAACTCTGCATTGATTTTATAATTTAAAACGTATTGTGCTGAACTTAGCTTACTGGAGAAGGATTTTCAGTACTCCTGGGATAATGGCACATTTTCCTTGACCTAATACCAGATGTGGTACTGAAGCTGGGTCTTCTTAAATAGATACCTTAAAGCTGGAGCCAAGGTTTGATTGTGATAGGTTCCCATTAAATGCTGCTCTGTCTACTCTGGGACTCTATTGAGGATAAGCTCCAAAATATGAGCCCACAAATTTGTAAAACTTACCCTAGGCTGTGAATTGGTTATCAACATTCAGCTCAATTTCTTCTCCCGTGGAATCTCAGTGATTGAGAAAACGGATTATTATCTCTAGGAAAGCAGACCTCCGAGGCCCGTTCTTCAGTCTCATCCCCAGTAACTGACACTTCTGGAAGGGAGAGCCCGGATGCTTTCATTTCCTTTCAGTAGGAATTAACTACCTGCTCAGGGCCAGGGCCATCTGCCAGCATCATCTCCCATCTTATAGACCTTATTAAAGCCAAGAATGGCCCAAGATGTACAGAGTGATGGTCCATGAAATCACAGAATTGTGTACAAGATAAAGGAGGAATCCCGATGAGTGAGCAATCACAAACATAAATAAAATGAGTCCCCTAGCTTTGCTCTCAACTCCAATAGCCAACGAGCATAAAATAAAGATCAGGTTTCCTCTCCTATTTACCCACCGAAAATTGTTACTTACTTTGGGTGGAAGGATATTTGCAAGGCTGCTTTTGTGATATACAGCTTCTTTCACCTCCAGTCAAAGCATCTCAGAGATCAATTTTCACAGCACCGGAAGAAGACAGGGGATGTATATCTGTTAGTAGACCTGGATTTCGCACCTGACAGTGATTGAAACCGCCAAGAACACCTCTACCGCAGCCTGTTCCCACCTGACATCAGTTCCCTGAAAAACGACTATAGATTATCAAAGGCAAGTGAGGCTTCCAGAAACACCAGCGGCAAGTCAGCGTGGCATCTTCCACCCCCGGACATGGTTTGGGTCGTATTTTGTCAACATATGCAGAAAATGTCATGCAAGAGGAAACGGAAGCTGTGACGAGAATTAGAGGCACAGTGACTGCTTCACTGACTGCTGTGCTCTGAGCCTTTCCCTTGAGTCCAAGAATAGTTTTCTAGCCTGGTCTACAGAGTGAGTTCCAGGACAGCCAGGGCTATACAGAGAAACCTTGTCTCGAAAAACCAAGAAAAAAAAAAAAAGGAACATTTGTTAAGCAGGTACTATGGACTGCCACCGTGTCAGGACACAAGCGTGTTTCAGGCATGTTTTGAGGGGTTTTAGGTTATGGAGGAGCAAGTGAGCAGAGTAGAAGAGCCCCAAGCAATACCAGTGTTTTATCCTTGAACAGAATTGGTGTGCGTTCCAAGCTGCCTCCAGAGCCATAGGCAATTTAGGAGTTCTCGGTTTTTTTGTTTTTTGTTTTTTGTTTTTTTAAACAAGTCTATGTTTTTATCTCATAGTCTGTTGGGAGGGTTAAATGATGCCATATATGCAAAGCGCTTATACCAGTAGTTAGTACACACTAAGCCCTTGATGGAATTTTGCTGTCATTATTAATGTACTATCGTAATGACGGGATTATGTGCAGGCTTCTGTGCCAGCACCAAGCAGATGGATTCCTCACCCCCTTGGGATAGGACGGAATTCCTGGGGCCATAGAGGAAACAACACGTACAAAGTCACAGAAGAATATGAAGAGCTGGTGTCTGTGATAGCGGTGCTGGGGTGCGAAGCAGGTGGGTAGGCGGGGACTTGTCCACTTTCTCCAGTTAAAGGACAGGAGATTCACACAGGAACCAAAGCGAACTGACAGATTGCAGATCTGAGTGGGCTGTGGGGTTGGCAGTAGAGGTGTAGAAGTTACTGACCATGAAGTGGGTCTGAGAGATGCAAGGCTATGTTGAGTGACTTTGGGCACCCCCTCTATGGAGAGTAAACCACAGGGCTAGCAGGAGAGGTCCTTCCTGCTTCACACAGTTCTAACTGCAGTGCTTTGCACTTGATAAATATTGCATGAGCTGGTTTGACAAATCATCGATTATTGCTCCCGTGCTGTTTATAAGGCCCGATACTAATGGAGTGAGAGCATCGCCTTCATTGAAGTTCTACTGCAGTTGTTGACTGGGGCAACATGCTCTTCCATGATCTCAACACTTCCCTAATTTCTTCCTGGGCTACTACTCTGTATCCTTGTTATTGGAATGATTATCTTGAAAACAGCCAATTCTGTTCTTCCAAAAGAAAAGCATTCTTAGAAAATCATTAGAACTAGATCAATCAGCATAAAATTAAAATTTTAGGAGGCATCTCTTGTTAAAGGGGGCGTCTATCGGAGATGGTGTGGCAGGTGGTACCGGGGCTGGAGGTAGGAGTTGGGTCAGACGGTTCATTTCCATCATGGATTAAAATTCTCTTTGGCGTTTTGCTATTTCGTTTGACAAACACATTCAGGACACACTTTCTACAAATTGCTACCTTAGTCTCAAATTAGATGGCTTTAATCAGCTTTCTCTCTCTGTCCGCAGTGTCTAAGTTGTACCAAATTTGGGAATCGGGTTTTAATTATGCTATCATTATTAAGGCAGCAGGTGGCTTTTAATGAGATCCTGAAAACAGAACTGTTTCTTCCATGTCCAATCAAAAATCCACATTTGCTGCCTTGATGGAAATATGAACTGTTTTCTCAGTTGTGGGGAGATGAATCCATGAAGACGCTGCCTATGCCGAAAATTAAAGCTTCTGATTGAACCTGCTTGCACTTTTCTGGGGGGGGGGGGAGGGGCCATAGACCTTTTTAGAAATAAATAATAACTATGCTTGCTCCAAATAAAAAGAAATTCATGCAAATTAGCATCAATCTAGGGTGAAGGATTAATTTTGCGCTGTGACTAAGAAGCTGTAGTTTCCAGTTCTCCAACAGTTTTATTGGGGGAAAAACCTTGAATATCTATGAAAATGGATGCAATTGTTCAGTATGAAAGGGGGTCCCAGCAATGAGGATTCTTAACAGTGTAGCTGAGCCAGGAGCTGCTCTTACTTCCTGAAACCTAAATAGATCAGTCAGATTTTTGTTGTTGTTGTTACATTTTTGTATATAGCTGAGAAAGTTCAGTGAAACTTCTCAGAAATTAATCTTCTCTATATTTTTGGCAAAGCTTCTTAGTTTAGATGTAAAGGCAGCCCAGATCTTCTGCCAGAGAGATAAACGCTTGGATTGTAAATCGTTTTCTTCAGGTTTCACCACCAATGCCTCTACACAAGGGTGTGAAGTAAACAGATACCACCCAACACAAGAAAGATTTCATAGCTGCCGCTGTATTGAGGACATTGATTTGCCAGCTTGTAAGTATTTTAATCCTTTTATTCTTCTCTGTACACATACACGTTCACTTCTAGATGTAGAAGGGGAAACAGTCTGGGATTACAACTTGGTTACATAAATGAGGTTTATGCCTCCCCCACTGTTTGTGTGAACACGCATTCCAGAATGTGGGTGCACACAGCCACAGTGCACTTGTGGAGGTCAGAGGACAATCTCAAGACAGGGTCTCATGTTCACTGCTGCGTAGATCACACCAGCTGACCCAGAAGCTCCCAGGGATCCTCCTGTCTTTGCCTCCAGTTCTGCTGTAGCAGTTCTGTGATTACAGAAGTATAATAACCGAGCCGGCTTCTACATGGATTCTGAGTTTCTGAACTCGGCCGACACTTGGCTGAATATCATCTCTTCACCATAGTTTAAGTTCTTTAACATAAACCTGTTCCCCAACTCTATCCTTCTGTCTTAACCTATTTATTTTATATTGCTATAGCAGCAGAAATTTATAAACAATAGAGACCTTACTGTTTTTGGAAGGTGGGGAGTCTGAGGCCACATCGAGGGATGTTTCATAACAAGGGAGGGCCACCTGTGGCAAGAGAGCACACTTTTCCTATGTCTCATTCTCCACATTACTGTATGTAATGTGGCTATGGCAGTGAATCCAGCCCCCTCTCATTTGGCTGCACTCTCAAACATTTGCACTGGGGATTCATGAACTTTGAGAGACACATCCAAACTGTTTCCCCCTCATGGCTTTTAGCCTAGTTGTTTAATTTTTCATTGATTTAGTTTGTCTTATAAAGAAGAATGCCCTAAGTGTAATTTTTTTGTAAAGGAACCACCGGTAGGGACTTCTTAGCCTTCTGATCAGTTCAGACAGTGTAGTGCTAAATGTGTAAGTGGACAGAGGTAGGTACCCAAAGAAATGAGATTATCATGAAGTCTCAGGTGATTCCCAAGAACCTTCCCAATTATCTTTCCAGTGTCTTACCATGTAATCTGTTTGAACCAATACCTCATTCCATTGAAGGTCATCAAGGAGAGCCCTAATGGGCAGGAATATCAGTCAGGAATGAGCATTTGAGAGCCTGAAAGTAGTTAAGAGGACCAATTGGGAGGAGGCAGACATTAGGGAACTGGGCAACTGGTACTCCATAGTTTTATGACAACTTTTCACAAGCTAGAGTTATCAAGAAGGAGCCTCAGTTGAGAAGATGCCTCTATAAGATGAGGCCGTAGGTGACCCTGTAAGGGATTTTCTTAGTGATTGATGAGGAAGGATCCAATTCATTGTAGGTGGTGCCATCCCTGCATTGATAGTCTGGGTTCAATAAGAAAGCGGGAAGGGCAAGTCATGTGAGCAGGCATGTAAGCAGCATCCCTCCATGTTCTCTGCCTTAGTTCATCCCTCCATGTTCCTGCCCTGTTTGATTTCTTTCAATAATAAATAGTGATGTGGAAGGGTAATCCAAATAAACCCTTTCCTCCTCACTTTGCTTTAGTCATAGTGTTTTATCATAGCAATAGTAACCCCAGGGCCCATACTCGCAAGAACAGTGCCACCCCTGGAGCCAGTGGTCCTGGATTATATAAGAAAGCAAACTGAGAAAGCCACGAGCACTATGCCAGTAAGCTATATTCCTCATAGTCACTGCCTCCATTTCTACTTCCAGTTCCTGCCTTGAGTTCTGCCTTGGCTTCCCTTGAGGATGGACTGCAAGCTGTGAGCTGAAATATAACTGCTCCTCCCCAAGGTGGTTTCAGCTAGTGTTTTATCACAGTGACCAGAAGCCAACTGGGACAGTGAGTGACATCAGCACCATTTGAGAATTCAAGGATCAAGACTGTGAACAAGAGTTGATGAAAGAATGCTGGAGTCATGGAAGAAGCTAGGACTAGCTATGAAAGAGGGATTAAATAGAATGAGATTTAAGAAGTGTAAAACTGAGTCACAATGGCAATGGAGTGGCTAGCCACAGGGACTGATGGTAATCCAGGGTCACACGAGAAACTCCATAGAAGGTCATACTCAATCGTTTTGTCTTGGGAAAGACTCTAAAATCTTTATCAGAACAGAATTTCACCCCAATTGAACAAGGAAAAGAAGGGAAGAAAATAAAGACAAAAACTTATTTAAATTCTTAAAGGATGGGGGTCGTAACTTTACAGTACGTGGTGCCTGGTGTTACCTATGGCTTATGGGGAGGGGACAGTGACATTCAATAATTATTTTCATGCTAATTCCTTTCCCTTGAGTATTTATCAGTCTTCAGGCTGTTCCTCCTTCACTTTCTTCTCTCTTCTCCTCACTCTGTCTCTTTGTATTTGGGTAAAGAGGACTTGGTAAATGGTAGAATATCAATTCAAATATATCGATACATAAATAGCTCATATAGTCAGACATAAGTTTGTTGTCTGGTGGAGTATTATTTTACACCACACCTCCATCTGTTGGTCAGTGACATGAAAAAATTGCCAGTTTTTTTTTTTTTTTTTTTTTTTTTTTTT
>CM052717.1:22753110-22769103 GCA_028551405.1 Uromys caudimaculatus | reverse complement strand
AAAAAAAAAAAAAAAAAAAAAAAAAAAAAAAAAAAAAAAACCAACCAAAAAACAAAATCTTTGTCTGGGTCACCAAACATCATCAGTGAAATCAGAGTCTCTGACATGAGTTGTCTGTTTTCTCAAGATGTATGGTACCTGCTTTGTGCTATACTCCCCAAGAGTATTGGGGAAACACTGGGCAAAGACAAAGACCCCTGCCTATAAGGAGCTTCACGAGAGCTGTTTATCCAGGTAGCATAGACAGCAACATAAAAGTATAACTATCATAAGGAGATGTGGCCAACAAAACAGTTTGTCAACCTGTTTCCCAGAGGATTCAGATTAAAAAAGCAGAAGTGTGATCGAAAGCTATGATCTAACAAACATTTTTCTTGATAATTTATACAGCATGGGCTCTGTCAAAATGCCTTTAAATGAGAGTTTAACATTAAAGAGAAAAGACTCGTACTAAAGCTTAGCTTGTTAGTCCTGAACTGATAATCATAAGAGTATGTGCTTTTCACTGATGCCAGTGGGGGCATCAGTGGGGTCAACATGCTTGTGAAATTCATGAGCCCAGGGGAGCCTTGCTTAGTGCCTTAGGTCCATATGGTCCTTACAAGCTAAAAATTAAATATTGTAGTTATAGTGATTTCAGACCCAATATTCACAATCCTTTAGGTTATGTCTTCCAGCAACAGCTGTTTTTACCTGACACAGTGTCACTGAAGCCATGCAGCGTTGCTGTGAATTTCCTGTGAGTCCAGACCTTGGGTGGGTATAAATCTGATTTTAGATGTCATCAGCAGGTCCGTAGGGCACTCACATCTCTCACGTTACTGGAGACCAGGACTGAAGCTTGTCAGAGCACACAAACCGAGATATAGCTAAACACCTTTGCTTCCAGAGTCCAAACTACAGCAGATGACTAGGGGCCAGGTTCCAGTGAAAGACACAAGCAATTTAGCATCATCTTGGTGGTATTCAGATCCAGATTTTGTCTAACTGGGATAGCTTTTGATTGGCTAGCCTTTCATTTTTTTCAGTTTACGACAGGTCCAGATTCCGGAGTAAGTTACATATGTACAACTCCAGATACACATTTAAGTTAATGTATGGGATATGTCAGAAGACACGCTGTTGGCTTTCTACCTACTCCTCAAGGTGAAGATGGAGTTCTCAACGGCTGACTGTAGTTTTGAAAGCTTTCTGCTGACTCCAGTCTAAGACGTGTGGGGCAATTTTAGACCTTTCTGTTCCAAGACAGCCATGATCCCAGAGTCTAAATCCCAGACTTCCTCCCACTTGTTCATGGGCCTTCACAAACCACAGGAATATCTTGTTATGCACTAGAGAGATGCCTGCAAATACATTTGACCTCAGCATCTGTAAGGCTTCAAGTACAGAAAGGGTGATGCCCAGAAATCAAAGAATAAAAAGAATAAAAAGTCCATATTTTAAACAGGCACGCTCCCAAAGAATCTCATCGATATTTTTCCTATGAACAGTTTATAAATCAATTTTTTCCCACTAGGATAGGAATATCTCTAACTTTTGGAAACTCTTTTTTTTTTTTTTTTTAATCATTTGATTTGAAACCCAATCGCAAAAAAGACCTGTCATCTCTTCATCTTATTGGCTAGAATTTACAATGCCAGCTCCCTCTTCTTCCAAGCGACAGATCTAAGAAACTCCCAGTCCTTTCCTTAAGCAATGAGGCAATAAAAACGAAGCATGGTATTTCTATCGTCAGAGACATCTTTCTTCCTCTTCACGGTGTCACATCATGGACAATGAGATAGACAGGTGCATGGACACATGGACGTTGGCTCTCCCAGATAAAATCCCCGCTAATATCATGCTATCGTTCATCTCTACTACTTTGATTTTTCTCCTGGCTGACTTTACTCATCTCATTTAGGAGCACCAATTATTTTTCTTTTTTTTTCCTTCACTCTCGATAAAAGGGATGTAAATTCCTACAAAGCTATAAGACTTTTTGACTATTCTATGGTCAAAGAATGTCTTTGTCATCAAACGCTAAGGATAAACCATTTATAGTTCAGTTCTGAAAGATGATCTGTTGTCAACACAACCATTTCTTGCATCAAAAGAAAGAACGCCTAGAGTCTTCCCTTCCCACTCAAGTTGTGACATAAAATAACTTTGACCGAAGCTTATTGCTAGACAGCAGATTCAAAGCAGGCTGAGCAGTTGCCAACGAAACTCAGGATTTCCTTAGTATACAATACTGATTTTACTTAAAATTCTGAGAAGTTGGAGATGAGAGGACATTAAGCTTTGTTTTCAAGTAACGATCCAGGGTTGTTTGTGATGGCCATGTGTGAATTATATATGCCTTAATGCTCCTAAGTCAGAGGGGAATTGTAGCCGACTCATCAACTTTTAAAATTCTGTGATACAAATCCCTCTGGAAAAAATGAATATTAACAATTAGACAGTATCCAATTAGAGGCCATAGGCCAGAGCTAATCCCTCAACTTACAAATTCACAAAGCACATGGAACAGTGGAACCTTAAGCTAACAAACCCTATTAACATAAAATTAATGACAAGAGTTTGGTGTGAGAGATTTCAGCTCCCTTCAGTGTGTTTGTTGACATATTTTTTTCTTATCCTTTGACTTCCATTTTCAACATAAGATTTTCACATTGCCCTTTGAAACAAACTTGTAATTTTCATGCTGTATCAGTTTAAGAAGCCGTATTTTGATCAAATCTTTAAATTCAGTAAGGAATTAGTGTGCTTCTAACTCGGTTGAAGGTGCAAAAATATAGTTCTATAGAGTTCTGTTTGTATATTAACTTACTCAGTGTGTGTATGTGCCTTATGAGGCAGCCACAAGCTCCTATGAACTTTATTTTAGAGAAGTCAGTCGTGGCTTCAATGAGCTAAGTGAGTTTTATAATGTCATAACTAAGTTCCAGGTGATTGATTCCCATTGGCCATGTACGTAAGCCTGAGCTGATGTCGTTGTGACATTGCTTGTCCCCTACTAGTCTTCTTGCTCAATGGACAGTCATGCTGAGACCTAGTAAGGCTCCTGCATGGGCCTTCTCGGGACCTCTGCAGCAGCAAATTGGAAGGAAAACCTAAGAGACACAAGAGGAAAGATGGAGGTGGGGCGACACAGTTTTCTTAGGGTAGGGTTGGGGAAGCCATGTTTGTTTTAAATGTAGCTAAGAGGGTTTCTGGATTTTCACATTAATGGATTTCCCCAGCACTTGCCCTCATCTCACTGCAAGCACTGCAGTGTGTCAGATACAAATCTGAAATTAACTCATGTCTTCTTAAGAAGCACAAAGCTGGAGTCACCATAGTCCATCTTATGCATGTTCAAAAATGATCAAAGGCTCCTGGGCAGGTAAGTTCTCAACCCGTGACAGTACAGGGAAGAGATGTGAATAGGTCAAGGTCTAAATTACATGGTACCTACAGGTGGCATGGCAAAGAACAAGTCACAGATGCCTTTCCCTTGTGTATAGCTGGCTACACAGATGCTTTGTGTCTTCCTAAACCTAGAGTGTCCCTGCATCATCATTAACCAGATTCCAAGCACATGCCGCCGGTCATTTCCACAGTTCAGAAGCTAGTCCCTTAAAGCTGGGTTTCTATGCCATAGCAATGTTGTATCTTTGCCTTTGCCATGGAAATGTCTGTTCTTTTACTTGTCAATAGTCCTTGACCATTCTGAATTAGGAAAAAGAGATGGAGGAGAAATAATTCCAATTATTATCCCTTTTGGCTGTATTCCTATGATATTTTGTATAGTACTTATTTTAGATACTATAAATATTTGTTTATTTGTTTGTTTATTTATTTACATCTCAAATGCTGCTCGCCCTCTCAGTCCCAGAGGATAATGTAAAATTTAATCTCAATTATTTAAAACACAGATGGAAGATGACGAAGACAGATGTTTCACCTCAAGGATAAGGATAGTGTTGGGGAGGGGATGGAGAAGCAGGGGTCGTTTTACACAGCTGGCGAGATTTGAAAAATGAAAGAGCACGTCTATAGGGCATTTTATCAACATCTATGAAAATATGCTAAAACGGACCTAGTTTTGGATCTGGTTCTTTCCCTGGAGATTCTAAGGGGATTATTAGAGACAGCTATAAGGACAATTGTCCTCAGATCTTTATTATGCTTTAAAAACTCAATGTGTTTGTTGAAGAAATTGTGACAGACCTGCATCATGTAAAATGCCATCTTGTAAAGAGATGCCACTATGAGAACGTGCTTACGACTCTCACATAGCGCTTTTCACTGTTAAGAAAGGTGTTCCCGGAACACGGGGCATGGATGGTTCAGTACAATTCTCTTGGGATCTCTTGCTCGGAAAGAAAGTTTTCTGTGGTTTAATCTGTGCAGAACTGTTGTTTGCTTAATGTTTTTCAATTGGGGTGTTACTATGTAGCCCTGCCTAACCTGGAACTTACTTCCTACACCAAACTGACCTAAAACTTGGGGAAATTCTCCTGTTTCTGCCTCCCTTGTGCTGGGATTGTAGGGATAATCACCACTATGCCCTATATGCAGTTGACTTCTGAAGTCTTTTATATTAGTCTCTCTCCTCTCTCTCTCTCTCTCTCTCTCTCTCTCTCTCTCTCTCTCTCTCTCTCTCTCTCTCTCACCCCGTCTTCTTACTCTCCTTTGTTGTAGGAGAATCTGTAAAAAGCCAAAAAGTTACCCGAGGAAAACTGCAGCGGGCAGGCATGTATTATTTACATCTCTGTGAGCCATCCACTGCCCTTGGGTTGTTTTATAACTGTGAAGTATAGATGCCCTATAATGAATGTTTCATCTTAAGACATGCAAATTAATTCAGTTTGGTGGAGCTTCACTGGTCAGCCTTCCTTCCTGTGGACAAAACCCGTTGTGGATCCATTTCAATTTTCTTAATTTGTGCTTTTATGGCTTCTCTTTTGACCTGCTTCTAACACCTTCTTTGGTTCTCTGATTTAAGTAATTGGCTAATGAAAATACCTAACCAGTGCTCACTCTATATCTACACAGAGCCTCAACTTTACCTCTTTTTGGAAATGACCCTTTAGCTCTGATTTTCTGCTTCTGTAACTTGAGTACATATTACCTTTTTTGTTGAGGAAGCAAATGTGACTTAGAAGAATATTAGATTACATAAGAGTCTCATATGACTTTGTCAAAATGGCATTTTTTAATGTGATATATCACATGGATTTTCTTAATATTTCTACAAATGAACACTTCCTAACCATATGGTATTTTCAGACCCATATGCTTTATGGAAGCTTATCTGTAGATGAATAATATGACAACTATCATGTCATGCATCTCCTAAGATATATTTACAAATTAAATATCAAAATATCTAATTTTTCATGGCTAAATGTTCTAAAATATAAGCTCTTTATAGACCTAAATTGTCAGCATGTTCATTACTTCTTGTGTCTTGGCCCTCAGGATAAGAAGTCTCAGGCATAACATCTCAAGCATGAGTGCCATTGACTTACAGAACGCTCAGGTTCAGGGAGTCATATGTATTTTCAAGAGGATATTGACCTTCAGAAGTGGACCAGTGAAATATAATTTTTAGGGCTGGAGAGATGGCTCTTATTGTACACATATGAGGAGCTGAGTTTAGGTCCCAGCATCTACACAAACAAGTTGGGCATGGTGGTCTTCCATGCACCTGAAACACTAGCCCTGTGTTGCAGAGACAGGAGGATTCCTGGCTGTCAGTGTAGTCAGAAAAAAGTATGGTCCAGATTTTGTGAGAGACCCCGGAGGCCCTTCCTTGGCTTTCATGCATCCACGTGCTGCATGTTCCTGGCACACCCACATGTACAGACACCACAGTCACACACATACACAAAATAAAGAAACAAATAATTGGAAGTGAATAGATAAGGATTATTTATGGAATCTGTGGGTTTAGAGCTAATGGTTTTTTTCTTGCCCAAGGAAGAACACATGGAGAATCAGGCATGGGGCTCTTGGCCTTAGGCAGGATGAGAAGGCGCACATCACAGCAGCCCCATTGTGTGCTCTTGGGAATGCTATTTCATGGGGAACACACGGTTCCTCTTCCTTGGGTATAGTGTTGGGGTGAAGACTATCCATCCTACTTCTAGATACCATTCATCCCAGTTTGTAAGTGTAAAGACATGAATGTAATGGAGGCATCTTTGTGTATTCATAACTAACATTCACAGCTAACAGCACACAACATCCCATAATATAGCATCCTAGGAAGGTATTGCCGTTTCAATGGCCCCCTGCTCCAAGCATCCCTTGAAAACTCAATCACTAATGTTACAGCATTGAAAGCTTGGACCTAGTGGGAAATATTCAGGTCACAAATGGGTTATGGCTGATATTAAAGTGTTTGATCTGTGGACTTAATCTATTGATCTCTCTCACTGTTTCTTTGGCTTTTTCCCTTAGGAGAAGGCAGCAAGGAGAATCTTGCCAGGTGGTTTTAGATATCCAGCCCTTAGAATAATAAGCCAATACATAGCTGATCAATACAGATTAACCTTGTGTTACAGCAATGGAGCATGGATGAAGACAGTAGAAAACCCATATTTCAAGATTAACTCTAACATGTCCAAATTATTAGATTCATAAATATCAATGGCTTCTTTTGCTTAGGGCCCATGAGTATCTTACTTCTACTTCACTTTAAGATCTAGAGATGAGCAATATTCATGTGTGGTTTCCCATATCTGCATCCTGTAGTTCCCTTGAAATGCAAGCGATGATGAAGATGTCCCTGGATTTGCATGGCCTAAGATCATATCCTAGCTCCCAGACTTCTGTAACATCAGCTAGAAACAAATAGCAATCCTGGCAGACACAGAGATATCAAAGATAAAAATAAAGTCTATTCTGCAGCATAAAGTAGTTAAAAAATGTCTTGATGTCTGCCATCAGAACTCTGTTTATACATTAGTTAGCCCTCAGTTAGAATTATTTAATGGCCCTT
This sequence comes from Uromys caudimaculatus, assembly GCA_028551405.1. Lineage (NCBI taxonomy): Eukaryota > Metazoa > Chordata > Mammalia > Rodentia > Muridae > Uromys > Uromys caudimaculatus. The sequence continues at coordinate 22,762,130 of CM052717.1, read as the reverse complement.
TCTACTTAATTTTCATCCTTTATTAAACAGTATAGGCTTAGATTTTTTCAAAACCTACTTTAATTATGGTTCTTTAATGCTTCAATCTCCCTACCCCACCACCCATCAGAGGTAGGGGACAGGAAAAGTTAATAGGAAGCAGGGGTTGTGGACCTGTTTAGAGAGAGCTCTTTGGGGAGACTCCTGTCAGCAGTCCAGTCCACTAGCAAAACATGAAACATGAATCAGTAGCAGCAGCTAGATCCAGAAGAAACCACAAGGCTCTGCCATTTGGCATGAATACAACATGAAGCAACTGGAATACCACCAGAAGTTCTTTGTTACATTTGTCTCTACAAAGTCATGACAAGCAAAGATCATCAAAGAAAGCAAGGTGAACCAATGCAAGAGTGTTGTCCGCTATCTGTTGAATTATACTTACACTCTTTCCAAATATCACATGCCCCCTTAAGCGTCCTCTCCAGCAAAATATCACATTCTCCTTCATCAGGCACCTTCATAAAAAACACCACATATCTGTTCTCAGCAAAACATTCTCTCATAAGACAGTTTCCATAAAAATGTCACATCACACAACTGAGTCTCCAACGAAACAGGAAATTTCCACTTCAAACCAGTTGATCTTTCTCCTTATAATTCTGCTATAATTTGATTGATTTTTAAAAAAAGATTTATTTTTAAGAAATAGATGATAGATAGATAGATAGATAGATAGATAGATAGATAGATAGATAGATAGATAGATATTGTGTGTGTGTGTGTGTGTGTGTGTGTGTGTGTGTGTGTGTGTGTATTCACAGGGTTCCAAAGAGAGTGTCTGATTCCTGAAACTGGAGTTACAGGTGATTGTGAGCTGCCCAGTCTTGGAACTGGGAACAAAACTTGGGTCTTATATTAGTCAGTGTTCTCAAAAAGAACAAAACTTATAGAATGAATCTATCTGTCTTTCTGTCTCTTTGTCTGTTAAGGGGACTTATTAGAATGACTTACAGGTTTTGGTTGAGCTAGTGCAACAATGGCTGTCTACCACTGCCCCTGCTTCAAAGGCTGGATATCTCAGCTGATCTTCAGCATGCTTTAGAATCCTGCTAGAAGAAGGTATAGCCCAAATTAAAGGTGGATCTTCACACCTCAAAATATTTGATTTGGGTGAAAGGTGTATCTATATTCCCATTTTAAAGATTTGGATTAAAAGTGGGTCTCCCCACTCAAAATTTAAAAATTTATCAGAGGTGTGCCAGGCCATTTTGGGGAGGAGGTTAGTTAATTCCAGATGTAGTCAAGCTGGCAACTAAGAATAATGACCACAAATCTTTTAGAAGAGTAGCAACTGTTCTTAACAGTTAAAACATATTTCTGTCCCCATTTGCTATATTTTGAATTATGGCATTTTTTCAATATTTCTTTTTGTGCTTTAAAGTATCTTTCTAGAATGGTGAAATAATATCCTTTTGGATAACTGTAACACTTGATTTTTTAATTAACCTAAGAATTTTTCCCATGAAAGTTTGGGTTTTTTTTTTTTTTTTTTTTTTTTTGGTGTTTTCGAGACAGGGTTTCTCTGTGTAGCTCTGGCTGTCCTGGAACTCACTTGGTAGACCAGGCTGGCCTCAAACTCAGAAATCCGCCTGTCTCTGCCTCCCAAGTGCTGGGATTAAAGGCATGCGCCACCACTGCCCGGCTTAGTATTTTAAATTATAGAAAAATCAAGTAAATACTGGAAAGTATTGGCTAGGGGGAGAAGGAAAACATAATCTGTATTCGTAACACTGAACATTTTTGTTTATGATTTTGTAAATTTATTCCCTTAACTTACACTATTTGAAACATTTTTTTGAACAGTAACTTGGATATGGAGTGTCCCTCTTGGTCCTCAGCTGATGGAACTGATGGTTCACAGGTGACTGGATCATGAGACTATTGACCTGATGGAAAAATCAATGCCCTGATGTATTCAGAATCTCCAGGCACTGTTATGGATAGCAGGAGCTTACAGAGGCAGGGTCCAGCTGGGGGAATTAGAGCATAGAGGCTATGCTCTTGGGGGCTATGCATTGTCTTCAGCTCCCTTCTCTATCTGCCCTAGTACTTTCTGGCTGTCAAGAGGTGAGCAGCCTTGCCTAGCTCTCTGTGGTGTTTCTGCCTTTGAAACCTTGGGCAGATATAAACCTTTCAATCCTCCTTCAAGTTGGTTTACATCTAAGTTTACTGAAACATGCTCTGAAAAGTACCGTACTAAGAGAGTAGGGCCGGGAGGTCAGATCTGCATCTCCTACACCTTGTTCTACAGCCCTGTGATTAACACCATCCATTGTATTTCCTATGTGCTTCATGAACAGACTACTGTAAGGGAAAGTAGGGAAGGACTTAGAGCAATGCTATAGGCTTGGTGTCTTTTTTTTTTTTTTTTTTTTTTTTTTTTGCTTCTTAGGTTTTTTGTATTTTTATTCTTATTAGTTTGTTTTTGCCCTGCAGGGGAGTTGTTAGTTGGGGTGTTGTTAGTTGGGGTGTTGTTAGTTGGGGTGTTGTTAGCTGGGGTGTTGATAGTTGACCATCCTTTTAAATGTGACAAGAATATAAAATTAAACCTGAATGATTTCTCCAATTCTAAGTGACCTGAGTTGATTATTTAAAATCTTGCTTGTTCTTAGTCTAAGAAAAAAAAAATGCATTGCTGAAAAGTCAAAAATTATAAGTAATCACAGAGAAGTGTTTTCTATTCAAACAGCAATGCAATAAGCGCCAAACCAGATAGCATTGACTGCCCATCTATGCTGTGCTTGCTGATGTCTCAATAGACTCACTAATTAAGTCTGTGAGTGTTTATTAAAACATGTACTTTATCCCAGGCTCTCTTCTCAACATGACAGTAAGAGAAATATTCCCTTCTCACACGGAGTGTGCGTTCTGATGGAGCCAAACAGATTGGAGACAGCAAATAAAATGTGAACAAAGACATTTCACGTTAGGATTAAATCCATATGATGAAATGGGCAGAGTAAGGAGTAAGACAGCAACTGTAGAAGAGGGAAGCTAGAACTATTATCCGTCCATCTATCATCTATCTCTTTCATTCAATTATATTATCTATCAATCCTTCCTATCTATCTATCTATCTATCTATCTATCTATCTATCTATCTATCTATCTATCAATCATCTATCATCTATATATTGCCATCTGTCTGTCTATCTATCTCTATCAGCCAATTATATTATCTGTCATCTATCTACCTATCTATCTATTGTCTACATATTCATCTCTATCATTCTACAAACACCCCCCCACACACACACCCACACACTCCTTAGTCCTCATGAACTAAAAGTAGCATGACTAAATTGGATATTATTTATGCTCCTAAGAACACTTTTTTTCTCATTGATTACTTTTGAAATTCTCACTCAAGGAATGAAACTGTATTTTTAACCAAGAGAGAAGTAGGGCCAGGTTCAGACCTGTCTCAAAGTCACAGCAGCATGCTCGGTGTTCTTCTGGAACTGCACTTCTTCTATGCATCTTAGTTTTCTCATCTGTTAAAAATGACTTCGGGACCTTTTAAGAAGAACCTATCATGGAAAAAATTGAGCAGAATCCTTAAAGCTGGACTCAATGCCCCATGATCTCAGTACTCCCAACATTCTTTTGCACCTTGACCATGGGAACATGGGTGCTGGATGTTACCTATGCTAACATCCTACCTAACATATAAGTTTCCTTTTAGTTCTCCCTTAAAAACTTGAATATTCTCCCTGGCTTTTTTTGTGGGGGAGGGTTCTGTAACCCCTACCAACTTTCACCTTTGCTCTTGAGACTGAGTGTACTTAACAGCAGCTGTGTTTATAGATGCACACACGCATGCACGCGCGTGCGCACACACGCGCGCACACACACAGAGTCACTCACACTCCTTATTCCTCATGAACTAAAAGTAGCATGTCTAAATTGGATCCAGCATCGTACCCTGCGGTCTGGAAGTGATCATTTTAATTACTGATCACACAACAAATAAACTTTGTGTATGTTGGAAGCTGTGAAAATGAGAGGCAGCTGCCTCACATCTGACAGGCTAAGCAGGGTAGGCATGCACCAACAAATGAACAAGAAGACATTGAGGATGAAAAGTTGTCCTGGTTTTGGGGGCGGGTGTAGTGAAGACTTTCTGGCCCCTTTCTATACACCTTGTTCATTCTGAAAGGTAAGTGATTTCCTCTCCTTTTAATCTGTTCTTCCCAATGGGAAATGGGATCAATGGTAAATGCATTTATTTATGCAGATTTGCAGCCCTCATTGACATCTTCAAAATGAATTTTCCAACATCTGGCAGGAAATCTCTCTAATGCATGTCAAGAAATTGGGTCTCCCCTTGCTGGCACGCATGGCTCGCTGGCTTTGACCACGTGCAGCGTGAGTGGTTGTGTTTCTTTCAGAGTGTTCATTCATGCTCGTCCACTTGCCTCACTACTATTGAGCACTGACATAGATTTCTCCATCCAAAAATTAAAGAGAAGGAGAGCTCCGGATTTTAGTTTAAGAAAGAGAGCTCACAGACCCGTGAATTTTAGTGGAGAGGAAGAAAGAATGTCAGGAGCTTAAGCTAGAAGCCTGCTGACGAACTGTTTTTTCTTACCCATTATGTTAATGACTATAGGTCCTTGCATGGTAACATACAAGCCACCCTACAAACTATGTGCATATCAAATTAGTGATTCATATTTAATACTCATCTGAAGGCTCCCTCTCCAAACACTATGAGGGCAGCAGGTTTTTGGTCTAGCCTGATCACTGTTCTGCATATTAGTGTGCTCCTTCCAGCTTTAGATAATTATTGGATGGATAACTAAAGGATGGCTGAGTAACAGAGTTTAATTAATGCTGATATCCAGACATTTTTCTAGTTGAGTTTTCCAGTGACTTTGATTTACATTTTTAAAAAAATCTTACAGTATATCTTATTTATTTATTTATTTATTTATTTATTTATTTATTTATTTTTATAGTAAAATTTAATTGTTAGAGAATTTTAGAGAAATGTTCCATATAACAGTACAAATCAATACAGTACTTCTAATGAACAGTTTACCAACAAGTACCAAAGTACAATTGTGCATAATTTTTATCTAGTAACCTTATTTTAGGAATTTATGTTGACAAAAATATGTGTGTACTGAGGGATATCTATCACAGTATTATATACAATGGTGAATTATGAGAAACATGTCAAAATTAAATACAGAATTAAAAATTATGAAATTACTTGTAGACATTTCTATAATAATTGAAGTGCTATTTTTTTGGCTAAAACTTTAGAAGCCAATATTATCATCATCTTATACTTTCACATTATAAATATGATTAAAATAAATTAAGTAACTTTGTAAAAACATTATGCAATTGGAAATTATTTCTGACAGATCAACTCTTACAGTTTTATAGGCCATTCATTATTTTCTCCTTTGAAATGACAAAGGAGGGGAGACCTCTGACTGGGCCATCAGGGCTCCATAGCCATATAGCACTGGGAGAAAGCTAGCCTCCCAGGAGTATGGAAAAGCCCATGAGAGGGGGTAAGAGGAGCAACACTGCTCAGTGGGACTCGCCCAGAATCCTAGGGACACAGGGGCTGAGGAACAGCAGGGGGAAGGAGCCTTCTGGTTTCCATCTGTGGCTGGAGACCTCTGCCTGGGCCACCAGGGCTCCACAGCCAAATAGTGCCGGGAGAAAGCTAGACTGCCAGAAGTGTGGGCAAGCCTGGCTGCTCAGAGGGACCCACCTGGAATCCCAGTACACAGTGACTGAGGAATGGTCTTCTGGTTTCTTTCAGTGGCCGGGGAGCGGATCCTGTGAGACAGGGCTCCATACTCAAATAGTGCCAGGAGAGAGCTGGTATCCCAAGAATGCCGATACACCTTCAAGCACAGCCAAGACCACCACTTCTGTTCAAATTCACTGGATCAAGAGGGACCCTTGCAGAGCCATTAGGATACAGAAACCAAGGGACAGCTGAAGACTAGATACTTCTGGTTTCTGTCTGCACCCCAGAGCTGACCCTGTACCACAGCTCTCCAAACCCAAATTCCTCTCAGAGAGAACTGGTCTTCAAGGAGTATTGACACCAAGGCTTGCAGGAAGGACAAGCCACAGTCAGAGAGAGTAAGATCAGCTAACACCAGAGATAACCAGATGGTAAGAGGCAAGGGCAAGAACGTAAGGAACAGAAACCAAGGCTACTTGGCATCATCAGCCAGCTATCCCATCACAGCAAGCCCTGGATACCCCAACACACCAGAAAAGCAAGACTCAGATTTAAAATCACATCTCATGATGATGATAGAAGATTTTAAGAAGGAAATAACTCCCTTAAAGAAATACAAAAGAACACAGGTAAACAACTAGAAGCCCTTAAAGAGGAAACACAAAAATCCCTTAAAGAATTACAGGAAAACAAAATCAAATGGGCGGGATTGCAGGAAAACACAATCAAACAGACAAAGGAAATGAACAAAACAATCCAGGAACTAAAAATAGAAATAGAAACAATAAAGAAACCACAAAGGAAGACAACCCGGAGTCAGAAAACCTAGGAAAGAGATCAGGAGTCATAGATGCAAGCATTACCAACAGAATACAAGAGATTGAAGAGAGAATCTCAGGTGTGGAAGATACCATAGAAAACATTGACACAACAGTAAAAGAAAATGCAAAATGCAAAAAGCTTCTGACCCAAAACATCCATGAAATCCAGGGCACAATGAGAAGACAGAACCTAAGGATAATAGGTATAGAAGAGAGTGAAGATTCCCAACTTAAAGGACCAGCAAATATCTTCAACAAAATTATAGAAGTAAACTTCCCTAACCTGAAGAAAGAGATGAACATAAATATACAAGAAGCCTACAGAACTCCAAATAGATTGGACCAGAAAAGAAATTCCTCCCACCACTTTATAGTCAAAACACCAAATGCACAAAATAAGGAAAGAATATTAAAAGCAGTAAGGGAAAAAGGTCAAGTAACATATAAAAGCAGACCTATCAGAATTATACCTGACTTCTCACCAGAGACTATGAAAGCAAGAAGGTCCTGGGCAGAACTCATACAGACCCTAAGAGAACACAACTGCCAGCCCAAGCTGCTATACCCAGCAAAACTCTGAATTATCATAGATGGTTAAACCAAAATATCCTATGACAAAACAAATTTTCACAGTATATTTCCACAAACCCAGCCCTACAAAGAATAATAGATGGAAAACGCCAACTCAAGGGGGGAATCTACACTCTAGAAAAAGCAAGAAAGTAATCTTTCAACAAACTCAAAAGAAGATGGCCACACAAACATAAAAATAACATCGAAAATAACAGGAAGCAACAATCACTATTCCTTAATATCTCTTAACATCAATGGACTCAATTCCTCAATAAAAAGACATAGACTGACAGACTGGATCCATAAACAGGACCCAGCATTTTGCTGCATCCAACAAACGCACCTCTGTGTTAAAGACAAAGACTACCTCAGAGTAAAGGGCTGGAAAACAATTTTCCAGGCAAATGGTTCCAAGAAACAGACTGGGGTAGCCATTCTAATATTGGATAAAATCAATTTTCAACCTAAAGTCATCAAAAAAGATAAGGAAGGAGACTTCATACTCATCAAAGGAAAAATCTACCAAGAAGAATTCTCAATTATGAACATCTATACCCCGAATGCAAGTGCACCCACATTCATAAAAGGAACTTTACTACAGCTCAAAGCACACATTGCACCTCACACAATAATAGTGGGGGACTTCAACACCCCACTATCATCAATGGACAGATCTTGGAAACACAAACTAAACAGAGACACAGTGAAACTAACAGAGGTTATGGACCAAATGGATTTAACAGATATCTATAGAACATTTCTTCCTAAGTCAAAAGAATATACCTTCTTCTCAGCACCTCATGGTACCTTCTCCAAAATTGATCATATAATTGGTCACAAAGCAAACCTCAACAGATATAAGAAGATTGAAATAATCCCATGCCTTCTATCAGATCACTACGGATTAAGGCTGGTCTTCAATGGCAACAACAACATAAAGCCCACATACACATGGAAGCTGAACAACGCTCTACTCAGTGATAACTTGGTCAAGGAAGAAATAAAGAAAGAAATTAAAGACTTCCTAGAATTTAATGAAAATGAAAGTACAGCATACCCAAACCTATGGGACACAATGAAAGCAGTGCTAAGAGGAAAACTCATAGCTCTGAATGCCTCCAAAAAGATACTGGAGAGAGCATATACTAGAAGCTTAACAGCACATCTGAAAGCTCCAGAACAAAAAGAAGCTAATACACCCAAGAGGAGTAGAAGGCAGGAAATAATCAAATTAAGGGCTGAAATCAACCAAGTAGAAACTAAAAGGACTATACAAAGAATCAACAAAACCAGAAGCTGGTTCTTTGAGAAAATCAACAAGATAGATAAACCCTTAGCCAGACTAACCAGAGGGCACAGAGACAGTATCCAAATTAGCAAAATTAGAAATGAAAAGGGAGACATAACAACAGATTCTGAGGAAATTCAAAAAATCATCAGATCCTACTACAAAAGCCATTGTGTAAATGTACCACATTTTCTGTATCCATTCCTCTAACGATTGGGAAAAGATCTTTACCAATCCTATGTCCGATAGAGGGCTAATATCCAATATATACAAAGAACTCAGGAAGTTAGACTTCAGAGAACCAAATAACCCTATCAAAAAAATGGGGAACAGAACTAAACAGAGAATTCTCAACTGAGGAAACTTGAAAGGCTGAGAAGCATCTAAAGAAATGTTCAACATCCTTAGTCATCAGGGAAATGCAAATCAAAACAACCCTGAGATTCCACCTCACATCAGTCAGAATGGCTAAGATCAAAAACTCAGGTGACAGCAGATGCTGGCGAGGATGTGGAGAAAGAAGAACACTCCTCCATTGTTGGTGGGATTGCAAGCTGGTGCAACCACTCTGGAAATCAGTTTG
>CM052717.1:22660300-22753010 GCA_028551405.1 Uromys caudimaculatus | reverse complement strand
TGACTTCATGAAATTTGCCGGCAAATGGATGGAACTTGAAAATATCATCCTGAGCAAGGTAACTCAGTCTCAAAAGAACGAACACGGTATGTACTCACTGATAAGTGGATATTAGCCCAAAAGTTCGGAATGCCCAAGTTTCACTTCACAGTAACCGTTGGACTGAGCGTGAGGTCCCAGATGGAGAAGTTGGAGAAGGGACTGAAGGAGCTGAGGGAGTTTGAAGCCCCATGGAGGGAGCAACAGTGTCAACTGGCCTGACCCCCCCCCCCGGTCCTCCTGGAGGCTGGACCACCAACCAAAGAATACACATGGAGGGACCCATGGTGCTGGCCACATATGTGGCAGAGGAGAGTCTTGTTAGCCATCGGATGAGGAGAGGCCTTTGGGCCTAAGGGTGTTAGATGCCTCAGTATAGAGGAATGCCAAGGAGGGAAGACGAGAGTGGGTAGGTGGGTGGGTGGGGGAATACCCTCATAGAAGCAGGGGGAGGGTGGAGGAGATAGTGAGGTTCCAAAGGGCAGATCTGGAAAGGGGGAAACATTTGAAATGTAAATAAAGTATCAAAAAAACAAACAAACAAACAAAAAGAAATGACAAAGTAAAGTTGACTTCAGTCAAAATTACACACAACCTAATCTCATAAATCACACGTTTAATGTTACTTGTTTTCAGTAGGCTTTGAAAATCTTACTACTGTCATACTCAACTAGAAATAAGTTGACAACTCCTGACTAAATTCAGAGAAAATAAATACTAGTCTTCTAAAATATACAGGACTCACCTCCCTAATGTGAACCTAAAATTCAAATTCCTTCAATGTTCTCCCTTGAAGATATGTTAGCTTCACTTTGAGCAAAGAGCAACATTCCTTTGCGTTTCCCAAGGCCATTACACTGAGATTCATCAGATACCTATAACACTTGCTGAAGTTATCCCTTAAATATTTCTATTTGACCAGTATGAAGCGTCCTTCCTTATCTTTTTTTATAACTTTTGGTTAAAAGTTGATTTACATTTTTTTGTTTATTATTGGTCTGTGGGATTGGGTTTGAACCCAAGATCTTAAATAAGCTACTCAAGTACTTGATTCTTTTATTTGAATTTCTCTCTTTCTCTTCTTGGGTTTTTCAGTAATTTGTATAAACTAAGGTATTGTATAGTGGCCTCTAAGAGATTTTAGGTTTTGTTTAGATGTGGAGTGTCTAGAATTGTAACCAGCTTTTAGCAACTAAACTGGCAGGATACAGGACAGTTTGATCAAGCAGTATGTAGTTCTTAAACAGTGCTGAGACCAGGGTAATGGTTTGGAGATTTCTGGTTCTAGAGCAATCTATCAGTTGCAGTGGATTTGCCCCAGGGCTCTTGGGGATCTCAGGCATGGTTTGAGATACCTGTGTTGTAAACTTGTTACTGCAGCAGGCATGAGTCTGGTCTGGCTATCATGCTCAAAATCAAGTAGGTGATGGTGATGGTGATGATGATGCTGATGGTGATGATGATGATATAGGCTTTAGTGTCATGGATGTTGCTATAAATGAAGCTGACCATGTGACAAGACATCAGTCATAGAACCTCTATCTCAACCCACATTACCATGGCACTGTTGACTGGCATTAGGAGGAAGAGGGACAGAGGCACCAAGGGGAAATTCAAGTTTCCTCCTGTTCTGTGATAATGAACACTTTCTTTCAGATGCCAAGGCCAAGTTCATGCTCCACATGGGAACTCTGTCTTCTGCCTCATTTGAGAACGGCCTGAGAACCAAGAGGAGCTTATCCCTAAGGAGAATGCCCTGGTCATTACAGCTGAGGTTCCAGGTTAGTCCATTTAGAAGCTTGGACCAAGTCTTAGTTCCAAGAATTCACATCTGTCTCTAAAGAAGCTCCAAGTACTCCTGCTAACAGTCCTGGGAAAGTGTATACCTCTATTTGCAGCCCAATGCTGTTTCTCTTATTAAAACTGTCTATTTGTTCAGGGTACTCCCTATTTAGTGTTCCTGCAGGAGCTTGTCAGTGGAAGACCAACTCTGAACGTTAAGGACACATTCCACTGCTATTTACTTTACTAGTTGATGTGGCCTAATATCTGACCATAAGCAATTGAAGGGAGAAAGGGTCTATTGTATGAGGAGGTACAGCCCATTATTAGGAAGCCCATTAGGGAAGGCATGGCCACAAGAGCCGTAGGCCAGCAGCTCACACCATGTCAACAGTAAGGAAGCAGACAGTAAGGAGAAAGAGGATCAGAGTTGGACCACCCAAGTTCCCCAACATTATAGCCCACGTCCGTCCTCTGCTGAGACTCTACTGTCTAAAGGTTTCCCAATTGTCCAAAATAGCCACCTGGCGATCAAATGTCAAAACATATGTACCAGTAGGGGACATCGAAGGCACTACGATTAGGGAGAAAGGGGGGATACTGGGGTAGGGTGAGGACCATGGCCACAGCTCTGTGAGTCTCAAGAGTTAGGCGAGAGAGTGTCATAGAGAGAGGAAGAGAAAGCTAGAGGGTAGTGGGCAGTGAATATCAGTGGTGCCCTGCTCGAAGACTGGATGTGAGGATGCTTGAGCTTACCCACGTTCGTCCTCAGGTGGAGTTGTGGGCTGGCTCAGCTGGAGGGCTCAGGAACCTGGGGAAGAGAGAAAGTTGGTCTATTCTGGTTGATCAGTGTGAAAAGGCAGATTAGCTAGTTTTACTTTATTTTATTTGGGCAGTACTAGGGGTTGAATCTTGTATAATTAGGCAAGTGCTAGCCTTCAGAAGTAACTCCCAAACCAGCTGGTTACTTTGGATTGTGAGGCAGGGTCTTGCTAATTTGCCCAGAATGGCCTCGAGCTCACTCTATGGGCAAGGGAAGCCTTCAAATCCTCCTGCTTCTCACACTCATTTGCTACTCAACAATGACATCAAAAGATGAATTTGTGAAGTCTGTGGCCTTGGTCCACCAAGCAAAGGGGCAGCCAACTGTCAGTCACTAACGTCACTCCTACTCTGAAGGATGGCTCTTTGCAGGAAGCACTTCTGGATCACCAGAGTGCGTGCTTCTTTGGACTTTCCTTGTCTTTGTGGCATCTCAGTGCTAAGATGTGATACGGTACTGATGGGCTCAGCGTTGTTCTAGGTTCTTCCCCACTAGCACCATATGCCATCCCACACACGTGTAGGAGCTATAGCAAGTCCCAGCCCCTGCTCCAATGCCTGCTTTTATTTCAGGAGGTGATAATGGGAAGGGAAGGATCTTGAGATCCTGTCCTGATGGGCACAAGGGCTTCTGTGGGTCCCATCTCCTCTGCCCTGACTGGTAGAATCACTCCCATCTGAGCACTGCATTGCATGGAAACTGCCTTATTTAGATAACGCCATAAGGTTCTTGCTTCTGCATACATTCCCAGTAGTGAAATCTACTTGCAGCTAAACGCATTGAGTAAATCAAGAATTCTTGTTATTATGATTAGCATTTATGAGGGACTGAATAGAATTTTTTTCTTTCTTCATTGTGTTAATGCAAGGAGTTGACTTAATGAAGGCCAGCCAGCGTGATCCTAAATATTCTTCTTACAGTGTTCTAATGACGGGCAAAGACGATGATGACAGTTATGTGTGAACAGCCAAGAGGATGTGGAACCACAATCCTTTTCCCTCAGAGACATTAAAGAAATAAGGCTCCATCTAATGCAAGGCTATTCACCTGGGAGGCAAGAGAGGCTAGCTCAAATTCGAGCAGAACGATTCTGATTAAGAAAACCTTGGTTTTTTATTATTCATATAAAGTATTTATCAGGTATTGGATTTTATAAACAGCTTGGTCCTGGAGTCTTTATTTTTTTAAAAAAAGGTTATCCCGAATGCATTTCCAAGCTTCCTGTGGAAGGTTTCTCATAAAAGAAAGCTGAAAATGTATAAATGTAAACAGGCTAATTGTATGCAGATATAAATTATGGATGTTGGTCTTATGAAAAAGCACAGCTCATCTGCAACAGTCTTACTCAGCAGCTCTGGGTCTTGTCTAAGGGGATATCTAGTATGGCTGTGATGTGCAGAATTTAAAACAAAACTTGGACTTCTAGAGAATAAAATATAGCCCCTTTGTGTTAGGACCACACTGCTGGTTTTATCTCCTTTTATTGCTGTTGACATGGGCGCTCATTAGCTCTGGCATCCCAAGTGGGCCCTTGTCTCCAGATGCTGAGTAAGCCAAAGGCTCGGGAAGGGCGTGGCCATTCTGTGTTGCTCCTCCAACCCCAGTATTCTACACAGTGACTAGTGTTCAAGTGGGCATTTGGAGTCTGAGGTCACCTAGGTTACTAAGGGTTCTCCCTTATGCACAGATCAAATGGAATAAGGATAGCCTATGACAAAAGTTCTGTTAGATGGCGTGGATATGGAAGGTCATGATGTGACTGTCTCCTGTCAGATTTTTATCTCCACAGCTTCAGATGTGGCAGCTATTGCTAATGCTTCGCTTAGTTATCTGATCAGTTCAAGCCTGAGTTATACAAAGATGCCCATTGCACCTCAAAATACTGAAGCATTATAGAAAGTGAGCAACTAGTAAAATAGCTGGTCTGGCACTTGGTGGTACATGACACAACATGTTACATGATGATATATGTTTCAGGGATTTCTGTGAACAGCATAAGCCTTTAGCTGATACGCGCTGAGGGACTTCCAAATAAATAACTACAAAAGGCCGACTACTTTTCTAGGCGTCCTCTTCATGATAATCCAGGGGGAAAAGCAAACAATTCTTAAACACAAATGTTGGATGTAGGGAGAGGATAGGGACTCACTGTGCAGACAAGGCTTGCCTGGAACCCACAGGGGCGTGCTTGTTTATGCCTCCCATGTGCTGGGATTACAGGCATGGGCTACTGTGCCCAGTCTGAAATATAAACTTGGTACTCAGTAGTGAGTACTAAAATCAGCATTTTAAAATGGGGGAAATTCTAGAGTACATGGTAATAAAATAACACGCACATACATATGTATTATATATATTTATTATATATTTATATAATATATATGTGTAAATTTATAATATAAGTGTATATAATATATAATAAATATATAAATATGAGGGCTGGAGAGATGGCTCAGTGGTTAGGAGCACTGGCTGCTCTTCCAGAGGTCCTGAGTCCAACTCCCAGCAACCACATGGTGGCTCACAACCATCTGTAATGGGATCCAATGCCCTCTTCTGGTGTGTCTGGAGACAGCACCGGTGTGCTCATATACATAAAATGAATAAATGAATCTTTAATATATATCTATTGAGGGTCGTGTGTAGTGGCATGCTCTTGCCTATGTGTGGGATGTGTAGGCTAGGTATCAATGCCATGTGTCTTCCTCTGTTCTTTCCTACTTTAGTTCTAGGATGAGATTTCTCACTAAGCCAGAGGTTTACTGATTCATGGAAACCCTCTTGTCTCTGTCCCCCGGCTCTAGGACTGTATGCCCGAGCATCCATACCTGATTTGTTGTTTTATTTTGTTTTACACAGGTGTTGGAGATCCTAACTCAGGTTCTCACACTTTTCCAGCAAGGAATTCACTCTCTAAGTCACCTTCTTGGTAGGATAGTTTTTAATAGCATGTGAAAAGGGCAGCCTAGGTCCTGGGGTATTAACTCCGTGAGTCAGGGTGTTGTGTATAGCAGGGTTCTTCTGTGATAGATTGAAAACTGCGAAGCTGAAGGCCCCCAGGGTCTGCTCTTTGCTTTGATCTGAGAACCACCTATGTCTGTCACCAGTGTTTTATGGTGTGGATCAAGACTGTCTTCCAGCCATCCAGAGGTCATCTGGTCTTGATCGCCTTCGGTTCACAGCCCCTTGCTTACCTAGTCAAAAGATTCTTATGGGAAGTTTCCTTCAGTAGGAACCAGGCTGTGTTATCAGAGCATGCCCAGTCTACTTAATGGGTTACCTAACTTGAGTGAATTAGATGTGTTCAAGGCCTCCTAGAGCCCATTAATTTAGATTTCCAAGGCTGTCAAAATGAAATGAGTTCTCAGAGAGCTCAGCTGCTCAATGGGCAGTCACTGGGTGCCTACTCTGCGTCAGAAAGATCTTCTTCACTCAACAAGACAGGTGTCTAAGTTTTAAGATGACATAAATTAAGACCAGAGATGTTAAGAACTAATCGCATTGCCAAATTGTCCTTTGTAGTTAAGGTGCTTTTTACTGTATTTCTTATTTGTTAGTTTTGACTGGGTCTAACTCTGTAGCCCAGGCTGGCCCGTAACTTACTATGTAGTCTGTGCTGATCTCAAACATGCATCAGTCCTCTTGCCTTGACTTCTCCAGTGTTGGGACTATAGGTATGAGCTACTATGTCCAGCTCTTTATGGTTTGGGGACAATTGGTTAAACAAGCCTATAAATGGTTTTTGAAGGCATGCCAAGAGTGTGTGTAGCACAGTAGTGGAATGGTCTCCTGGTGTGCAGGAGGGCTGGGTTCAAGCCCTGGCACCAACGTCACAAAACAGATGATCTATAAACAGCCAGAGCCCATTCCACTGATGCTTTGATGATTACTTGTTTATCTGAACTGCTCTAATTGTCCAACTAGTTACTGAAGGCTCACTCACAGATTCGGGGTTGCTCTTTTGGAAACCGGAAATATCCCCCACTTTTTTTTTTTATTATTATTAACAGAAATTTAAAACTGGAAGACACTCCTGAGGGTGTTGGAGAATGGCAGGGCATTCTGATTATTTTTATGGAACTTACATAATTGTATCATTATCACCCAAGTAGGCACAGTATGATACCCACCCTGGCCCAAAGCAGACTCTAATCTTGCAGCATGAGAGACCAATTCCAGGGCACGAGGGAACACCTACTTAGTTGGACACAAACCCCAGTCAACAAGTGAGCCCGTTTATTAAACTCTAAATTTTACAACATATTTTTAATAACTGCTAAGATAGCTCTGAAAATATGAGAACAATGTTGATAACAGCTATTGTATCTGAAAATTATTGCTATAATAATTTGGAACTCAATAAAATTTCAAGTAATTCAATGGCTTATTCTCTTTGGATTGAACCTGAACTTGCATATAAAAATTTTTTGGTGTGAGCAAACTATAAGAGGATGGGGGGGCTCCTTCACTATGAGGCCTCACGGAGCTGAATTATCACAGAATCCCAGAGCACAAGAAGGGTTGCATCTGAGTTTGCAGGGGCTTTTACAGCACATCTCTGACCTTTCACCTATCTGATGATGTAAATGGGCACGGAGCTGGAGTCCTTTCACAGGGTAAAAATTCTGGGCTTCAGTGGGCAGCCAGGAAAGAGCATGTGGCCTCTGAGTCATACAAAGATGAGGAGTCCAGGATATCAGAGATACTCAAGTGATCACCTCGGGAGCACAGCCATGAACAGAGGGGTATCTGGGTACCTTGGGAAGAAGGGCTAGGTATTATCTTACACTAATATGAAACACAGTGCTCTGGCCCCTTCCCCAACTCCATTCTGGAGTCAAGTCTGTACACAAATTTAAACTCCACTTTATGAGACGTATATTAAATATAGTGATCGGGGATTTCATTTGTTCCTTTTTAAGTTGATTGCTCTTATTGCTTTAATCCAGAAACTGTGAAAGCTGATTATTCACATCAAAATGTCAAATGTATCAATTTTGTTTGTTCTTGGTAACTATGCCAGAGCAATTTAAAAATTCAGATCCCCAAACTGAATTATGGAACACACATACACAAGCATGCATACACGCATGAACACACACACACACACACACACACACACACACACACACACACACTTACTTTAATAAGGTGTGTTTACTATAACAACTCAGATAATCAACTTATAAAGAGAAAAGGTTTTATTTCAGTTCATTTTCTTGGAGGATCCAGTCCATGTTTTTATGTATTGCTTTGGGGCCTGGAGTGGCATGGCCCATCAGGGTAGTGGTACTTATCCCAAGACTAGGGAAAGAAAGAAAAAGGAAGAATTGTTGAGGTCTTTCCAAGAGCATTTTCACCTACTATAGCCACAGATCTGGATTTGTGTCTTATAAGCAGTAGTCCTTATTACCCATAGTTCCAAGTTGTAGACCATGCCTCTGTACGTGGGCCTTCGGAAGCCATTCCACATCCAAGACTATCATAGAGTCTTGTTAAAAAAAAAAAGAGGGCATTTTGTTAAAAAATCAGTACTCACATGTTTAGTTGAGAACTGAAGAGAGACAGCTCTAGAATGCAGAGCAGAGGACCAACTGACACCAAAATGCAGAGCATGTTTGCGCATGACAGCACTGTGAAGAGATCCCCGCTGGCCTTCTGTTTGTACCTTATGGCTGAGAGGAACTGAGCATGTTAGTCATCCCGCTGCATGAACAATGAGGTTTACAGTGTGTATAAACTCATGATTTCTGTTGATTTATGTGATTTGTGGCTAATGTATTCATCAGTGAGCACTCTGAATAAATACATAGGAAACAAGTTTTTAAATATGTAGACATAATAAACTAAAGGAGTTTGGGTTACTCGTCTTAACACCCGTAACCTTACCACTTAGGATGCGTCATTTGGAACAGCGGTGTTTCAGCCGTTCTGATATTATACTCTAGCAGGCTGGACAAAAAATAGGTATAAAAGAATGTTTGTGAATTCATTGGCTAATTAGAGGAATGTGGCTAGTGCTTAAGAGAAAAGCACTAAAGCAGAAAAATCACTACAGATCTGAGGCCCATCCAGGTCACATATAAATTCCAAGACATCCCAAGCTGCATAGTAAGACTGTTTCATTAAACAACTTTCCTCCCCTGAAAACCAAACACTACTTCCTAAACAGCCCGATCTATGTCTCCCACACACTTGCTAGCACCATTCTTGTTCTTGCTCTACCATTGTTTAAACTAGACAAATGCTATTTGATAATGTCAGACTATGTCTCTTATTCCTTTGGTGTGTGTGTGAGAGAGAGAGAGGGGAGAGAGAGAGAGAGAGAGAGAGAGAGAGAGAGAGAGAGAGAGAGGTGTGCAAGGATGTATATAAATTTGTACTCACATCTGTAGTGTGTGTGTTTGTGCAAATATGTGTGTCTGTACATGCACGTGGAGCCAGGTGCTTCCCCTAAAGGCTCTCCATTTTCCTTATTGAGGTAGGGTCTTCTGATGAACCTCATACGTGTACAGCAAGTACCTTATGCACTGAGCTACATCCCCAGTCTGTCTCTTGGTTTCTGAAGCTTCTGATTCCTCTAGTACTTTGGGGACTTGATAGATGCTGTGACTGTTACTGGGCCAGCTATTTCAGCTTCCATTCTTGTTCTATGCTGACTTACTACTAACCAGTGTTCTTACACCTCATTGCTTCAGTCTCTTCTACATATACAGCGATGTGGAGAAAAATTATGTAATCTTCTGAGTAATAGAACATTCTTCTACATTATGGCCAGTTTTTAGGTATTAAAAACATCATTTTATTTGTAATAGACACATAAAACATGGTCTTGATTTAGTTGTGATTAGACCAAATACATATTTCCATATAGAAAGACCCCTGCTGGGACTCATTGTCAGTGGAAACTTTCTTCCTACTTCTTTGTTTCGCTACACAGTAGTTTTATCATAGTGTTATTTTATGAATTCAGCTCAGAGCAAAGCCAAAGGAAAATAAACAGCAATGAGGCCTCTTATTTGTATATAATTTGATGGCTTGTAAAGTATTTGGGGGGAAGTATTACACATTTACAGTTCCTGAAACTTTACAAAGTAGAAAAGACAAATGCTATTGTCCCTGCTCTACAGACTGGGCACCTGGAGAGGCCTGTGGCTTTTCCAAGGTCTCCTGCCCAGAAAGTGATAGAATGATTCCTGAGGCCTGAGAACTCTGGGTGCATCACAAGACACACAGGGACCAAGCAGCCTCTGGGAAATACGTCTGCTTGCACATCAGATTTACTTGGTGGTAAATTCTCTCCTTTGCATCCCTCTTCCTGTCTCCTCTCACTCTACCTTCTTACCTTTCTGTCTTCCTTCTTCCTTTCTGCCATGTTTGCAGTTTCCTTCATCTCATCCCTGCTACCCTTTCTTCGTCCTTTCCATCCTTTCTTTCTTTTAACACATAACCAAGAGCATTTGCTGGGAGATGGCTCCAGAAAAACAAACATAAGGACCAAAGCTCAGATCACCAGAACCCATCTGAAAACCAGGCAAGCATGGCAGCCACCTTAAGTCGCCTTCCTGGAAAGGCAGAGACAAGAGATCCTCAGAGCAACGTGGACAAGGCTAGTTGAATTGGTGAGCTCTGGGTTCTGCCAGCAATGGTTTCGCTCTTCAGAGTAATGAAGAGACACAAGAGCCAACAGCATGTTGCACTGTGAGCTCCGACTCATAGTGATGTGGCATTGCAGAACAGACTGTCTTGTTTCATGGACTATTCTTCTGTTTGTGGCTATGTGATTTAGAAAAATGGCATCAAAAGTCACTGTAGTCAGGGAGGAATGGGACAGAGAGCATCATGTACCTTCCCTATTAAGTTAACAATGTCCCCCACCACTTCTGCCTATTGTCCTCTGTCTGGAACTGTTTCTGTGGCCTCATATAGATGGAGTCTGGGACCATCTGATAAAAATCCCTATTCCACGGGCTTCACTGACATTGAATTTTCAGTTCATACATGGGTATATTAGGTAAGACTCCCTAGAGGAGCAGAACATATGTAACTCACACACATATGTATATAAATATGTTTGTATAAAAGGGACGTATTAGATTGGCTTACAGGACATGGACCACCTTTATGTTGGAAAGATGGAGAACCCAGTGGCCACTTAGTCTGAAAACTGGATGCCTCAGGGCTCTGAATCCAGTGCTAAGGGTTTGGGAGGCCCTAGAGAGCTGGTGGTTCCTAGTCCACAATAAAAGGCCAAAGGAGTCTGATGTCCACAGAGGATCCTCACAGTGACAGACAGGCTCACTTAGGAAGAGGAAAGAATACATCACACTTGCTTTGCCCTAGGCCCTTTCTAATCTGCCACTATCAGGTTGATGGTTTATATGGAGTTTGAAATTCATAAGACACAGTGTGTGCCCTCCTTCCCATACCCCTAGAAATTGCTCTGAAGCTTAGAATACCACTAAATCTTAATAATACACAAACTACTTTTAAGCCTGAATCCTTACCGTGCATGTATCCTTGTAGAGTTCATCTTATTTAATTCAAATCTTGGCCAGATTCCTATGCAAGCTCACAAGTTTGACTCAATAAATGTATCAGCCTTTTGTCATTTGCAGTTATTATAATTGTGAACTTTGATTTAAACAAAGTCAAATCCACATTTGGCTCCAGTGTTGATAATATGGTTTTGCTGTAAGTTCTCATCTTTTCCAAGATTCATTTCACTCATAAAAAAGCAATAATGTATACATTGCATGGTTCTGCTTGTTATTTTCAAGAAACTTTGGAGCACGGAGAGAATGAAGGTCACATGTGTAACATGTAGCCAGCAGTGTAGGGCGTAATCAAAGAAAGCTTTAAGATTAATTTGTGTCCGTTTGTGTTTTGCCAGGTGGAGATCTGTGCTTAGGCCCACCTCAACATCTGTCTACCTAAGGTGATACCAGGATTTGCCATAGCTAAAAACAGAAAGAAAAGACAACCTTTCACAGGGTATTTGTAGGCTTGAGAACAGGGTCTAGTCTCCTTCATGTCTGTGTTCTCTTACTTAATCAATGGAAAGGCAAAATGTATAGCACTCTCTGTAATGTAGAAGAGACTCTGTCCACTAGGGACTTTCCTGGAATTAGGAAATTGTGACATTGGTAAATAAAAAGTAAACAAAGACCCTATTCCTTTCCCAGCCTTAGTATTTATGGAAAGACTGGGAAAATGCAGGTCAGTCAGATCCATGTGTCCTGGCTTGCCCTTTTGGCCCAGAAAAGAGATGCTTTCAATATTATAAAAGAGGGAGGCATAAATGGCTGGGGACCCTAACCTTTTTACTCAGTTGGGGTACAGCATGGCTATCTTTAGGACTGTCCTATTGACCACAACACTGTAGCTTTGTGGTGAGCAGAACAATGACATTTATGTACCATCTTTAGGCTGTCCTTGCTAATTGATGGGTACAGACATGACTGTCATATCTAGACTGAAAGTCTAGATGGGAGCTGGCCAATGGGAGTTTTCATAGCAAATGGCTGTGTCAGTCACGTGTGACTTCAACATAGACCGTTAATGTCAGGAAACTGAATACACAAGCAGACCGGCCCCCCCCCCCAAAAAAAAAAAAAAAAAAGAAGTTTAAGATGCCTTGCGTCAATAGGGACTACCACTGGGCACAAATTGCTTTACAAATAGCCAGTTCAGAAGTCATTTCAGCTTGTTATTTCAGTTCCTATTCTCAATCCAAAGAAGGACTGATCTCTCCTTTTGGTGATTCAATGCATCACCCACTGTACAAGGATAGGTAAGCTACCCATCTACTGATTATCTTTGAGAGGGGCTGTTTATGTTAACAATATAGACTTATCCAAACAGAAGTAGATTCATGAGTCTGGAGAGATAGTTCAGGGCTTATGAGCACACATTGTTTTTCTAGAGGACCAAAGCTCAGTTCCCAGCACCCACATCAGGTGACTTACAACTACCCATAACTCCAGCACCAGGAATTAGATGTCTTCTGGCCTCTGTGAGCCCTGTGTTCACATGGACATTCACACACACACTTACACATTTTTTAAAATTACAACCACAATTTGGCTCACAATGAAATCTTCCCACTTAGCAATATGAACAGAGAGACAATATCTGTACATAAGATAAACCTGATATCTATGTATGTCAACTTACAGTTTAAGAAGTATTCTTAAATGCCTTCCAGTAGGCATTTAATAAAGGTTGATTTATCATCACAAGCTGCTTGAAAGCCTTGATATCATTACATAATGCTGCATACATCATTACACAGTCTTTGCATATATATGTCAAGATCACTCTGGAAAATTTCCACACTATACTTTCAAATTTATTTTTTCATTGTGCTGCTTTATTTGGTCTAGAGGCATGGTTCAAATTGGCTTAGAGAAACAGAAGCAAAGATTCAGGGTGTGTAATTGAACACTTTGGAGATCTGTGCCCTATGTGGTTGGCTCTAAGTGTTATGTTTAAATACTTGGTATTTATTTATTTATTTATTTATTTATTTATTTATTTATTTATTTATTTATTATGCCTTTCACCTTTACTTCATTTGCATGGAACCAAAACGCAGACTGACTGCCTCCTCATGGTGACCCTTAGCACTTCCAGTTTAATATTCTACCGGTGCTATGGCCAGGACAAAAACTCTACACCCAAGTCCTGAAGTTGAGTTTGTTGGCAATCTGAGATATCTTGTCTACCTTGGAGGCAGTTGGCGTAGGTCCGGGATTGCTGGATCCGAATCAAGTGTCCATCCAGAGAGCCAAGGAATCAAGGTAGCTTTATATGAACCACATAGATTAAAGGAGGCGGAGTGATTTCCTCAGGAAAACAAGATGTGGTTCCCAGAAGAGACTGCTAACTATAAAAATCCGGCAAATATCTACCATGTGCTTTGCCTCTGGTCTTCTGTTCATTGAAGCCTATGCATAATAAAGCTTCCCCTTGAAGGCTTTCCATGGAGGATTCTCCTCAGAAGATTCTTCATGGAACGTTGTCCTTAGAATGTTACAGAGGTACCCTTCCTCTCAGAATGTTTCTCATAGAAGATTTGCCTCAGAAGGTTCCTTTCTGAAGGCTGTTCTTAGAAGATCCCCACAAAGGAATGCTTTTAGAAGACTCCTCACAAAAATTCCCCACAGAAGGTCCCCTTCAGTACGTTCTGGTTACATGTACAATAGGGCTAGAAAGATGGGTCTTATTAGTCCCATAGAGGACCACTATTTGGTTCCTGCCTGTAAGTCCAGCTTCAGGGGATCTGATACACTCTTCTGGTCTCTGAGGACATCTGCACTCACATGTGCTTGTGTGCTTAATGCACAGCACACATGCACACAAAATAAAAAATAAAATTAAATCTGAAAACCATTTTCTGTAGAAGTTTTTCCACACAGGCTTTATGGTGGTAGCTACTGCATTCATGCCTTGTGATCTGTCAGATCTCCCAAAGCTTTTCACCTCTCCCCACACCATACCCCACCCCCTTTTAAAACAGAGTCTCACACTGTAACATTGACTGGCTTGGAACATTCTGTGTGTCCCAACCTGGTTTCAAATTTGTCACAATTCCCCTGCCTTAGCCTCTTGCATACTGAGATTACACATAGTGAAACTTCTCATTATTTTGAATGAAGAATAGTCCTCTGTTCTCTAGAAAAGATTTCTACCATGGCTGACTGAACATGCCACTGTGGGGGTGGAAAATGGATCAATGAGAATGGGGGATCGACTTGGAAATTCAGGCCAGCATAGTCAACCACAGGTCACCAACTGGAGCTGGATGCTGGCTGTCAAATCTCCATCTGCTTATGGACTCAATACGTCTCTAAAGTGAAACTCTTCTAACTATCCATTGGAGATAAAGAACATTCTTTTTCCATGTATTTGTACATGTGTGCATATGTTGATCTATCTCTCTGTACATGTGTGTACATCTTTCTTTTGTCTAGATGCATGTGAGTACGGAAATGTGTAATGTATGTACATGTGTGTAGAGGTCAGAGGTTAACCTAAGCTGTCACTCTTCAGTTACTGTCAACCTTGATTTTTGGTTGATTTTTTATTTTTTGTTTTTGTTTTACTTTGTTTTTTTTTTTAAAAAAAAAAAAACCCAAAATGTCTGTAACTGACACCCAGAGCTCACTGATTTAGCTAGCAGGCTACTATCCCTCTCTCTCTCTCTCTCTCTCTCTCTCTCTCTCTCTCTCTCTCTCTCTCTCTCTCTCACACACACACACACACACACACACACACACACACACACATTGAGATCACAAACCTGCCACCATGCCTACCATTTTGTGTGCTCTCTAGGGCTCACACTCAGATCCTTCTGCTTGTAATATCAAGCCCTTTGCTACTGAGTTGCCTCCCCATCTCTAAGACCTTGATGAAATAGAAAGGCAATCTATACTGGATAAATTTGAAACAAAATCTAATGAAGGCAGTTCATCAGGTGTTAGACAAATCTGCCCTGTGTGTATTAGCATTACAATCTCTACAGGACGACAACCACAGATTAGTTTGGCTGTCAAAAAAATCTCTAAAAGATATCTTTGTAAAACAATTTTATTCCATATGATGCTGAGGTTATATTGGGCTAAGGCTCTCTGCCCCCGTGTGAATTTAAATACAGAAAGAGAGCCATTTACAATAGAAATTGTGAGGCCACAGAGAATGTGGGCATTGCTGGGCTCACATCTCTTGAGGATTAATGTCCTAATTTAGAAACCAAGTGGGCTTTGGTAGAGGGTTTAGAAGACCTCTACACATGAAAATCTCATTTCTCACAGCTGTGCTTTGTAGTGGAATCCCTGGGAAGATGCCCTCCTGTCCTGAAGGCTTCTCAACATTCTCCTCTGGAGGATCAAATGTAAACGAGCAGCTGGTAGCTGGCCTGGCGCTGCAAAGCCACCACATTTCTGACTTAAAACGGTTTCACAGACACCATCATCAGATGCCACCAGATGAGCATGCTTGGTGACTACAGTAGATCACGGCAAATCTAGGCCCTCAGTTATCACAGCCGAGCTCCCATCGGAAAAGTATCGGACAAATCACAGAGATGCTTCCCTCTTTTGAGCTAACTTGGGTATCTGTTGCTTCTTTGTCAATCACTCTTAGCCTTTGCTCCTTTCCCCCTCACTCATGGGTTAAAAAATATTGAAACACTCAATTCCAGAAACACTCTCAACTTATGATAGTTTCCAACCCAGAGCAAATGCCTGCTTCCTTAAGTCCTAAAATCATCCAAAACAAATGCTTCCTTTTCCTGTTCTCAATTATGTTGGAATATAAAACCACTGGACACAGCTCTTGCTCTGGCTGGTAGTTTAACAGCCATCTCCAACTCTCCTGTAGCACCTTGCATTTTTGTCTTTGACTATAATGGGATGCCATCTTTTCTTTTGAACAGCATACGGAGAACATTGGTGTAGCTGTGTGACCAGGGCTTTCTTTCCTTTGTGTTGTCCCATGACTTACTGTGACTATCATCCACTACCATCTTCTTCCATCTCTCACAGAGTTAGCTTCTTTTTATAGAGTGAAACCAGTCAAAAGGAATATTTTCTGTCTTCCTGTTCTAACACATGAAGTAGAACCTTACCTCTGTTAGGGTTCAGTTCACACCCTCAAATTCCTCATGAAAGTGTCTTTGAAGGGATTCAGTCATAGTTGTTATTAATTATTATTATTTTATATACTGGTCTTGTGCACATACTTTAAGATAGAGCCAGTGCTGCAGGTTGGTTATTACTTTATGAAAAGATATTGTCAGCCCAGTTCTGCTTTGAATTAATGATGTCAGTTGTTATTTTGCCTCTCCTTTGTCTCCATCTTCTAGCTAAGTCCTGGCTGTATGGTTTTCACCTATAATTTTCAAAGTAAGTTCTACTTCTGCTTCCCTGCTGGCTAAGCTGGTGTTCTGAACCATGCATCTTTCCACCCCTACCCCAGTTATATCCTGGCATGCACCTGAACTCCTGCACAATGCTTCTCTCTCAGAGACATATGCATACTCTCTGGAGTATACATATGCATGCTCTACCCCTGCACAGGATCTTGGGGCACTGTGGCTTTTAGTTTTGTTTGTTGTTTGATTGTGCTGCTGCAGCTCTTGTTGTTTGCACTTCTTGAATTTTAAGTCAGGGCCAATCCTGCCCCTGTTTCCAGGAGTAATGTTACTAACCTAATGCAAACATAAACTCCTTTGTTTCCATATTTTAAATTCATGATTATTTTGAATTTCTGCACCAAAGATTTGTCTGAACAGTAACTAGAGATTGATAAAACCCTTGGAGCCTGCTCTGAGACTCAGCTGAGCCCTTGAATCTTCCTGACCTCCTGTAACACCAGCCCCTCTCCAGGGACACACACTGGAAGCTAAGGGCACAGGGCAGATGACGTGGTGCTCCAGTTTGCTGGGATGCCCACCTTCATGTCTGTACCATTGCTACCTGCCTCTTCTGATCTCAGTTTGAATGGCAGATTGCCCTTGCCACATAGACCGTCATGATCTGCCAGGCACTGCAGCTATGATCCCAGTAAGTCCCAAGAAAGGACAAGATGAGCTTCCATTCATTGTCCCAGTAGCAAAATTTCCTCTTCACCGGGTGTTTGGTCTCATGACTGTATAGAGAAAAGCAAAGAGAGTTTTCCTTCCATTTTTCATGTGACATGAGAATGCACACATTACCGCCTCTCTTTCTTCCTCCTCTATGAATAGGTAATATGTTAAGGGTGGGGGTTAGTTGCCGAAAGAGAGTTTTCTTATACATATATTTATTTCTCTGCCTGTCTCATCCTTTTTTCTTATTTATGTAAACCATTCTATTCTTTTATTCATACGTGCACATCTTTTAAATTTTATTAATCTTATTGTTTCAATTCATGTTCCACAAACCAGATTCTATTTATTCCAGTTCTATCATCTACCTTAGAGAGTTGAGAATATTCCTGGTTACTTGAAGCAATACTCATTCCTTTAGAGGAGAGTTGGTTACTCTTGGCACAGTGCACATTGGCCCCGCTGATGCCTGCCCCAGGCTCTCCAGCCTCAGTCTCCAAATCAGGTTTGTAGCTAAGGTAAGCAAGCTATCCGTTTCATGGACATGCCCCTGAAGGGCAATGCACCCATTTTGCTATTTTCTGTTGCACTTTCTAGCATTTGTGTTTGTAGCACACAGTGTGGTGCTATTGAAGCCCAGGGTTTGTGCTTTCCCGGGATTTCCAGTTGCTTGGGGCAGGGCATGAGTTTGCGGTCTTACTGAGTGCTCACTTTGCGGCACTGGGATACCTACCACCCATGGCCACGCCCAGTTTCTCCAATTCGGAGACTGCTTATTCTATTCCTTTTGTCTTGTCTGAAACACCTGCAGAGCCTTGTTCTCCTTTTTCCCTGTCCCTTTCTCTCCACCTTTGCAGTATATCCCATTCTCATCGACCCACCAATCCCCAATTCTGGGATCTCAGCTTGGTTGAACTTTGTTTCAAATTTCAAAAAGCTTGACTGGATTCTTATTTCACAGACTCCTGGCTATCACAGGTTTTTGTTTGTTTGTTTGTTTGTTTGTTTAAAGATTTATTTATTTTATGTATGTGAATACATTGTTCCTGTCTTCAGACACACCAGAAGAGGGCATCAGATCCCATTACAGACGGTTGTAAGCCACCACATGGTTGCTGGGAATTGAACTCAGGACCTCTGGAAGGGCAGTCAGTGCTCTTAACCACTGAACTATCTCTCTAGCCCGGCTTTGGTGTTTTTAAACATAATCTAATTAACAAGTGAAATCAGCTGATGGGAAACGTTTGTGATCAAATATTATATGTGCAAATGTTGCTCTGTCCAAGCTTCATTTCTCTGTGTTCTCCTTTCCATGGGCTGACCAATTCTTTGTACAGCCCTGCAATGCTGATTGGCCCACCTCAGCCAAACTATTTAGTTACTAACGTGATTTTTTTCTTATTCTCTGTGAATTGTTGGAATACCTTGCTGCTGAATCCCAAGGCTACCCTAGACATTTATAATCAAATTTTATGGTGCCTCTTCCATCTTAGCTTCTCATGGCCTGTAGCAGAATCACAGGCTGTGTGGAACTCTGAATGTATGGATGTGTTTCTTCCTGTCGGGCCCATCATTACCCAATGTGATAAAATGACCAGGATTCTCCAGTAGCAAGAAAGCAGAGAGGCAATATTCATACTAAGAAGTAATAGAATTTATCTAGCATTATCCTTTGAAGGTGGATAAGGTTGATGCAGCACTCGCAAAAACGCAATAGCAGAACCTGTGATACTAACCGATGCACATAAACAATAATTTAGTGGTTGAAATGCTAGGGCTGAACACAATCAATTTGGCCTGGATGCACAATGCCAAACTGAATACCTTTTATTTCTGAATAATGTTGGAGCATGAATCAGGGTTTTATTTATAACACTTGACTACAGAAGCGATCAAATTTCTGATTTTATTTCAAATGACTTATTATCAAAAAAAAAACGACACCAGCATTTTATATTTCAGAGCATGCTGGGTTACTTAAGGGTAACTATTTAATCATAGTTTTAAGAAATCTGCTCAGTGAGTCTATTTTTATTGGGAGATAATGTTCTGTGATATCAGAGGGAGACAGGCTGTATATCATGCTGAAACAGTGAGAATTCACTTCAGTGTTTGAATGAAGGGAGACGGAGTGGACAACCCACACCTCTATGAGGAGAATCCATTCTCCGGACACACACGATCACAGGAGACAGTTGGTATTCTCGGGGCTAGCTTGGCATGGGAAGCTTTTGAAATATTCAGTGATAGTGATATCTCAAATAGTCATAGAGCAATCCAGCAATCCACAGGCCTCCTGGGAAGGGAAATTGACCGTGGGGACTTTGGGATTTGAGGGACAGTCGTCAAAGGGTCCAGTAAGCATGAGTTACAGGAGTGATGAAACGATAGTTCAGAAGGAAGACCGATTCATGGGTTAAATGTGTCTCCTGTACCAGGAAACGGAGTCCCTCGAATTAAAGATAGTTTCTGCTAAGCAAAATATCTTACGATTTTTTTTCTGTTGAAAGTAATCTTTAAGGCATTATGTCATCTTTTCCTCTGCTATTTTTCTCTTGAGGAGAACTTACCCTGTTGGCATCTGAGATCCACCTACCAATACTGAGCTCCTATTTAGAGCGGATGTACATGGCACATCCGTTATTCTCACCGCTGTTCCGTCCTCCTCACAATGACTGAGAACATGTGCGCGTGACAAGCGGCAAAACACAGCTCACAGGGAGGGAAATCATCGTGGCGCGCAAACTAAAAATATCAGCTTATTTCTTAACTTGACACCCATATAGGAAGATTTACTGCTCTGTAAAGGGACATTGCCATTGTTTACCACAATTTAAAAAAATAATTTTCATCAAAATGAAATGTGTGGATTGTCAAATAGAGCAGGGCATTTAAATGTGTATTAAAATTGATTTTCCCTTATTATTACTTAGCTACTATTTTTCTTTGCAAACCTTTTAAACTAACTTTTTACAACACGAAATTGTATTAAGGGAAAAGTAGCTATGATAATATTTCAATCTTAGCCTTGTTTATGATTTCTATCAAGTCGATTTTACTATTCAAGTTTAATAGTTCGTTTTGTAACCCCAAAATTAACTCTCTCCATGTCCCAGTAGCTTCTTAGTGGCTAGGAAAATATTTATTCATGACCATCTTTTTATACACAAGACTCTTAGTGTCCAACATTTCCTCACTGTGAGAAGTTCTTAAGATTTTCCATATAAAGGAACCATCATTCTGACTGGTCAATCAGATGATTCCTCTCTTTCACTAACATTGGCATTATTTATTTATTGTAGCATTATTTATTATTAATGATTTGTCCTTTTGTTCGGATGTCCTGGTTTTTTGCTCAGTAATTACTTTTTTAAAAACCATGATCGTTTTAACATCAGCCTAAGAAAACAACGATACAGCCGATTAGAGAATAGATGAAGTTTTCAAAAGCAGTCGCTGCGCCTTGCGCCTCTTCGCTGTGTCTCTGGGTCAGCACACTCTAGGGTTCGTAGACAGAGCGCAATCAATGGTTGACTGAATCCGTAAACGCAGGGATGAATGTTGCCCGCTGCCTTTAGACGCCATAAAAATGGAAAGGAATGTTTCCTAAAAACAACAAAACAAGACTAATGTGGTTACGCAGGACACGAGCTTTTGTTCGCAATTTTATTTTCTCAAAGCTTTTCATTGCCTGTGGAGACAAATCTTGAACACGAGAAACTCAAGAGCCAGATCTTAGCCATAGGACTTAGCCTCAAGGGCTGATTGTGTCCTCGGATAATTGTTTGCACACCTTGCTCCTCCAGGAGTCTCTTTCCACAGCTCTCCCTGTTTACGGATGGGACTTCGGCGACGTGACTCCTCGACAGAATGTCACTCTTATTTTAATCTGGCAATAACTCCGCATTAGATTTTCTCTTGTTGAAAGCTTGTCTTCTCCTTATGTCTATTATTAAAGCTGGAACACTCGGTGAAAAACTAATTAATAGTTTCTCAGAATTAAAATGTCTAAGAACTAAGGGAGGAAAAAAGAACAGATTTCAACTTGTTCCTTTTCTTAAGGCTTGTACACTTCAGTTCTACTTCTGAAAGCAAGCGCCCCTTTACAATTTATGCAGTCTAGACCTCCTGGAAGATACCCTGTTAGTAAGACCATTAGAAAATTAGGGCTACTGATTGCTAGGTAAACATTAATCTTCTTTTCCTTTTCTGCTGTGGAAGATATTGAAACTATTTGTCTTTTTAAGCTTTGCAAACGTAAAATATATTAATGTGGGTTACTTTAGTTGATTACAGATTCACCTCAGTGTCTATTAACATATCTCAACTCTAACTCAATAACACTTCTACCTGTGTTATTCATTATTCATTATGCTGTAAGCCAGAGCTCTCTGCTGAGACTATAAAACACAGCTATTAGGTCCAAACTCAGGGATCACTGTCTATGGGCACATAGATTCAATCGCCCAATTATTTCAGTAGGCTACGACCGACTACCACTCAGTCATGGTGTATGCTACTCATGCAACTTTGAGCCACCATCCATGGTTAAAATGTTCTGTTTGCCTCTAGACCAACTTGAATTAACTTGCCCAAGTGTTGTGAAATTCTAGTTACTTTGCCAGTAAGTGAGCAGCCTAAGCTTTGTCCTGGATCTTTCCATCCGACTGAGTCTTCAAAACTCAATTTTCTCAGAGAGTTCAGACTGTGCTAAAGACAAAAATTCCACACTACCAATCTCAGGTCAGAACATTGCCCATCAGAGTCAGTTATTTCTTCTTATCTTCCTCCTTATTAAGAATTCCAGCAAAATGTGTATGAGGCAAAGCTATAGAACAAGAGTTTTCAAACATTAAAATCAACTCCATGTAGGGCAAGCAGTAATCAGCTTAGGGTGAGATTTCCTGGGCTTCAACAGACAACCCTAAAAACTATACTTTGGGGGAAGTCTGCCCAGTTATGAAGGATGAGTTAAATAACTTTAGTATATCTATTCACTGGAATCAGAGCCCTCTTAAAACTAATCATATAAATTGGTTTTTATTCACTCAAAGGCAAGCTAAAGAACATCTTGGCATGAATGTGTCTATGCAAAAATTTAATGTATTATTAAAAATGATTTCTTTCTAGGTTAGAAAATTTCAGAGAATGCCATTCTTTGTACTTTTCCATATCCAAATATGTATTTTTATTAAAGACAGATACAGCACTTATTTCTACTTCTATTAGCAGTTCTCAACCTGTGGGTAATGATCTCTTTGGGGGTCACATATAAGACATCCTGCATGTCAGATACTTACATTACAATTCATGACATAGCAAAATTACAGTTAGAAAGTACAATGAAATGATTTTTTGGTTAGGGATCACCACAATATGAGGGACTGTATTAAAGGGTCGCAGCATTAGGGAGGTTGAGAACCACTGACTTCTAGCCACGAAGGGTAATTGGACTGAGATTTCATTACACAACTGAAAACCTACATAAAACATATGAAACAATGGTTTTTATGTATCAGGCCAGAGGCAGTGAGGATCGATATTATTCAAGAGATGGGGAACAGAAGGCAGCTTTACAAGGCATACTGATTGCTCTGGTGGGTTTCTAGGATTATAGAAAAGGGTAGTATTCCTGATTTTAAGAAACATATTTGGGGACTGGGGAAGATCTAGGTGAGCAGAACCAGAGGGGCAGAGAGTTAAAGAGAAAAAGCATAGCACTGACAGCAGGTCCCAACACTGCTCATGAGTCTCCTAGAATGTTCTACTCAGCACTGCAAAGACTGTGTTGTAGAGAAGCTGCTCAAGAGTCTTCTAGAATGTTCTACTCAGCACTGCAAAGACTGTGTTGTAGAGAAGCTATAAAGGATGAGAGAGAGATTGAGGCTAAAACAGAAGACACACAGAGGTGGATATAGATAGCTCTTGTCCTCAACAGCTCAAGTGGAAAATCTCACCGTGGACTAATGAAAATCAGAAGAGTGTCTCAGTCATGCTACCCAATTAATTCCAGAATAAAGGTCGTTTCCATTCTACCTATGAAAACTCTAAGAAAGGCCTCACAAGGATCAATCTGCTTCTACAAAGCTCAAAAATACTTAAAACAACTCAACATCCAACAGTGCAAATTCATAATAGCTGTCATCTATGAGGAATTTAGGAGATTTAGGAGGCCTGCCAGCTTCCAGGGAAAGACAAAATTATAATAAGAGTAAGCAAAGACACAGAAGCAGGAAGTGTAACAGGATCAGCATAAAAGAGTTTTAGAAATTACAAACAGATGCTGTATGTTCACGAAGACAGAGGAAACAACAGATACTATGAAATAGGACACACACACACACACACACACACACACACACACACACACACACAAGACTCAAGTCAGACTTGCAGAGTTAGAAAATGCGGTGTTGAGGTGAAGATGGCACTGGCTGCCCCGAGGGCAGTGGAGGTGATGGGAGAAATCACTGAAACACTCAGTCCCTTCAAGGTATGACAGAAATAAAGAAAAGGAAACACAAAGAACGGAGTAAAGAATAGGTCATGACAAGATAACCAATTACTATCAAAAAATCAATGTCATGGCTTATGTACGTGCTTTAAGCATCTCATCTTAAATGGAGACATTATCAGACTCTGTTTTAAAAGAAGACCTGTCAGCAAGATTGCATTTGAGCTATAAAGAAACAAATATTGACAGGAAATTTATGAAAACCAATATAGACACAGTCTATAAATATTAACAAATGTAACATTTAAGTGATTGTAATAATATCAAGAAGAATAAATGTCAGATAAAAATATTTCCAAAAGAAAAAAAGATCATCATTTCATAGTGACAGAAGTTGGTAGCTTTACAGGTAGATGTCTTTGCAGCTGGTGGCAGATAAATGCTTATCAATATACAGCTTGTGAGCGTGTAACAATGCAAAATAAAACAGACAAATCTACTATAGCAAAGGTCTTCAAATTGATTAGCTCAGTGCACAGAAAGCTGATCATATTAGAAGACATTACCAGTATTAGCAAATCAATTGACCCAAGTGATGGAGCACTGCAATCATGAAAAGAATTATAAGGTGAACGTAGAATATTGGCCAAGATAGATTCTGTTCTGAGACACACACACACACACTCTCTCTCTCTCTCTCTCTCTCTCTCTCTCTCTCTCTCTCTCTCTCTCTCTCTCTCTCTCACATACACACACACACACACTCACACACACACACACACTCACATATACACACATACAATTCTCCCAGTAGTGTGTAAATTACGAAAAGTATATTTTATGACCAGATAGGAATTAAGATAGAAGTCAATAATAGAAAAAAAAATCTGTAAACTTTTCAAGTATTTAAAAACAAGAAACTCCAATGTAATACACAAGCCATAGAAAACTAGAAAACGTTTGACTTTATTAAAAATTAAAATGCTTCACAAAAAATTGTATTTGTGTGAGCACAGATATTTAATGCTCAGGCTTATTAAAAAAAAACCAAACAAATGCTGTCTTTCCTAGAAATGAAGAAACCTATCCAGGATCTTCTCTCACTT
This sequence comes from Uromys caudimaculatus, assembly GCA_028551405.1. Lineage (NCBI taxonomy): Eukaryota > Metazoa > Chordata > Mammalia > Rodentia > Muridae > Uromys > Uromys caudimaculatus. The sequence goes on along the minus strand of CM052717.1, from coordinate 22,728,213 downwards.
CAGAAAACCATAAAACTAGCAAATTAAAGCCAACGAAAGCAGAAATAATCATCTAATGGAAAAGCAGAAACAAAGTAAATAAGTAACAACAGCAACCAAACCTCACCAAGCAACAAGGTCAACAGGAGAAAACAAAATTGTTGAGAAATTCACCATACTTTTTAGCTATTTAACTAGACTGAGCTGAACAAATACAAATTCATTACAAATTACCAGTATTAGGAACAAAAGTTGATGCTATCCATTTTGCAGAAGATGATACAAGAACACTGTGAGTGACTGTATCACCATCAGACACTCAGACCGAATCAGACCTCTCCATGTAGAAACAGCCTTCCAAGGCTCAGTCCTTAGTGATGGGTTGATGACTCGGGCATGTTGGAAGCAGATCTGAATCTTAATAACTTATAAAGAGGAAAATTCCAGGCCCCATATCTTTCCTGGTAAATTCTATCAAACATAGAAAGAAAAACGATTTTGCAGAAACCTCATTTCAATCTGTGAAGAAAAGGAAAAGGAAAAGATATTTACATAAGGTAAAACCAACATCAATATCCTCAAGAATACAGATACAATTTCTTAGAGGATTTCTCTTTAATTTTAAGTGTGTGTGTGTGTGTGTGTGTGTGTGTGTGTGTGTGTGTGTGTGTGTGTGTGTGTGTGTTGGGGGGGAGGTAATATATAATGTGTGTGTGTGCAGGTGCCCTTGGGAGCCAGAAGAGGGTATCAGATTCCCTGGATCTGGAGTTATTATAGATGATTGTGAGCCTGTCTGGGTGGGCACTGAGAATTGAACTCATGTCTTCTAGAAATGCAAAATACATGCAATAGATAGCCTATGATGGACCACCTGGAGCTTTGCAGGAATACAAAGATGATTTAACTTATATGCATAGTATTAACAGACTAACACAAAATAATGAACTTCATTAAAAAACAAAGAAAGAAATTGCATGACCATTTCAGTAGCTGTAGAAAAATTATTTGACAAATTCAGAATTAATTCATGACTTCAGAACAACAACCAAAACATCATTGATAACCAACAACTAGAGGAGGACATCCTCAATCTGACAAAGTTTGTCTGGAAAAAAACCTGTAGCTCCACTGGAGTTAATAGAGGCTTTTCCATGAAGGCTGGGCAGTAGTCAGTGGTGTGTGCTTTCTTTGCTCTAACTTCTATAGAGCCAGTGCAAAGAGAGGATGAAAATTATGAAAGGTGTCCAGATTGAGGAGCAAGAAGCAAAATTTCCTTTCAGATGATATAATTTTTTATGCTCAAATTTTCAGGGAAATCTTCAGCATGGATCTTGAAACTGTTGATTGTGGTAAAAGCATAGCATATAAATTCCATAGGTAAGCTTCAGTGGAATGTCTAGACATTATCAATAAATACAATTTAAATAACAATGCTAACAAAGATGAGAAAATATCAGGGATATGTTCACAAACATTTGGAAGACATCTATGAACAAACTACCAAAGTTCACAGTTGGGAGAAAGATCAGATGCAAGATATAGAATATTTGTTGATCAGAGGAACCAATGATCTTAGGATATCAATTTTATATAAACACAAGAGATTTAACAGTAATAATATATTTAAAACTTTTAAAAAATGGTATTATGATGACAGAGGAAGCAGTTAAAATTGTAATTTTATTACTAGATATTACTGTAAAAAATGTATAGATTGCACATGAACACGTAAGACGATGCTTACTTATTCTTATTCATTAGGGGAACATAAGTTAAAATTATGAGCTGCTACACTCAAGTTAATCGTTCTGTACTACTCAAGATTCGAAGATGGCCTCTAATGACCTAAATCTTTAAATGATGCTGTGGTGTGATCTCCCTTTCTTGAATGTGGGTAGGGGCTCTAAATATGATCCTCTTACAGAAGAAAGAACTTTTGAAGATGAGAGTATGAATCACTTAATCTTCAATACAGGGAGAGCTTGTGGATTGTCCTCACAGGTAAATCATACACACCTTTAAAATCTGGAGCAAGAAGTCCATATAGTGGAGCCGTCAGAGAGGGTCAGGTTAAAAGAGAGAGCTCTGTGTATCAGAGCTGGCTTAGAAGATGGAGTGATACCATGTGCTGAGGAATGCAGGCAGCTTGGAGCCAAAGCAAGCTCATGGCCATGAGCCAGCCGTGAAAAAGCGTCTCATTGCTACAACATTAAAGAATCTAATATGCGCCTGGCAGAGACTCGATGCACTAGGGTAGAGAGATGCCCCAGACCCATTCTCTCAGAGGAGAAGGGGGGAATGTGGGAGAGACTCTGAGACAAGGAACCAAGAGGAGGACGCATTTGATGTAAATAAATAAAATTTAAAAATAATCTAATACTGCCCCAGCACATGGACTCAAGAAGTTTCCAAAGAGAACATTACCTAGATGGTGGCCTTTATTTAGTTTGTCTCCGATTAATGATTCTACCACCCTGGGCCTGGACTTTTGGCCAAGATGAATACAAACATATATGCGAATTTTTAAAGAACATCTATGCATGGGGAAGCTTGCCACTGGGAGAAGAAGACAGTGGTCGCTGCACATACCTGAGGACCCAAGGAACTCTAGAGGGTTGTGGATAGGAAGGCAGTGGTGTTGCCATTTTGGGAAACAGGTAGATCGTGTAAAATTCGCTTCTTAAAACAGGGCACAGCTCACCTAGTCTTTAGGACTTACTTTTCCCAAATGAAAACTTACCCCCTAAACATGGCACACTGATGTTCACAACAGATTCATTTGGATACATCTGGAAAGTCCTTACAATTGGAAAGTTGGTTGGTGAACAGATTAGGGTACAGAGTGTATAACAAAGTTAGTCTTAGTGATACAATGTAGACTTCCCTGGTGGTAGCTGAGGAAGTCAAGGATGGCCAATGTAGGCTGGCGAAGAAGTGTGGACACAGCGGTCTGCTGTCTTGAATATGGCTGTCATCCCGTGCACACACCCATGCCTCAATACTCATCAGCTTGCATACTTCACTGATGGAAGTTATAGTTTAATAAATCTATAAACCAACACATCTGTAAGATAAATGCAAATAACAGGTAAAAATTCTACCCACCTATCCCTTATCCTGGCTAGTTAAAAAAATGTTTGCTAACTGCAATATTTCTAATTTTAACTCTTTCCTAGATTGAGCTGCCAGGATAAAATATTCCAAGACCTTTGCCATGTACCTGCAGTGACATCCACTGTCTTTTTATTGTGATTACTCAATCCCAACCACTGCATTAACTTTATTAATGCGATGTGACCCGGGGGAAACAGTGGCTCTTCCCGGTCCGCACAGAGACGAGCTGAGGCCAGTCCACCTAACTTTGCAGCCTGTGGGCCGCTTGTCCGCTGTCTGACCAGTGTTCCCTGCCTACTAACATTTCCTCCAGCCCGGCTTTGCTCTGCTCCCTGACCTACCATTTGCTGCACATCCGCTTCCCCAGAGTTTCCCATTCAGGGGAGAGATTTTTCTGTGATTTGAGGAATTTAGCAGCACAGCCCTTATTAATGTTAATGCGAGTCGCGGTGCAGAGCTAGATCCATTGTGCTGAGAATTTATACCAGACACAAAATCATCCCTAACATAACAGCTCACAAATTGCCAAGGTTTAATGTAATTCTGAACCTCACTTTTATTTTCTATCATTTGCCTTTCCACTCAGGAAGAAAAGTGGGAGGAAAAGCCATTGTATACAAGAGAATATGTAATCTTTTCCTCCTATGGAATTTAACTTCACTTGAAAGAGATGCTTGAAATCCCCAAAGAGACTTCTCATAGGAGGGGCTGGGTGTGTGTAAGCATCTGCCTTGTGCCTGCCTGCATTTACCAAGAGAGGATGCGTATAGCATTATATATAATGACATGAATTGGGTTATGCTAATTAATTCATTATTAATTTTTTTTTCAAAACTGAGGAAAATAGGCTCATCAGAAAAATTACAAATCAGCCTGAGACCCTCTTCCTGCCTTAAGTGGGCCATATTGTTGCTGAGCTCAGAACTGCCCCGAGGGTGAACTGATTAATGGTAATCTGTTCAGTGTCAGAACATCCTCTTCCCATCCCAGCTCACACTGCAAAATGGATTATTATTGTCCATATGTGAGTGTGTGCGCTATTAGTGTGTTGTTATTGTTTATATGTGCGCCGTTATCGTATGTGCATGGGTGTGTTATTGATGTATGCTTGAATGTGTGTTATTATTGCATGTGTGAATGTGTATGATATCGCTGTATGTGTGTGTATGTCACAGTTCTATGTGCATGCTTAACTAAGCGTGTGAGTGCATGTGTGAGTGTGTGTGTGTCTGTGTGCGTGTCGGTGTGCATGTGAGTTTATGAAGTGTGTATATGTGTATATTATACGTCTCTGGATGAGTGTGGGTATGTGAGTGTGAGTGTGAATGCATGTGAGAGTATGTGTGAGTGTGTGTGTGAGTGTGTGTGTGTGTGTGTGTGTGTGTGTTGCCTTCAGAGGACAGCTTTATAGAGGCACATTTCTCTGTTCCTTTTATGTGCGTCCTGGGGATTGAACTTGGGTCTTCAGGCTTGTTGTCTTGCGTTTTCATCCTCTGACCATCCCACTGTTTCCATGGTGAATCTAAAATAAGGCTTTCGTAAAACAAGTTGCCAAAAATATCCACAGAGACAGGAAAGGACATTCTGGACTGTGCCACCAACCAGACCTGACTTACTCCTTCCCAGCTTCCTCTATTTCTCTCCCCCATGTGTGTCTTTCTTTTATTTAGACAAACTCATTAGCTCACACTTACTTAGAAATGGGAGCACGAAAAAACCTGGGGTAAGTCATTTTCAGAGTGCTCAAGTGTCTCCTGCTACACACATGCACATACCTACCCAAACACGTATTTTAAAAATTAAAAAATGAAAAAGAAAAAACAACTTAACAGTTCACCTGGCTTGTAGGTTAGATGTTTCCAGTTCCCATGTCCCACATCTTCGAAATCTCACGGTGACTGTATGAATAAAGCAGTTGCTAAGTTAGTAAGGCGGCCGTCCCCACTCATGCATGCCTCATCCACGCCTGCTCCGCCCTTCCATTGCATACACACACATTCGTGTTAACCCTAGGCCTGCTCTACATGTTGACTTTTGTTTGTGTGGCCTTTGAATTCCCCATCCCTGCCACTCTAGCTACCCTGCTTCTCGACATTAGCACCCATCTGTTTCCTCAAACACCACAGAATCTCCTCATTTTGCTTTTATTCTCGCAAATGGCTCTGCAGTTCCTCAGGATCCGCCAGCAGCCTTCTCCTTAGCAACGCTTCTGTGTATGAATCCATCCAAACTCTTCACAGTGCAGCTTCTGGTCCAGGAAGTTCCCCAAACAAAGGCCATTTCTTTTATTATTTTGAAGATTCCCCTTGCTCAGTTTCCTTCATATGGTTGAGTCTTTGAGTAGCGTCCATCCGATATTTGAGTCAAATTTCTCACATCTGTGCTAGGCTTCTGTTGAGAGAGCTTCATGCTATAAGACTTCCCCTAAATTAAATGTGTCGAAGTTCAGTGGAAAAAAATTGCTTTACTTTAAAAATACAGTTCCGTTATATGAGTGCTGACCATGTTTGAAAGCTCCATGTGCTTCAGAGAATAAGGCCGTGAGGAATAGCTCTGTCCTCTGCAGGATCCCATGGTGGACTCGGGATGGCTGGAAACTATAAGAACATGGCAGTTCATGGAAACAGCTCAGACCAAAGCCTGGAGTGTGAGCTATCCCTCCTCATATTCCCTCCTAAGAAGAACGCCTTGGGACTGGACAATTAGCAGTGCATTCAGAGTACAGTCAGATGCAGTTTGCCTTCCTGGACTGTGACATGTGTGCAGGACACAGGAAAGGATGTGGAGTGGGAAGTCAAACATGACATCGCGGAAGCTGAGGCGTCTGGGGTTTTATTGCATGTAGGTAGTAAGAGCCATTAAGTACTGAAAGGTGATGGCTCAAATCGGAAATAAATATTTGGACATCTGCTATGTCTGCCTATCAATGTAGCATTTCCTCATAGAATTTTAAGGTTAAGGTAAATTCCCTCCCTCCCTCCTTCTCTCACCCTTCCTCCCTCCCTCCTTTCCTGCCTTGCTACCTGTCTCTTTCTGTAACAACGCACATTGAGGATCCCAAGGGTAGTTTCAAATTAGCAACAGGGTAGTGAAGACCTATGGAAAATGAGCTGTTTCTACAACCCAGAAAATTCAGTCCCCAGGATGCAGATCTTGTAGCATGTTTAGGATTTATGGGGCTATAGAATGCTGAGCACATTTTGTTTAAAAAAAAAAAAGTTACATTTGTTTTGATGTGCTGTATAAAGTGACTCCCACCTGGAAGGTTCTGGACCACTGGAGACGGAGCCCATTATCCTGACTACTCTGGTGCATCTGTGTTTTAAAGCCTGGTGTTTGTGAACCCAGCGGAGAGCAAAGGAAGGCAGGGTGCAGACCACAGGGTGACTGTGCTTAGGGTCCATTCCTGCTTTCTTCACTCTGGCGGATGAGAGTCATTTTCTTTTTCCTTCCTGATCATAAATCCACACTTTCTTCTACCAGGGCAGAAGTGTTTCCAGACTTTTTCTCAGCTTAGCCTTGAAACCATTAGCTATCAGAGAAGCCAATAGCGTGGGATGCCCTGGCTTCTTCAGGATAACCATAGGAACTGGTTTCTGGCTGTTCCACCAGCTAAGCCAAGTAAGCAGCCTGGAAACTCTCTTAAAGCTGAATACCCCCAATCTAAAGGGAACAGCCCAAGGCTGCTGTCAGAGAGCCAAGGTAAGTGAGGCTGTTCTTCCTCACCTGAGGCTGCTCTGTGCCGGTTCAAAGTCCACAAGGAAGGAACCTAGTGCCTCTGGGGGCTTGGTAGCACCTGTTTGACATTCTCTCTCTGGAAGGGAACCAGCACCAATTGAGAAGTCTTTTTGGATGACAGTCCCCACAAGAATGGCCAGGTCACTGCTGAGGCCCAAGTTATTAATATCCATTGTAAGGGACCAAAGCATGCTGTTAGCGACAGTGTCCAGTTAAATCTCGTTGTATTCTCAAGATGACAGTTTAGCCCCCTCCTCTGAGTAGAAAGGTTTAAAGGTTTTCTTGCTAGGATCTCTCTCTCTCTCTCTCTCTCTCTCTCTCTCCCTCTCTCTCTCTCCTTCTCTCCCTCCCCCCTCCTCCATCTCTTTTTAAATCAAAGGGCACTTTTTTGTGTGACATACTGGGTTCTATTTTATTTTTTTAAAGATTTATTTATTTCTTATATGTAAGTACACTGCAGCTGTCTTCAGACACTCCAGAAGAGGGCATCAGATCTCATTACGGATGGTTGTGAGCCATTATGTGGTTGCTGGGATTTGAACTCAGGACCTTCAGAAGAGTAGTGAGCCATCTCTTAACCTCTGAGCCATCTCTCCTGGATTCTATTTTAAAGCCTGTCCTTTAAAGATGACCTTGACAGATATCTCAGTGTGTGGTAATGGAGTCTGAGCACCTGTAATAAAATCAGCAGAACAGAAACCCAGACAGTCCATGACAATTTAGAGTTCTCTTGTCTTGTCAGCTGCCCATCTCTGGTCCTCACAGGTCGTGAATAGAGTCCCTGACAGGCATCCATTGAGGGATTCTTGTCTGGATAGACAATCAACCTGACTGCAAGAGAGAACTTCTAAGACATATACTGCTGATGAGAACTTTCTAGCTGGAAAAGTTAAAATACTTAATGAATATAATTTTATAATAGAGGAAACCATGAGCTGAACCTGCTCACAATGATAATTTGGGGTTTAATTAATTAATGGCTAAAGTACTTTGGAAACACAAAGGACTATATAAATGCTAAACATTATTAAATGTTAATAGCCATGTTCTCGAATAACACTGATATTAATTTAAATTCCTAAACCTTATTATCAGAATGAAATGCATGCTAATGAGGCTTTCCTAATAAATATTTTGTTTATGATGTATTTAGAGTGGTATTACTTATCTTACCATTTCGAGTATAAATTACTGCACTTGGCAAAAGGGTGGCTGCCTTTTCTTCATGATAATTAAAATGGAAATGTAGCAAAGTATAATGAATATATTAGGCAAAGAAGTTTCTGTCAGAGCCACTAAGGTTCATTCTGCACTGAGCCAGTGATTTTATTTCTTCTTCCAGGTCTGGTTTCAGTATTTTGTTTGTCTAGTTTGGGGGTTGTTGGACTTTCTTACTCGTATGTAATGAGTCATAATGAAAAATCCAAACCAATTTAGCTAAGAATTAAACATTTCAGGGAATTTCCTGGAAATCTCATCCTGTCTGTTGAGGCATTTGGAATTATTCTGGGATGTTTTCAAGCAGGACCAGGGACTGACTTTTCTATCGTTTCCTTCCTGGGATGACCCTCATTGTCATGATCGCTGACACTCAAATGGGCATTGAGCTTGCCTGGACATCCATTCCTTGTGCTGACTGGGGCACGAAGCTCAAGCTTACTTCTATAAGTGTAGACTCATTTGTGTTTCAATTAACAAAGACCTGAATGGAATCTTCAGATAGACTGCTTGTGTACTGCATATGCATGTATGTGTATATACTAAATATCTTTTCAAATTATTTTCAACCTTGGTGGCCGTTTCTGTCTACCAAGGCTTAGTCTAGATCTCTGTCAAGTTTATAGGTCGAAGTTCACACATGCTCTAGAAACAAGGGAAACAGAAAACTTTTACATTTCTTCTTACTGGTGGGAAAGTCACACTTATTTTATGGGTAAAATCAAGAACCGGTGCTAAGTTATGTGCTAGCCTATGCTAAACACGTATGCATCATCAAACTCAGCCAATGTGACAACTCCATGAAGTGACCTCCTTACAAAGACCTTCATGCCTATATTTACTTAAATTTGTTGCTAATCTAGAATAACAGAATTTTAAAAGCAGGATCATGACGTTGCTTCGTAAAGCAAGGGGGTAAGTTGCTGTCCATCAGATCTTTACGTCTCAGGACGTAAAGTCTTGTGCAGATGTAGTAGCCAATGGAAGTTTCCATACTATAAGTCAGCAGTGCATCTAAGCATGCCCAGGGTAGGGTGGGCAGGACAGGGTATGGTGGGGCGGGGCAGAGTGGGGCGGGGCTTACCTTGATTATGTTAATGTAGTGAGAAGACTAATCTGAACTATAGCGGAACACATTCCCTGGGGCTCTAGGACTGTATAAAATGGGAAGCTTGGCGGGATGCTACCATCAATCACTCTCTGCTTCTGGATTGTGGATGCCATGTGGCCAGCTGCCTCCAGCTCTTGATGCTGCAGCTGCAGGGTGGGTGGTCAAACAGCTCATAGTGCAGCCAGAGTACTGGCTCCATTCCAGCTGTATCCGAAATAGCCTCTTGCTACCTCTAGGATTTCCTCCCAAACAGTGTAATTTTAAGTCCTCTACATAAGAATTTTGCTGTTGAACATAAATAAAAAGGGGGGGGCTATTGTTCCTCAAATTATTTTCTAGATAAGCTATTCACCCCACCCAGCCGATGCTCAACCGCTGGCGATAGCTGAACGCATGGAGTAGTCGCAGTGTGTGCCTGTGCTTTTGACACTCGCTGCCCACCTCTGCATTCTCCGAGGCGCTGTAACTACTATCACCTGTAGTGATTTAGCCTAATCCTACAGACACCCGCTCAGGAAGCATGGAGCTTGATTCCACTGTATCACTGCACCAGTGGCTTGAATTAAGTCCAGTCATCTCTAGTTATTGGAAGGACCGCTTAGAAAGTGAAAAATATCTTTAGCTGATATAGTAATTGAAACAACACACACAATATCTACCAAAAAATAAACTATATATTATCCTCACATTTCAATACTATTAGTTCTGAAGAACACATTTTAATCTTCCCATTTGTACTTTAAAAATAGATTAAAAATTGGATGACTGATCTATAACAAAGAATTTACAAAGATATGATGATAACATTATGATATTCAAGCTAAATTCTTGGTAACCACCACATCCTAAGTTCAAATATTTAGGAAACTTAGCAGTTTTACATTGTAAAATTTATTTTGAAAGGAAAAAGAAGAAAAAAAATATGAATGTTTGCTGTGTGGTTCATTTGCTTAAGATAATAAACTTCAAGCCTTTGCAGATCAGACAAAGAAATAGCACCTTATAGAGAAAATTGGATAATGTGATCCTGATGCTAATATTGTAAAAAATCCTAACCCACTTTCCTAATCAATAATAACCTTTCTTACCTCTTTCCCCTTTTCCTCCCTCATTCTCTCCTTCCCTCCTTCCCCCCTCTTTTTATTAATCATTCCTTTTTTCTGTTTCTATTAAGGATTCAACCTCCCAGCTGGACCGGAGGTGGGAGGTGCCCGAGAGGTTCAACATCATGGCCACCTGTGGTGTAGGAAGCAGGAGCTAGAAGGTACTTCTCACAATCCAAGCAAGATAACCTTTAAAAGGCTAGTAAATGGCTTTAGACAGACGAAATAGGCATTTTCCTCTCCTTCCACTCCCTCCTTCAGCCCCCTCCACCAACAAAGATGAGGACCAGTTGAAAAGCTTCACAAAAACCGTCAGGTTCTCCATCCCCGTGTTAGCTCCAGGGGGCACACAGGCAAGCATAGCTATTGCCACCCCTCTTGGGTGAAGGTCTGGCTATCTTCTCCTCACTGGATCCTTCCATCGCTCTCTCCCTCCAGCACCCACCTGGTTTATGCTTCTTTCTTTACATGTGGCCTGAAGGCAAGGAGGCTGTGGGACTCCTCATCCTCGGCAGGAGGCCAGGCTCTCTTCATCTCCAGTTCCCTCTCCACAAGACCGAAAGTCTGCCTGGGGCCCAGGGCTCTAATTTCCTGGCAAAGTAATATACCATGTTTCGACCACTTCTAGCCACCCACTAGAATACTGATAGTGGCCATGTTGGCTATTAATCCAAAAGGCAAGCTAAGGAAAGGACCCTGAGATGCCTGTGAAGAAGGGGGGTAAAGGAAGAGGTATTTTAGTCAGTGGGACTTAATAATATTTACAGTGGGGAATCTGATCAGAGAAGATAAAGGATGATTCCTCTCACCAGCTAGAGAGATCTCCCAGTGTGGAGAAAGACAACGATCTATGTCTTAACTATTTCAAAATAAATATGCCTTGGATGACCCTAAATAAGGTTAGAAAACCATTGTGGATGACATTAAATCCATAGATTTAAGTCACATTAACCAGAGGTCGGGATAATATTTGAAATCCGAAGACCACAGAGTGGGACCAGTAGAAGCATGTATTTAGAAGGAGAATAGAAAAAGAGATTGAGGAGGATTCAGGAGAAATATTAAGATATATTCTTCATTTAGGGCTTCACATTGTGGGCTGTAGGCCAAATCCAGCCTGCCACCTGCTTTTGCAAAAATAAATTTTAAAAATTGTCGGAACATGGCCACTCTCATCAAATCCATTAATTTACATAGACCATACTGGATACTGTGTGGCTCGCAAAGTCTAAAATAGTCACAGATATTTCTGAAAGTTTGCTGGGTGCTGTTTCAGACAGGTGTGAAGTGGCTATTCACTTTTTTAACGCGTCAGATATAGAAAGAGAGAAGCCAGCTACTTGGAGGTCTCATCTGTCTCCATTGATCTCATAGCTAGATGCTGACAGAATAGAAATCTGATGGCTATAAAACAAGATCTCAGGCTCCAGTGTTAAAAGGAAACAAAAACTAAAAACATAAAGTGTTTTTATTAGAGTGCACAGAGATCTCACAAATCAATTCCCCATCCAAAAGGAACTCAAACAGAACCCAATCCTTTCGTTCAGAGGCGTTCAATCAATCTTAGCCATCTGTGCTAGGAGATGCCGAAGGAAGCATTGCAGATGGGAGTAAAAGACATCAGATAGCCGGGGAAATATCAGAACAAGAAGCTAAGAGCGTTGGAACTATTCTTATTCACAGGAATCCGGTAGTGGAGAAAGCAGCTGTAAAGCACTGGCATAGATGGATGGAATGACATAGAACTGTACCAATGTGCCAGCTAAGGAGCTGAGCTGAAGTCTGAGGAGGAAAAGACCAGTGTACAATGCCTGAACCAGGAGGTTCAGCAGGAAATTCTAGCATCCTTCCCACTTTGGGATGCACATGACCAATTAGGTCTCAGTGAACACTGTGGTACCATTAGAAGATGCCAGGGTATTTGTACATCACTACAGAAACAGACAATGTCGTGTGCGTAAAGTATCAGTATCTGAAATTATTTGGAACAATACAGATGAAACTATGTTCTGGGAAAGGCTTAAGGGCGTTAATGGATTTCAGGGAGCTGGCCCTGAGCTTGGATCCTTTCTCCCTCCTCTAACATGAGCACCTGTTGCTAGGAGCTGGTGAGTATTAGCTGGAAAGAAAACATCGCTAAGAGAGTCATTCCATTGAGGAGTTTCATAAGAATCGGTAAACGGCTTCTTGCTATTTCTCCCACACAAGGCTGGATACAAATCTGCAAACATGAAAACGGTACTTACTCAAAAAAGAAGGGGAACAGTATCGCCAAAGGTGCAAAAATGTGGGGATTCTAGTTCTTTCTTTAATTTGGCATGAAGGGGTTTTTGTTTGTTTTCTTACTTCCTTTTGGGGTCCGGCAGTTTCATGTTAACCCAGGCTGACCTCCATCTCATTGTATAGCCAAGGCTGACTTTGAACTCCTCATCCTGCCTAGACTCCCACAGTACTGGAATTTTAGGCTTGTGCTATTGTGATAGGGTTGTCACCTGGTCAGAATCTAGAGTCCCCTGGGAGGCTGGCCTCTGAGCGTGCCCGGGCGCGGTAGGGTCAGACAGGGCGGGGCGGGGCAGGGCGTGGTTAACCTTGATTATGTTAATGTGAGAAGACCCAACTGAACTATGGATGAACACATTCTCTGGAGATCTAGGGCTGTATAAAATGGAAAACTTGACTGGATGCTACGATCAATCACTCTCTGCTTCTGGAGTGTGGATGCCATGTAGCCAGCTGCCTACAGCTCTCAGTGCTTTGCCACCCCCCACCCCCTCCCACCCCCCGTGATAGGCACTCTGAACCCTGGACCCTCTAGCCTTAGTTATCAGGCATGTGAAGGAAACACACCCACTGATCCATCTCCCTGCCCCCAATGCTTTTGTCAGGCAGGGTTATTACTTTCTTTTTAACACAGGAAGAAGTCAAGAAACTAATATAGCCACTACTCCTGGCTTGTGTGTGTGTTGTGTTAATTTTTATTTAATGTTTTTCTATGTAAATAAAAATTAAAAATGTAATTTTTCTATGATTGATTGTTTTGGGGTGGGGATGGAACCCAGAACCTTACCGATGCTGTGAGTGTTCCATCACCGAGCATCATGGCCAACCCCTGCTTGTTTTCACACTGTAGGCTTCAAGTTTTAATTCAAACATAAGAACAGCTAACTAGTACACAAATGTACATGCATGTTTGGTTCGTACCAGGGACAGCTGGTGACCTCAGTTTCACTTGTTGATATATGCATATCTCATACTCTACCATCAGTGTGCTGACCACAGACAGACTGGAGGGGTAAGGTACCAGAACCCACCTTCTCTTTCCCTGTCCTTTCAGGTCACCCCAAGTACTTAGCTGGTGAAAGAAAGCCATGCAATCAAAGGATACCACACTGGTAGATCCCCCTAATGCTTAGAGACTACCATGGGAAGCAAACTGGTTCAAATATTAGGCTGTCCCATTAGGACTGACACTCCCCTCAACTTCCTTAGTCAGAGGTGAAGGACCTATACCTTTAACCAACTTGTGTCTCTCTGAACTATACCCTTCCATGCCTTTTTTTTTTTTTTTTTTTTTTTTTGGGGGGGGCTATCAAGGTACCTTCCTCTAACCCAAAACAGTATCCTGGGCAACCTCATGGCTCCTGAAACAGGGCTTCATTCTATTTTAGTGGTTTTGATCAGAGAGACTGTATATTTACAAAAATATCACAGTAGTGGTTCTCAACTTGTGGGTCATGACTTGAGGGTTGAATGACTGTTTCACAGGTGTCACCTAAGACCATCAGAAAACAGACATTTACATTAAGAGTCACAACAGAAGTAACATTATAGTTAAGAAGTAATAATGAAAATAATTTTATGGTTGGGGTTACCAAAACATGAAGAACTATATCATAGGGTCACAGCATTAGGACGGTTGAGAACCACTGGTCAGGTCACCTAGAGGTTTAGTTTTATGAGGTACTGCAGGGAGTTTACCTTAGAGGACAAGGAAACCTTCCCAAGTAGCCATATCCTTGCTTCCACTGCCCTATAGTGGAATGACGAGAATAGGTTACCTTGAATGCTCAAGTTCCACACAGCCATATTCCATGTCCATAGTATTAAGTGCATTACAGGTACCTATGCTCATCCAAACATCTGGCGTTATTAATCTCTGTACTCAAATGTCGCCTGAATCGTGAAATACCTGTATGTGTGAGCAGGAGTGTTTCCTTTGCGATGCACACCTGAGTCTTACTCAACAGCTGCCAAGAACCAAGTTCCCAAGCGTCTTAGGGTCTCTATTCCTGCACAAACATCATGACCAAGAAGCAGGTTGGGGAGGAAAGGGTTTATTCAGCTTACACTTCCACATTGCTGGTCATCACTAAAGGAAGTCAGGACTGGAACTCAAGCAAGTCAGGAAGCAGGAGCTGATGCAGAGGCCATGGAGGAATGCTGCTTACTGGCTTGCTTCTCCTGGCCTGCTCAGCTTGCTCTCTTATAGAACCCAGGACTACCGCCCACAAATGGTACCACCCACAAGGGGCCCTCCCCCCTTGATCACTAATTGAGAAAATGCCTTACCGCTGGATCTCATGGAGGCATTTTCTCAACTGAAACTCCTTTCTCTGTGATAACTCCAGCTCGTGTCAAGTTGACACACAAAACCAGCCAGTACAGCAAGCTTGCTCTGAAGAACCCTAGCCATGGTGAAGAAAACCCAGGGCAAGACTGGCGTCAACTGACTGGTGAAACAGCTTTGAAATTTCAACTCCCAAGCTTACAGATTGGTGTGAATTTTGAATTCTATCCATAAATTATCCAACTGTGGTTTATTAGAGGCCTACTTTCATTAACCTTGTTCAATTACTTAACTTTCTTTCCAAACTTTCAGAAGAGTGATTCCTCTGTAAAGTATCCTCTCTTCATAGAGCAAGATCACCCGACTTATGAATCCACATCATATATTCAAATATTAATCTTCTCAGCAAGTATTTGTAAGGGGAGGCTCTGATGCAAAGCCTTGTTCCCCAATTGGTTCTTGATTTGTCCACAAAGATGGCCAGGGACGCGCAACAAGTATTAATTGAGTAAACTTTAAGGTAACATGCCAGGAAACAGGATGTAATGATATGCAAATGCAGACACTACCCCTAGACTACCAAAACTTACTATCTAGTTTGGCCATCACTAAAGACCAATAGAAGACTAATTTTATTATTTTATTCTAACCACACAATATGGTAGCATTTTGCATCTTTAATACCCAAAGGCCACAGAGGGCAAGAACTCGACTCCCAAATCCCAGATCCTAGTCTTTACTACTCTTTCTTTTACAATGAAAAATATTTCTGTGGGTGTGGCTGGGAAGGGTGCAAAGTGGGATCAGAGGGATCACTTTAAATAGTGACCAGAGTTTCAGTGTAGATGCGTTAGTCAAGGTGGAGTCCCACCTACATCAACTGAGAGCTGTGTTTAATCAGGATGAAATAATTCAGTGCTGACAGACAGGATGGGCCAAATGACCTTGTTCCTTGTATTCCATTTCTGGATTTTTATGAGACTTTCCACCTCACTGGAAAGTTGTCTTAGTCAATCAATTTTATGTATTTGGTTTGGATCGCTTTCCTCAGGTAGATTAAGGTCCAAGGGTGCTTTTGTGTTTTTAACTGTATTAATTGCTTGATCAACTCCCATTTCAGAGAAGCTCGGGGAAATGCTCAGCTCTCCCATCTCTGCCTCTCTGGAAGCTGCTCCTGGGTCTTTTTCTTCTCATTAGTTAACCCTGCCCTTGCCATGCAAATTTCGCGCTTCTGGCACTAGTCAATTATATTTATATTTGAATTCCATTAGAGGCCTTCATGCATGATCGGGCTTGTTTGAATTCTTGCTTGCTAATCAAAAGACAGAGATGCAGTCTATCTCTGACTCAGTGGTATGGCAAACAAGTTGTAGTCTTGCAAAAATAATTTTCATGTAGTTCAAGAGGGGGGGTGACTGTGTTACTGAGTGCAGTCTCTTCTTTTTCATGAGCAACTAAATTGCTAGAATGGGAAGTGCTAAACTGAGCATTTTGGAATAATCACTAATAGCTAAATGGGGAAAAAATAAACACAACCATGTGTATATGTTCATATGTTTATACTGAGAACAGTTATGTTAGCACTTTAAAAATATATGTCTTCAGAAGGGCATAAGAAAACAAATATTCCAAGTAGATTTGAATATGCAAAAGATTCATGTCTATAATAAGAATTGACCACAGTCTTGCTATGAATAAAATACCATCCTCCTTTTTTAGTAGATAATAAGCCATGGGATTAAGTCAAAGACTGACAAATTATCTCTAGGGAGTTGTGACTAGTGAGTATGTATGTAAACAATCTATTGTTCACTTGCTGTAGCCTTCCTAGGTGCTGGGTATGTTTGCTAATATTCCAAAGTAGCATGGGTTCACGCATTAATACGTGAAGGCATTTAAATTTTTAATACTTTCTTTCCAAGAAATACAAATTACTTTGGAGATCCCTCATTATAATAATGACTGTCACTTGAGAAGGAAAAACAGAGAATATTAATCACCTACCTCGCCTCAGATGATAATTTGAGATTTTGCTAAGCTTCACTTATGGAAAGTTAAACTTTTATTATTTCTTGTGTCCTGCTACCAAGCTCTGAAATTCCTAATAATGAACATACGTACTATAGTAATGACTATTGTCTTTCCTTTGGCTCCATCTATCTTTTCCAATCCCATTTCATTTTAGTCCAGCTGGACTGCCTATTGGTCCTCAAACCTCACTTGAACCCCAACTTCTTGATTTGCTTGAAGTTAGTGTTTCCATTTGCGAGGAATGATTCCTTGACACCCCTCAGCCCCACCCCTTGACTCCCTCAGCTCCACCTTTTGACCCTCTCAGCTCCACCCCTTGACTCCCTCAGCCCCACTCCTTGACTCCCTCAGCCCCACCCCTTGACTCCCTCAGCCCCACCCCTTGACTCCCTCAGCCCCACCCCTTGACTCCCTCAGCTCCACCCCTTGACCCCCTCAGCCCCACCCCTGCTGCCTCTATTCCATCCAGTCAGCCAGCCCTTCATTTCTCAACACAAACACCGGTGTCTCTGGGAAGTCATTCCTACAAGTAATCATTCCCATTTCTGAATCACTACATTTAGGATATTCTGAAATAGAATATTAAACAAAATGTATACAGTCATGGGGTTTCAAGCCAGATTTGTGTTTGAAATGGAGCTGAGAATTCCCTACATAACCATGTGCAAACTGAACTCTAAGACTCCAACTTTGCCTGTAAGGAAAAGAATGTCTGTATGGCTTTGGAGGAGAAATGACATAGGTGCACATAAAAGTTGCGGTCTGAGGCCAGCCCAGGAGCGGCTTGAAGATCAGTAGCTACACAGCTCTATTACTCTTCCTAGTCACAGTTCATCCTTGACACACGCCCACTTCAGCTCAGACAAGATCAGTCTATATCAACAACTGGGAGGTAGTGGTAAGGAAGTGCCTGTTTCTTTGCTTTTTATCAATCTCAACACAAAATCCTTTTACTTCTTAAATACTTCTTTAGTGACTGTTTCTTCTTTGGGTCAATGAAATGGTGGGTGATGATGTTCTTGTTCTCTCTCTCTCTCTCCCCCTCCCTCTCTCCCTCACTCTGTGTGTCTGTGTGTCTGTGTGTGTGTGTGTGTGTCTGTGTGTGTGTGTCTGTGTGTGTCTGTGTGTCTGTGTTTAGAGTCAGAAAGAAAAGACAGAGCACATATGTATATTGAAAGTGACTTAGCTGGAAAGTTCTGGATTTGAGAGCCAGCCAACTCTATTTTCTCACCGGAAAAACCTCAAACACTTAAAAATTAAAAACAAACAAACTTCTAAAACTGATCAATTTCACCAATATATTTTCTAAATATTATTAGGTGGGCGGTAACCTGAATCAGTTCCCCTAATAATAAAGTTCTACAATGTGAGCCACTCACTGATATTTAGTTTAGTATCAAATTTTCAAACTTTCTTTTTTTTTAGCTTCAAAAAATTATAATTTCTCAGTAACGAAAACTTGAGAAATAAAAGACATCTTGCTAGCATAATTTGTAAAGCATTCCGTGGTTAAAATAAGAAAAATTAGCCTTTGAGTGAAACTTAAAACACGTTTGTCAAAAGCTAGCAGCCAAAACACAGGAAAGCAATTTATCCAAAATTAGATTGCTTTGAAATACTAAGGTTAATGGAATCAAGGGGGTGGGGGAAGCTGGTGAGATAATTTGGCACCCTTAAAACCTTCATCTTGGATGGGGGATAATCTAAGTTAAATATGTGAACATTAACTCGTGTCTTAAAAATGCACCAAACAACTGGGAGCTATTTGGAAAATCTGAGAAGAAAGGGGGAGCAGGGCGGGCCGCCAGTGTCTGCCTTTGGGAAGGATACCATGAAGCCCTCAAAGTCTTCTTAGGCTGCTTTTAGAACTTGCATAAACGACTTCACCAAAAACCAAGTCTACAAAAAGAAAACAGGGGCTCAAACAAGGTAACACGGGGTACAAGGAGCTACAAGGGTAAATTGTAGAATAATTTGTGAAAAGGGAGAGTGGCTTTTTTTTTTTTTAATTTATGTTTCAAAAAAAATTATCTGGGAATTATTTAGAGCTTTCAGGATAACAGGGGAGTGAGGAAACCCCCTAGGATGTAGAATGAGTAAAAGCCTCTGGGATGTAGGATAAGTTAAAAGCCTATTGGATGTAGGAGGAGTAAAAGCCTCTGATGTAGGATGAGTTAAAAGCCTCTGGGATGCAGGATGAGTATGACCCACAGAATATGCATTGTTCGCTTAGATTAATTTCATTCATCATTTTGTGTATAGTCATTCATACATAGATCTTTAAATATGTCCCGAGAAATCGGCCCTAAAGCAGCAAAAGTGAGATCATGAATTTTCATTTAATAGAAGTGACTAATGTTCATGTTTATTTTAGTAGGTCCCTTGGGACGTATTATAAATAAGTACTTATTACTTTTTATCAAAAAATTGTGGCACGGTGTGTTTTTCTCTCATTAGTCGGACCCCTAAGACACAACAAAAGTACACATTAGCTGTATTGGCATCCAAACCTAAAACAGTTGTATGTTCTGAAAGCAGTAGCGTTATTTGCTAGAGATACTGTGTTCAGTCATTTATAAATAGTCACCTTTGTAAAGCAAGAAATAACCTTGTTTTAAAAAACACTAACATTGGTGTTCGATTGTCACCTGCTGGTAATTGAAAATGTGTTTTCTGTCAGTTCTGCCTAAGATAGAATGTAATTCCTTCTAAGATCTTGATCTTAAATTGCTAGCAAAGGGGCCAAAAAGGGAAAGCAAAGAAGTCTTTACTTGTTCTTTGCACGGGTAATTTCGTGCTGCCCTTTCTGATAATGTGAGTTATTATTCTTCCTGACTCTCGGAAGGCAACAATGCTCTTGCTTCTCCTTTTTCATAGTTTTTTTTTTTTTTTTTAATTCACAGCTCTGTTTTACTCAACTGGTATGGAAGTGAGTTTCCACCTGGCTTTGGAATGTACATTTGTAATGTTTATTTTCGAATGCAGTCCAGATTGCTTTGTTAGAACAAGCTACACATTAAGCATCCCGGCCAGCATGTCCCCAGCATTTCATTTCGTCTGAGCTTGTTCTAGAACACTCAGAGCACAACACTGACCAGAGGGAATTAGTCTTCATTTGAATGTCACGGATCCAGAATAACTCTGTCACCAGGCTCGATTAGATAACTCCACAAATCAGAAGGATCCCACGCCGCCATGCTTATCCCTCTGTATTTCAAGGAGCACAAACAGAATTTTAATTACACTTGAAACATTGCCCGAGGTAATCATATTGCAGAAACTACAGAAGTGCTCATCTAAAATTCCTTTTTTTCCCCCTATTGAAGGCAACACAGAAGACAGCTGGAAATAAGAGGAAAATTCTTTCTTAACTGTCAGAGAAACTGAAAAATAAACAAGCAGGTTTGGATGAGATTCTATTTTCTCATTGTCCAAGTTCAAGCACTCATTTACTGTTGGAGGCAGAAGGATGTATGAGGTCACGTGAACACACCTCTCTACTGAGCTACAGTTCCTTGCACATTAGCCTAGACAGAAATGGGTCTGGCATATCCTATTTGACAATACAGCCTGACTCAACCTGCTTACAAAGGTTTCTAAATGTTAGTGTTCCCTAGGCTGAGGCAAAACAGAGCTTCCTCCAAAACTTTTTTATTGTTCTTTGCACTGCCCCATAGAATTAACCTAGTAAATCTAATTAACTCCTGTTTCACGTGGCAGTCTTTCAAATATTTGAGGATTCCTACCGTGACCAGAGGTTTGTGGGTTCTGTGGTTCAATGGTGTTAATTTTATTTCCTTTGATTTCCTGTGCATTGCAGGGATCTGGCAATGGGTTAGCTCTCTTTTCTTTTTTAACCATAATAGAGGTGTTTTGTGAAAGAGTTGCTTTACTCCGCCCTTAGGCACCATGTCCACTTTACCTCTTCAGGCTTCAGGACGCTGTGTGTGTGGGCATCTGTGGCATTTGATGTGGAAAAGTTCTGATCACTAAGTTTATAAGCCTTAGGATTTTAAACAAAAGATTATCCTGATGAGACCATTAATCTAAAAAATGGTGCTTATTATAGTTTAGTTTAAGTGATATCTCCCATATGCTACAACTGAGTGATATTACTAGAAATTTGCTCATCAAAAATACAGGTATCATAGATATCTATGAGCCTGGACCATTATGTATTCAAAGGCTTTGGGTTACAGTGACAGGAGCAACAGTTGTTCCCCCCACCACTTTTATCTTTCACTACATGGAAGACAGGAACTTGGCAATGGTGATAGGATATCACACCTGTACCATATTTTTCTCAAATATGCAAGCAAACGTATGGCTTATGCCATAGAATGGTAAATTTATTTGCTGATACTTTGTGTTATCCATACATTGCCAATTAATTTGTGGGTTTTTTTGTTGTTGTTGTTGTTGTTGTTTTGGTTTGGTTTGGTTTGGTTTTTTTATTTGTTTGTTTGCTTTTTTTGTTTTTTGGGTATTTTTAAGCTCAGAGGTCCATCCCTCTATGTGTCAAGGTGACATGCAGAGGGACAATGTAGGTACAACTTTTCCAAATTTCAAATCTTGATTGTGGTCAGGCACTCATCAACGAAACTGCATCATATGTTTTGCTGTATATAAGCCAGCCCTCAAGGGAGAGTCTATATACTTAAGAAAAAGGAAAAAGAGAGAGAGAGAGAGAGAGAGAGAGAGAGAGAGAGAGAGAGAGAGAAAGAAATCCAAGCAATAGTATAGGGGACTTTCCTAGACTACTTCATAATGCCTGGCTTTGTGTGAACACACATGGTTTTCCAAATGTTACTATCTGAACATCAATGCAAAAATACTCAATAAAATTCTGCAAACCAAATCCAAGAACACATCAAAAACATCATTCACCATGATCGAGTAGGCTTCATCCCAGGGACGTAGGGATGGTTCAGTATCTGAAAATCCATCAATGTAATCCATTATATAAACAAACTGAAAGACAGAGATCACATGATCATCTCATTAGATGCTGAAAAAGTCTTTGACAAAATCCAACACCCCTTCATGTTAAAAGTATTAGAGAGATCATGGATTGAAGACTCATACCTAAACATAATAAAAGTAATAGACAGCAAGCCCATAGCCAACATCAAATTAAAGGGAGAGAAACTTAAAATTTTAGTCCACTAAAATCAGGGGCAAGACAAGGCTGCCCACTCTCCTCCTGTTTACTCAATATATCTAATGAAGTTCTAGCCAGAGCAATAAGACAACAAAAGGAGATCAAGGGGGTACAGATTGGAAAGGAAGAAGTCAAGGTGTCACTATTTTCAGATGATATGATAATATACATAAGTGACCCCTAAAATTCTACCAGAGAACTCCTACAGCTGATAAACAACTTCAGCAAAGTGGCTGGATATAGAATTAACTCAAAAAAAAAAATCAGTAACCATCCTTTAAACAAATGATAAATAGGCAGAGAAAGAAATTAGGGGAACAACACCCTTCCCAATAGCCACAAGTAATATAAAATATCTAGGTGTGACTCTAACCAAACAAGCAAAATATCTGTTCAACATGAACTTCATGTCCCTGAAGAAAGAAATTGAAGAAGATATCAGAAGATAAAAAGATCTCCCATGCTCATGAATCAGTAGGATTACCATAGTGAAAATGGCCATCTTACTAAAAGCAATCTACAAATTTAATGCAATCCCCATCAAAATTCTAGCACAATTGTTTTACAGACCTTGAAAGAACAACTCTCAACTTCATATGGAAAAACAAAATCCCCAGAATAACTAAAATATTCCTGTTCAATAAAAGAACTTCTGGAGGAATCACCATCACAGACCTCAAGCTGCATTACAGAGCAATAGTGATAAAAAAAAAAAATACCTACATGGCATTGGTACAGAAACAGACAGGTCGATCGTTAGAATAGGATTGAAGACCTAGAAATAAACCCACACAACTCTAAACATTTGATTCTTTCAACAAAGAAGCCAAAAGCATGCAATAGATAAAAAGAAAGCAGCCTCAACAAATGGCGCTGGTCTAACTGGAGGTCTGCACGTCGAAGACTGCGACTAGATCCATATTTATCACCCTGCACAAAACTCAAGTCCAAGTGGATCAAGAATCTCAACACAAAGCAGGATAAACTAAACATAATAGAACAGAAAATGGGAAAGAGCCTTGAATGCATTGGTACAAATGTTACCAGAGCAGAGGAATCTTTAATTTATTATAGACTTTCACATGTCCAGAAGATAAAACTTGCTTGTGTGGCTGCAGCAGTGCAGAAATCCCATAAAGCTAGTCAGCCATTGGCTAATGGTCTAACAACGCTAAAACACCAGTTAGAGCCCGGTAGAGAAGCCCCTTTCAAGTGGGCATCTAATAGGCTCCGCCGATGATGCAGGACAGACAGCTCTGTCTGCATCATTGCTGTACGGCATTCCCCCGCATCTAATGGGACCACGGCACTTTTATTAGCCCCTTTTACCAAGCACCCGTTTAATGAAGCTTTGGGTAGAAATTAACATTCTTTCCCCTTTGGTGCTCAAAGAACTTCTGTGTAGTTAAGGTCACTCCGCTTAAAGGCATTTTCCCCTACTTCTCAAATGCACCAACAAAAGAGGAGCACCTATTTCTTGCCTTTACAGAGTCCAGAAGCCCCCCTACATGGTGTGGCCTGGTAAACAGTGCCAGAGAGTTCACAGACAATACACAGAACCAGGCTCCTGACGATTCTGGAAGACGTGCAACCACATCAAGCCGTAAAAGTCAAAGATGACATTTCTCTTTCACAAAAACATTTCAAAACCAAATTCCAGATGCTATGAAAATCCGTAAGTGTTCTTTTTTCTTGAGAGGGATATAAAATACAGAATCAATAATACATGAGTATTTAGTGTTTTTAAAGTGTTGGTGCAGATTTTCGATGATATAAAAGAATATCAAGATTAATTTAGATTCATTATGATTTCTAGTTAGATATTTGGATCTTACAGGGCATCTATGCATGTGTTGGCACCAAAAAGTTAGGGCACTTAGATATATCTATTATCAGCCAAATGTGGATTTTTATAGTATGTGTATCAAGGAGAAAAACGTATAAAGGTTTCATTAAGAAAAGAAATGTCAGGTAAGGCCTTTCAAAGATTCCTCATCTGGCAAGAAAATAATGGCCAATTTATAAATTAACAGTGAGGCATGCTTAATGCCCAATAGCCTGGCAGAAAGTTTAAACAGAGGCACAAGGATGCAAAGCAGATGTCATTGGGGGATGCAGTTGTCATAGAGCAGTGACCCCTTTCACTTGAGAATTCATTTACAAGATTTATAGGTTTATAGATACATAACTGTATAAACAAACATTTACTTATAACAAACCACAAGGAAATTTATTAAAGCAACTCTTTAGCAATCAAACACATTTACCATTCGTTAAAGATAAAAGCAAATTTGCATGCTATTGAGGTGGATTCGTTTGTTTATTTTTACATAAATAGTTATACCTTGGCTGAGTACTGGATCCTGCAAAATGAGGAGCTTCTTCCTTGTTTCCGAATTGGGGGATCTTTTGATTTTATCAGTGTCAGTGCTGAGAACACCACGTTGCATGAGTGTGTAGAACAAAAGTGCTAGAAGTGAACTTTAGGGCTGTCTCAGAAATTCTGTCCTAAACACTATGATGAAATGTTTATGAGACTCACACCAGCAACTCGCAGGGATCTTTAAAACTGCAAATATTACAATCAAACACAACCCAAAGAAATGCTCACTGAACGCTTTTGTGCTGAGAAATCATATTAGGAAAATAGCAAACCTTTGTTTTACACAGTTAAACCATTGTTATCTCTGGAAGAGCAGAGAATCTGTGCACACACAGTAGAGACCCTGCAATTCACAGCACACAACCATCTTGAATCGGAGCCTGGATCCAGCAAGCATTTGTTGGAGCTGCGGGCATGACAGCATGCACAGTCCAAAGTGGGCATGGTGTGTGTGTTCAGAACTCAGGCCTCCATGAAGTCCCACAACACAATTCGCGTGAGGTCTGTCGGCAACCGCTCTGATTCACTATGCATTTGGTTTTGAAATAAATTTTGCTCATTGCATGTTTGGAAACCTTTTATTATTGTCAATATTTTGCAAACTTCCCCATTCAGTTTTGTAACAACATGGGGGATTACAAAAAGAAAAAGAAAAAAAAGAAAAAACCAAACCTGTGAGGTTGGAACTGGGTAATTCGGGGAAATCGACATTTGTCCAACAAGCTTTGGGTGCTGACAGTGACAGTAAGGGGCTGAGTGGTATTGAAGAACACTGGGACGCACAGAGAGCTGAGGTATTGTGAAGGCTTTACAGAGCTTTGGAGGATTTATGAGTAAGGTAGTGGTTCACAGAAAGACAAAGGGTTGAAGTTGCAACACGTCCCACTTGACCCCTTATGTTCCAGAAGCCTGTGTAGAAGCCGAGCATCCCAGGACCAGCATCCCCTAGACAATATTGTGGAGATGTAGGAATGCTGCATGATCTATAAACTAACACACAGTAGGACAGTAGGTTTTTAATCACTCCTGGGGTAGTACTTTTATAAACTTGTGTGTGTGTGTGTGTGTGTGTGTGTGTGTGTATGTGGTGTTCACATACATGCAGACACACTTTTCTGTGTAGTGTAACAATAGAGGTGGATAGTCTCAAGTATCATCCTTAGGAATAAATAGATATTGTTTGAAACAGAATGTCTCCAATGTCCTGGGACTCACCAGTATCTAGATCGACTAGCTAAGGAGCTCTACAGATAGATCCTCATGTCTCTGCCCTTAAGTATTTTAATTTTAAGCAAGTGCCACAGAGCTCAGCATTTTCTGTGGGTCCCCAGGCCTCTAAGGAAAATGCTTTACTGACTGAGCCATCTCCCCTGACCTGAGGGTAGTGTCAACAGGAACAAAGTAGGTCAGGAAGAGGTGGCTGGAATCCATGCACTAGGCAATAAGGATCTGAGCTACAATTTTATAAATGGCTTGAGATCAAACAGGGTTGAAATACAAGATACAGAATTATTTGGTTCTGTTCTGTTCTAATTTCTGACTCCCATCTAATAGGGTCAATATATTTCCTGCTTTTTAGTCTCAAAATGTGTTTCAGTTCAGAAATTCCACTGTATCAACTGGTAGTTTATATAAAAAATATAATTGGTGGTCATTTTTTCAGTGATTGCTTTAGCAAAATACCACAGAACTAACAGTCAAGACATGTTAATTGATGACCACTTGGATTATGGCTGACAATAACAATAACAGCACCACGTGAGCAAGGTTCTCACAGTTAAAAGTAGCTAAATGTCCCAAATCATCATAAGTAAATAATAGGCCAACTTCAGTCTTTCATTTTGAGGAGCGGAGTGAGAGAAGGTTCAAATCTCCGGTGCTCGTCGGAGAGGGAGTGGGGATGGACAGAACCACGTGTCAAGGTTCCCTCTGTCCTGATCAGAGGAGAAAATAGAGCTGATTATTTTAGTGAACACTTTATTCCTAAAAGGAAACGACAGAAGGCTGCTTTAAAACAGACTCCATTAAGAGAGACAGACAAGCAAAAATCTTTCTCCAAATCCATGCACAGGGCAGATGCACTGAGAGTCAGGAGTGGCACTTGATGGCCTCTGTGTATTTACACACAGCCTGTTAGCGAGGGAATTGGGTGTGTGCTTTCAGGGGCCTTGGGTGTGAGGCTGGGGAATCTATCACACTGGCTTCTGATAGGAGTGGGGGATAAGAACCCAAGGAGAAGGTGGCCTTATCCTGAAAAGAGTCTTAGAAATTTCACATCATGCAAAACTGATGAAAAACTTAGCACCAGGGGACCAGGGTCCCCACGCCCAGTGTAGATGGCCATCACAATAAACTCAACAGTATTTATGAAGATACTTTTGTCTGTTTGTCTCACATTGCTTTGTTTGGGCTCTGCTTACTTTTAACCTTTGGGTTTTTCTTTGTATATTATGGCTTGTGAGTCTGTGGCTTTTTGGTGTTTGTGCGCGCGTGTGTGCGTGTGTGTGTGTGTGTGTGTGTGTGTGTACATGCACGCGCACGCTCTCACGAATGCTTTTGCATGCTCTTTCTTTGCTAATTTCTTTGTTAATTCTTTTTGTTGTTGTTTAATTTGTCTGTTTTCTTAAGAGAGAAAGAAACAAGTCGTGGAATTGGGAGGGTTGGAGGGTGGGAAGTGTCTGGGACGAGGAGAGGGGTGGGGAACCATGATCAGAATATATTGTATGGAAACATTTATTTTCAATGAAAACACAACAACAAAAAAAACTTAATGCCAAGGGTTAAAATGAGGCTGCTTGCCGCGTTTTTAGCCGCTGAACCTGAGCATGTGACCTTATTTGGAAATGGAGGTTTTGTAGATACTATTGGTATAGCAGTTGAGATGGGGGCAAACTGGACAGGACAACATTACTTAACCCCATGTGACTGTTGTCCTATGTAGACTAGGAAGAACCACAGAGCGACAGGAAGTATGGGGACAATGTCACATGGCTAGATCTGAGAGCTGTACTCAGAAGCCAAATGTGAAAGATTTCCAGAATGATTGGAACCTAATAGAAAGAGCCTGGATGGATGCTTCCTCCGGGTGACAACACCTTAATTTCTGGCCTCCAGAACTAAGAAAGAGTCAGTTTCTAATACCCTAAGCCATATTCTTTGCAACATTTTTTGTCTTTTGTCTTTTCTTTTTTCCTTTCTTTCTGTCTCTTTGGTGTACATGTGTGTGTGTGCACACTGTTTATTTGAGCTTGTGTGTGTGTGTGTGTGTGTGTGTGTGTGTGTGTGTGTGTGTGTGTGTGTGTGTATGATACATGTGCCTGTGCACGTGTGTGGAGAGGTCAGATATTGTCCAGTGTGTATTTACTTTCACCAAATGTGATGCTCACGGACTGGCTACACCTGCTGGCTGCACCCTCTACCCTCTAGTGCTGATGTTACAGATGCAGGCCACCATACCTGAACCTGGGTTTTAACATGGGTGCCCGGGATCCGAACTCAGATCCTCTTGAGTTTATCCACTGAAGCATCCCCCATCCCTGGATCATTTTCTTTTATAGCACCCTTTAACCACTTTGCCAAGCAGGATTCCTCATCAATTGTCCTGTGTGGCATCTCTCATACTCCCCTAAGTGACTGCTGCTAAGTCAGCTCCATGCAGGCAGGGTCCTCCTCCTGTTTTTCTTGTCTGTCCCTATACCCCAAGCAATTAGCTCCCTGGGACAATGGGAACTACTACTTTATTGAAATCTCCAATGCTGAGCCCTGTTCTGGAGTACAAAGTTAAGACGACATAACAGGTGGCAAATGGGTGCTAAAACCTGCTGGATGCTAATTGCCAAATGGATGAAGCCTCCGGAGTGTATTGGTCCTAAAGCAAATTGCTGTGTATTTTGCTTTGCAATTGTTTACTAATGATTTCTATGTTGCCTGCTTCCATAAAATATTTTCCTTAAGTGACACAACTAACAAGCAAACAGAACAATTAAAATAAAATTTAAATGTGGTTGGGGCGGAGGAAGGATAAGAAAAGATCTCGTTTCGTCAAGGAATTGATTACTACAAAAGAGTATTAAATACACCTCTGAGCTTACTGGCATCCAAGGAAAAGGGTTTATTGATTGCTTTGACTCAAGAGAAAATGTTGAACTTCTACCCAAAGAGATTATTTTTCTCCTCAATATTATTTATGTGAATTTTTATGTGAAATTGCATAAATCTAATATGTAGTCAGCCAACTAAATTGTTGATTTCCTAGATAATCATGGAGCAAAAGGAATTGATATGTTATATAAACAGAATTTAAGTAATTCATGAAAGGTCTTTGAGGATTTTGTATTTAGTCATCCATTTATCTCCCTGGAATTTGTGACTTCTTGTGTGTTCATATGCGCACATGTGTGTGTATGTGTATGCATTTATATATGTGTGTGTGTGTGTGTGTGTGTGTGTGTGTGCACGCGCGCTTATGAAGGTCAGAGAAAAATCTTAAGTGCTGCTCCTCAGTCCCTGCCCACTACTGTTATTGAGTTGTGGTTTCATCCTGTCCTGGGGTTGACCAAGCAGTGTCTAGGCTGGTTGCCTGGTGAGCCCCAGGACTCTGCCTGTCTCTGTCTTTTCTGCATTCACCACAGCACCTGGATGTTTGCTGTTCCTGAAATCTGTTGACCTGTACAAGGTGTTAAGCTATAACTGCAAATTAAGGCACAATTTAAAAAAAGGAATGTGTAAAGCTATAGGGTCCAAGGGTCCAACCTGCATTTCTCTGGAAGTAAGCTGGCAATACTAGCAGAGATAGACAGAAGGACACCAAGGCTGGAAATTAATAATCTATGATCTTAATATGACCATGAAGGTGGATTTGTTTTACACATACAATCACGTGACGCCTTCTGGTATATGTAAATATTACAATTTTCTAACTTTCATTTTTTTACTTTTATTAAAATGTGGAGACCTGGACCCCACAGCAACATCTGATTTCATGTATTGGTCCCCTGTGTTTCATGAGACACTGTCCTGGTGGCATCCCATAATACTTGAAAACTCTTATGAGCTTATAGGATTTGTAGAGGGGGTGCCTGGAATACATTGTTTCTTGCTGTAGTCAAAGCATCAATGCCCTTGGTTTTCTGAGGAAGTAGTGTTTGTAAATTGAGGTCTTTTGAGTTGCAGACCTGTCACTCAGCTGTGGAAATCTCAGAGTTTGATTTAATCGCTTTCCAAGTGCAATGCCAAGCTGCTTTCAACCAATGTGAGCTTTAAAGGTGCCTACAACATTATTCTTCCCATGAGAGAAGAGGCTCCCAACACTAACGTTTCCAACACTGAGAAGACAGAGACTTGGAACCCCTGAGTCCTCCCATACACAGCACAGCATGTCCCATGAGGAGCAGCCACCATAAAGACACCTCCCACTAAACTTTAATGTGTCAGGTCTTTGTGCTGCCACCGAAGAACTTGAGGCTTAGACACAAGTTTAACCATAATCACAGAGGCCCAAAATTAACTAACAAGCAGACTCAGAATTCCAACCCAAGTCTGCCTGCTATCCACACCCACATTCCCCAACCCGGGACTTTTCCATCTTCAAAACTAAAGGTCTGGACAAAACCAGTATACTTGTGTACATATATGTGCACATGCACACACACAATATGATATGTGTTTTAGTTGCTGTTCTATTGCTGATATCATGACCACCACTGCAACTCTTGGAGAATGACTTACAGTTTCAGAGGCTTAGTCCGTTGTATTTATGACAAGGAGCATGGTGGCATGCAAACAAGCATAGCATTAGAGCTGAGAGCTGTACATCCTGATCTGCAGGGAGAGAGAGGGAGAGAGAGAGAGAGAGAGAGAGAGAGAGAGAGAGAGAGAGAGAGAATAACTAGGAGGTCAGGCACGAGCTTAAGAAACCCTAAAACCTACCTACCAGTGAAACACTTCATCCAACAAGGCCACATATACTATACATCTATAATCCATGTAATACATATATATAATAATATATAATACATATATACATCTGAATCCTTCTAATCTTTTCAAAGAACCCCACTCCCTTGTGACTAAGTGTTCAAATACCCAAGCCTTTGGGGGCCATTCTCATTCAAACCACCACAATATGCAGTACCCAACCCTATATTTCTGTATTTTACCAAGGATGACAGACACACCCTATTTAAAACCATTCTCAGAATTATGGGTTGAATGAAGATATTGCAAAATGACCAAATTTTCTGGATTCTAGTTTCAAATAGCTTGGCAATCTACAGAAGGATAAATCAACAAGGAAAGTAAAATTGTTTAGGAGGTAGTATTGAGAAGATGGGTTCATTATATTCAGAGAACTGAAGATACCGATAGAAATTGCATTAGAAATATCGCTATGATATAACACTTTCATTGGCAAAATCAAAGGCAGAGGAACACCAAATACTAATAATAATATAGACAGAGGAAGAAGGGGAAAAGAGAAAGGAATGGGGGAAGTGGGGAAGGAAAGAGTGAGAGAGGAAAGGAGGGGTGGAGGCGAGCAGAAAGCTGGCTTTACTCAAATAGATCAGACCTCTTGAATTGTAGTTGAATGATTCTAAACTCCCAAAGACTGATGTTTTATTTATTTTCACTTCCTATTCTAGAAATTTGTTTGGAATATTTTGTAACAACACTGAAAGCTGGAGCCCCAGGAGACAGAGACTATGTTTATAACTGTGACAGAACTTCCCCTATCCTGGTCCTCATGACACACAGCTGTCGTGGAGGGCTACTTGCCACAGCTCATTCTTGCTGCTTCCTGATTCCGAGTCTGAGTTTAGAGTTAGAAACCCAGTGTGGACTGAGGAGATATATAGGTCAGTAAATTGCTTACAACACAACCCTGACTTGATCCCTGGAACACATATAAAAAGTCAAGATGAATGGTGGCCATTTGTCATTGCTGCGTTAGGGGGGGGGGGAGACAGGAGAATGTTGGAGGGTGCACTGGGCAGCTAGCCTCGCCAACTGGATAAATTTGAGGGCAGTGAGAGACCCTGTCTCAACAAAAAAGGTGAATGGTTCCTGAGGAGTTAGAGGCAAGGCAGATCTCTGGCATCCACTCACAGAAATACATATGCATTCACACACACACACACACACACACACACACACACACACACACATACACACACACACGCACACACACACGCCACATACATAAATGTTCCCTACAGTGTTTGTGGAATGGACTGGGGACATAGCCCTTTGCCCTTTGCACCAATGGAGCTGATGTTGACTAAGTAGATTTTATAGCACAATTGATGACTTCAACACAGACTAAAAATGCCTGCTCAAGAACGGAAGCAAACCAAAGCTAATTATTAAACGATCAATAATGCTGTCACTCCGTTTAGAGATTTGAGTCTGACTCCTCCTAGAACAATTCTGTATGTGCTTTTAAAATAATTGTAGCAATAATTGCTTACAGGAGACACAAACACTTTCATCTTTCTTTTTCTTTCTTTCTTTCTTTCTTTCTTTCTTTCTTTCTTTCTTTCTTTCTTTTTTTCTTTCTTTCTTTCTTTCTTTCTTTTTCTTTCTTTCTTTCTTTCTTTTTCTTTCTTTTTTAGGTTTTTTGAGACAGGGTTTCTCTGTATAGCCCTGGCTGTCCTGGAACTCACTCTGTAGACCAGGCTGGCCTTGAACTCAGAAATCCACCTGCCTCTGCCTCCCAAGTGCTGGGATTAAAGGCATGCGCCACCACTGCCTAGCAATACTTTCTTTTTAAAAGACACCAAGAGCCAGTGTTGGAGGCAAGATGAGAACGCAGCCTACCCCATCCAGACAAATGATGGGATAGGTCCTCAGCAAGGCCAGTGCCTCTGGGCATCAAAGTCAACAAAATCATATTTAGATCAAGATGGGTCTGCAGGGGTCACCTTACTCTAGAGCACTCTGGATTCCATGTGCATTTGAAAGAATGAATTTTTCTTCCTCAAAAAACTGTATCTGGATTTAGAGAAATACATTTTCATTACACATAGCAGATAATCCTTTAATAGCAAAACCAGTGTAGTGGCTGACACTTAAATGCCCTAAAACTTACTGTAATCAAATAGTAGCTGTGAAACTATGCACTTGTGAGGGAGATATGCATGGAGAGTTGGTTCATTAAAATGCCTGTTCTTTTAGGAACAGTCTTCTCAGTTAGTTATAAACACAGTCTCAGAATCTTGAAGCCCCTTCATATCCACGTGGATGCTCACATACGTGTGTGTGTGTGTGTGTGTGTGTGTGTGTGTGTGTGTGTATGTGTGTGTGTTATTGAAAAACTTCCCAAATTACTTCCTAGAATAGATGTAAAAACAAATAAAATATTGATTTGGGGGGCTTAGCATCATGTGATTACAATGTAAAAAATCTGACTTATTTTAGTAAAAACACAGCTTTTTATCCCCCTCCCCCCTGCTCCCTTCCATTTCTCCCTCCCTCCTCTCTTCTCCTCTCCTCTCACTCCTTCCTTCATTCCTTCCCTCCCTCCTTCCCTCCTCCTTCCTTCCTTCTTTCCTTCATTCCTTTCTTCCTCTCTTGGCCTTCTCTGTACTAGGTCTTGGGAATTACACAAAATAATAGAAGACATGAAAATCATCCTCAAGTGTGATAGAAAGACATACCTGTGACAGCTAATCTTAATTGTCAGCCTTACTGAACCTGAAATTGCCTGAAACACAGCCCCTGGGCATTGCTGTGAAGAGATTCTTTTTTGACCAAATTCTTTGAAGAGGGGCAATCCACACTCCATGTGGGTGATACTTTCTGGTGGCAGTCCAGATAAAAGGACACCAAAGAAGAAAAGCTTTACTCTTTGCCTGCTCGCTTATGCTCTTGGTAGCAAGACCGTCTACCAGTTGCTGCTTTAGTCTGTTCGTGATGTTGGAACCACCTTCTTTGGGCTTCTCATGTAGACTAAGGACCAGCAGCTCTCCAGAAATCATCCCAGCCTTTAGCACAAGACTGGGACTGCTGGGAACAGCAGCTGTGTGTACTAAGAAACAACTGGGTTCTCAGACTAAAGTTCTCCAGTGTGAGATAGCCGTTCTAGGCCTACCTAGGTTATACTGTGTAAACCAATCTTGTAAATTAATGAATCATGTGTTTTGTGTATTTTGTCAGTCTGTTCTTTTAGAGAACCCTAATACAACTAAAGAATAAAACAGAGTGGGAAATGGGTGTCATACAGAGAAATAAAATTCTCTAAGTAAACAAGAGAATAATTTTATCAAGACTTGGATTTATCAGAAGAGTTTTGAAGTGGAAAGTAACACTTGAGGTTGAGTTATTGAGAGGTAAGAGAAGACTATAATGAGAAAACTGGTATTAAATAATAGTGCGAAGACTCAGGGAAACTTTGATACTAAATGACTGGCTACCTCAGACTGTAGTTTCATTTCAAAATCTGATGACTCTGAAGATGTTGTATTGATTTGGAATTTTATAAGGCCCCAATCATACACTTCCCTCTCTCTTTGTGGTGTGTGTGTGTGTGTATGTGTGTGTGTGTGTGTGTGTGTGTGTGTGTGTGTGTGTGTGTATGTGTGTGTATATGTTCTGGCTGGTTTTGTGTGTCAACTTGACATAAGCTGGAGTTACCACAGAGAAAGGAGCTTCAGGTGAGAAAATGCCTCCATGAGATCCAGGTAGAAGGCATTTTCTCAATTAATGATCAAGGGGGGAGGGCCCCTTGTAGGTGGTGCCAACCCTGGGCTGGTAGTCTTGGGCTCTATAAGAAAGCAGGCTGAGCAAGTCAGGAGAAGCAAGCAAGCCAGTAAGTTACCTCCCTCCATGACCTCTGCATCAGCTCTTGCTTCCTGACCTGCTTGAGTTCCAGTCCTGACTTTCTTTGATGATGAACAGCAGCATGGAAGTGTAAGCTCAATAAACCCTTTCTTCCCCAACTTGCTTCTTGGTCATGATGTTTGTGCAGGAATAGAAACCCTGACTAAGACGGTGAGTATGTGTGAGTGTGAGTGGGATATGTGTGTGTAAGTGGGGTGTGTGTGTGTATGAGTTGGGTGTCTGAGTGTGTGTTAGTGGGGTGTGAGTGGGTGAGTGTGAGTGGTGTGTGTGTGTGTGTGTGTGTGTAATAAGATAAATATTTATTTTTCACTTTCTTACTCAAGGATGTCATTAGTCATGTTTTTCAATAACACACATATCAGATTTTAAAGTGTAAAATTCAATTATCAATGAAAACAAATAGCATCAAATAGAGACTACAAACATTGATTGGACCCTCATTTGAAAAGACCAACTTTATGAGATACTTTAATGCTTATCAATGAAAGATTGATCTATCAATCTTCTACCGGCAAGATTACAGCAGTACAGGAGTTTCCCTCCTATCACGAGTGACCACGTTCACCTGTTGACATAGGAAGATGCTGTTTTTCTCTTCCAGATAGATGTGCAAGAAAGATTTTAAAAATGTAATGTTATGATTTGTGTAACCCACCTCCAAATGGTTCCAAAAACACAGACATGGGACGTGTATATAAATAAACACTCATGATAAAAACATGAGCCAAATTTATCGACTATAGGAAATGAATACATAAGTCCTAATTGTATGATCCTTCCAAATTTTCTGCATCCTTGAAATTTTTGCAAGAATACATCAAAGAATAAAAAAAAAAAAAAATCCCATTTGACATTTATCAGCCACTACAAGATCTCTGAGTAAGAACGGGCTTTTGAGGTAGTGCCCACTACCGGAGCTTAGTCCATGTTTTCCTTTGGAAATAAATGTGAGATAATTTCCAAGCTAGTATCTGCTTGTATCTCTTCTACTTGAGAAGCAATTTTTACGTGCCACACACAGCACTGAATAGAGAGAAAGAAAAGCGAGGCTGGGGGAGAGGTGTTTCCATTGGAAGCTTGCATTGGAGTGTATAATAAAGAAATACCCTTACTTCACATGGCCAGCTCTCTACATCCCACCTTTCTGCCCGCTGCATCTGTAGCTTGCTAAGGTATGGCACAGACCATCATGGACTCCAGAATGTGACCATTTTATTCCAGTTCAGCAACTGAGGAGGGCTCCCTTTGAAGATATTCTATCATGGAGTCTCTGTCCATTGCTGGGGGTGCTTCCCCCCTCCCCCTCTCTTTATGCCTGAAATGAAAGCCATTGATTGTTCAATAAGCTTCATGAGGTGGCCAGTGTCAAGTGCTTTCATCATCTCTGTTGTGATTTGATGGTATCCCCACGCTTTGTTATTTCCCAGCTCCTAATTGTACCCTATACTTGACATCGCCATTGGATTGATGTGAATGTCAAGTTGCCCTGATTCGGGTGCTTCATTGAAATCTGGGACTGAAGCAGCCGGAATATGAATCGGTTGACGAGCGTTTGAAGTGCTCTGCCTACAAGCCTTTCTTTTTGACTTCTGTAGAACCTAGAAGTAGTTTTTTTTTTTTTTTTTTTGAGAAAAGAATAAAGGCCTATGAGTTTGAAATTGTATGTGGTGTTAAAAGTGCATCAACTTATGTTCAAATTAAGAAGGAAAAGCACAGGAAGTGATAGAGTCATACTAGTTAGCATATAATCTTCAAAACCAGTAAGATTTCTACATGAAATTGCTTTATAAAATGGATTAATTCTCAGGACTAGGAAATAGAAGTGTGTGTGTGCATACACACATACATAAAATTAATCATCAACCCCACCTCATTGGAATACCTTTGTGGGATAATTTCAAAGATTTTTCCTCATATGCAAACATCTACTATTTATTTATTTTTAATAAAAAACCCTAAAATCAGAATATAGATCTGCATTATCACCTGTGGTACAAAGATCACACACCGTAAATTGTTGCATGTGACATCATGCATTTATGATTTTAGTTCTGTGGTGGTCCTTTGCTTGTCGAGAACTTTAGCAATTCCCTGTTGGTGTGCATTGTACTATTTATAAGGTTTCCCTCAATGGCCTCTTATATCTACAAGCTCTTCCGTTCCCACCTAAGTTAAGCAGTTACTCACTTTTCTTGTTCCTACTGTGTAAAATTTTAATCCACAGCCTCCTAAAACAAATTCTCTGACAAATTATTCCTAATGTAAATTTGGGAAACATTCACAGCAATGTAAAGTGTTATCAGTTTTTCTTGGGGTGCCACAATTTTACTGTGGCGATACTTCCTGACCATCAACAAACACAGGAGGCACCAGCCTTCTTTCCCAAGCTCTCAGAGTGTGTGAAGGACTTTGTGTTCCATGAAAAGCAATCAAAGACACCATGTTCTGACCCCATGTGATCATTTGCCATAAATCCATTTCTCTATAGATATCTTGCTGCCAACTCAAGTTCAAATTTCTTCTGCATAGATTTGTCATTTTTATAATTGGTGTAAAAAATCCCATTAAAGAAATTGCATTGGGTATCTATTACTCTATTACAGCCAAGAGTTATCTAAAGTGGCAGAATACACAAGAGACCCACGTCCATATGATCAAGAAGTTTGTAGTTATAAATTAATAGATTATTTTATAATTTTAGTGACATATAGTGTTTTGCTGTCCAATCAAAGTGTCATAGGCCACAAACACTCAATCAAAGCCAACCAGTCGTAACCTGGGGCTGTTGGTGTGCCTGCTGGGAATGACATGGCTCTTATTTCCTCTGTCTTCAGATTAGAGAGAAACCAGTTACAGGAGTGATGAACGTGGCTTATTAGAACTCGGAGTCGGAAGGTCAAGCCAGATACCTGATAGCCAAATGAAAGATGGAGGGCAGGCTCCAATGTGCCCAGTATAATGTGGAATTCCATTGCATACACTAATGGTAGTTGCATTTCTGTGACTTGTGTTTAACAAAGTTCTCACAAATATTTTTTTCTCTTTTTGTTGAAACTGATTCGAAGCACACTGGGAAAACTTTGTTGGCTTCAGAAGAACATAACTAGGTGTGAAATGAAATCCTCTCTTAAGGATTTGGAAAAGTGTAACATGAGTCCTAAAAGCTGGAATTTTAAAAAAGGTCTTTGATCTCAGCCTCTTTTCTTAAAATCTGTCTAGCTCTTCCTAGATGTGGGAGCACAGGCAACTATGATGAATTCAAGATTTGGTTTTGGTTGGGTTTAGCTGGTGGAGATTTTACACAAACAAACCATGTGATCTTACATAAAGGCAGATTTCACGGAAGCCTAAAGGAACAGATTATACCAGACTACCTCATTCTGAGTACCCTCAGTGTTCAAAACCGAGCCTCAGCCCCAGACTTAATACCATTTTTGCTAATCTGTTCCACTCATCCAGTAAATCATTCTCCATGAGAACTCTTCCTCTGGCTGGTGTTCGCCAAATTTCCGTATCAATAATTGGTTGTATTTTAAATTTTACTTTCAAAACTTCTTTAAGTTAGCTTGCAAATGAATGAACTATGGTATAGTACTGTCGTGTGTGTGTGTGTGTGTGTGTGTGTGTGTGTGTGTGTGTGTGTGTGTGTTTCTTAGTCATAACCGCCTCTATGCACACACACTGCTATCCCCTGTCCTGCTAGTCTCACACTGGTCTTTCCTTCCCACAGTAAGCTTCTTTCTGCTTTCCTGTAGCCTGCATCTCAACACATTCTCCTCACTTCCCAGGCCTTCAAGTCTCTTCTTTTCAACTGTTACTTGTGCTGGCTGGTTTAATGTCAGCTTGACACAAACTATAGTCCTCTGAGAGGAGGGAACCTTGGTTGAGAAAATGCTTCTATAACACTGGGTTGTAAGCAAGCCTGTAGAACATTTTCATAACTAGTGATTGAAGTCAGAGTGTCCAGTCCATTGTGGGTGGGGCCATCCCTGGGGCAGGTGGTCCTGGGTTCTATAAGAAGACTCAGTGAGCCATGGGGAGCATGCCAGTAGGCAGCACCCCTCCATGGCCTCTGAATCAGCTCCTGCCTCTGTGTTCCTGTCCTGTTTGAGTTCCTGCCCTCACTGCTTTTGATGATGAAGTGCTATATGGAACTGTGAGTGAAATAAAACCTTTCCTCCCCAAGATGCTTTTGGTCATGGTGTTTCTTCACAGCAATAGAAACCCTGACCATGGCACTACTTTTCTAGTTAATGGCCATGCCCCCCACCCCACATACAACACACAAGTTTAAAAATAGGTTCCATATATGAGACAAAACACAATGGGTTTTTTGTATCTGGTTTATTTTATTCAATATAATGATTTCTGAATGTATTGTTTTTAAAAATTTCTCTCCAGACTTGAATTTCTCTGAATCTCCTTGCTGAAGGTTGAACCCTGAAGACAGTGTCTGCTCAGTATTCACACTCAGGTTTCCAGCATTGAGATCTTATTTTGCAGGCAGATTGATGCAGACATTTTGAATAATAAAACATAGTATATTATGCTCTTTGTCAGTTCAGAGGAAATAGGCCTGCAGGTTTTACCTTGTACAATTCCAATATTCTAAGCTATAGTAACTATATCATACAATCATATCTGACAGGGCTAGAAAACTAGATAGGCCTAGATAAGTAGAGAGATAAGTAGATAGTTCCCATAGTGTCGGATGAGGAAGAGAGGGTCTTGGTAACAAGACCCCTTTCCTGATTACACCAAAGCAGGCTTTGATTGCAAATTTTTCCACTAATTTCATTTAGGCTATGAGATTGGCTTTCAAGAGTTATTTATTTCTATTCAGATAGGGAATCATGTAACACAGGCTGGCCTCAAACATGGAGCTGAGAATGACTTCTTACTTTTGATCTTGCTGGAATTTCAGGTGTTTCCCAGCAGGGCCTATGGAAGCTAGGAAACCACCACACCAAGTGAGCTACATACACTCCAAGGCCCAGAGAAAATGACAGAGACCCCTTTCATTCTAGGTCTTTTATCCCTTTCCCTCTCCTGACTCATGATTGAGACTCACTGAATTCTAATGCACAGCAAGCCATCTCACTACCTAGATGTCTTTAGGTGCATAAAACAGAATTCCTTCCTTGGCCCAAAATTAAAAAATACTGATTCTTCCTTAGAAATATTTTTATTATTTAATGTGTTTCACCTGCATGTACATCTGTACACCATGCATGTGCCTAGTGCCAGCAGAGACCACAAGAGGGCATGGAATCTCCTAGAACTCGTGTTACAAATGGTTGTGAGCTGACATGCAGAGGCTGGCAATTGAACTCAGGTCCTCTGGAAGAGCATCTAGTGCTCTTAACCACTGGGCCATCTCTCCAGCCCTGCTGTTTACATTTTTTTATTTATCCACCTGCTTGCAAAAATAGTAGGTTTATGACCTATGTCTTTAGGGTCACACATGTGACTCTACAAGAGCCAAATGCTAGATTAGGGACTTCCCTGGGACAGGGTAGAAAGAAAAGTCAGTTCTTGATGGGCTATCCTTCTAAGGAAGACTTTTTTTAAAAGATAAAAGGAAAATCACACCAAAACTAAACAACAAAAAACCCCAAAACAACAACAAAGCCAAACAAAACCAAAACATAAAATAGACCCATTGATCAACAGTCAAAGAGAAAAAATATTTATAAGCTAAGAAAAAAAATAAAACATAGTAAATGGTAAACTACCTTATAAGTGGAAAATAGATATACAAAAAAATTTGAGTAAAAGCCCTTTGAAAAATTTGACGTTATTTTGTTTCTGTTTAAAAATTTTGCAAGAGAGCATTTGATCCTTGCCTCCACTATTGTAAGTAAGCTGTGCCTGAGTCCGAGTCAGACATGCCATGACTTCCAAAACGAAACTTATAACTGGTAGTTTAAATTTTCTAATGCTATTTCCATTTTATTCATGTAACAGGTGGACTTTATAATTCTTTTGCAAAATATAATTTAAATGTATTCAATAAATGTGGCACTGCTTGTTTAAAGCAGACACTAAGATAACATGTATCACTACCAGGTAACAGACTGACTTGCTTACCTGCGGTTTCTGAGACATGTATTACTGATCTTAACTGGTTGACATAAAGCAGAATACACAATGGGCCTAAGCATTGGCAAATGCAAGTGAATGAATACTGACCAGACCAGTCAGTGCACGGGGAGGGGAAGTTACACGGATGGCTTACCAACGTGGGGTGGGTTTATTTAAACTTTATCAATATTGTGCTTCCCATGCAAACCTGAGCAAATTTTCAATGTCTGTCCTTCGGCCACTTAAGGCAGCCATATGGATCAAGGAATGTACAGTGTGTGTACACATAGGCTAGCAATTAGAGTAAATGCTTCTCATGTCAGAAAGAAAGCACCTCAAGTACTTGTCCTGCTTCACAAGACATCCCCTGGATGGTGGAAGATGCTGGGATCAGCACTCTACTGGAATAACTTCAGCCACATGTGATTGGCTCCAAGTCATTGAACCTGCTTCATTCTTTATCTTGCTTGACCTTGGAAGGTGGCCAATAGTGCATTTTAAGATTTGGGACATCGTTATTTTTCCACAGGTAAGCAGCATTCACAAAAACCTTCCTTGAAGCTTGCTTTTATATCACTTCCTTCTATGTACTAACAAGATTTCTCTCGTCTTTCTGCTGAGAGTCTCATTCTCTAGGATTCTGGGGGCCTGGGTACATTCCATGGGGACACTGCTGGTTTCTGATTAGTGTGTGCTTCCAAGCAAGGATCACTTTGACTTAACTCTAGCCCCTCTGAGTCCTCTTCTTGACGAGGTCCATTTGAACTGGGCCTTTGGCTTAACTTATTCCGGTTTCAGCAAGAATTCTGCAAGAGTCAGTTTAGCAAGAATCCTTCACCACTCTTGGGATAGTTCACCCTAGCTTAGCAGCTGTAAAAAAAAAATCCTGCTAGATTCGTATGGAGATTTCCACACTTCTTAGTATATTTCTATTCACTGACCTTACACACCCCCTCTTTGGCTATAAATCCCAACTTATTGTGTTTGGAATTCAGCCCAGTCTCACTCTCCTTTGAGAAACTGCCTTGAATGAGTCTTGCCTGCTGTCCTTAACACGTAGCATTGATGGTTTCTTTTTTCTTTAACAATAAGAAGATATGCCCATAGGAATGCTGCCAGCTACCGAAAGGACCTAGATGCTTTGGTAGGAAGAGCAGGCGCTTTGCAATCAGAACTGAACACACACTTTGCAACCCGTCAAGTCACTTAATTTGAGCTGCAGGTTCTTGTGGGTAAATCTGAGTTAACAGCAACAGCCTTTTAGGTTCTGTAAGGATTAAAGTAAGTTGTATATATGAACTTTCTTTGTAAATGTGGAAGCCCTAACCTTTTGTTATTGTTAAAGCAATTTAATTTGCTTGCCACTCACTGACATTTAGTTTGCATATTTCAAGATAAAGCAAGCTGCTTAGAAGGAACTAACGCAATACTCAAATCATACTTACATTTAATTCTTGAGATCTTAGATACCCGAATACGTAATTGAGTTCCACATTATAGGAACAACAGAAATGAGTCGGCGTGGCTGAAATATGAGGTTCAAGGCCAGAATGTCTTCCTACACCTTAACAAGGAAAGAGCTCTATAATCCAGGGAAGCAAGATAAACACAGATGATCTGAAGTCGCCACTTTATCATTTGATATTAAAGGCACAGATATTCAGAATGTGTATGGTTTAGAGACTGCAGTAATGTAAACTTTGGTCCTACTTGATAAACCGCCATCCTTACAGACTACTCCTTGGACATTAAACCTATTTAGCTTTCCACCCCCCTCCAAGCACAGAGGTTAGTGGTCCTTAAAAGGTTCCCCTGGTTGAACTCTTCTGTACAATACTTGCTTAATGAGCTGATTAACCACTGTTACTGAGAATTAATGGATCAAATCACAGTGGTAATCACCATATTGCAAATCGCTCTGTTGAATTAGGCTGTGATGGAGGTCTACGTTTTTACATTATGCAGAGAGGACCCTTTTGGATGATGAAGTCATGCAAGCAGACTGTAGCTTAGCTCTCCTTGAAGAAACTTCAAGGCTGCTTTGGATATAAGAAAGCCTTTTAGAATTCCCTAAACTGAGAGCAACAAGAGATTGCAATTGTACCATTATTAGTCCATTATCATGGAGAGTGCTTTCACAAACAGCCTCTTATCCTTCTCTGGA
Organism: Uromys caudimaculatus; assembly: GCA_028551405.1. Lineage (NCBI taxonomy): Eukaryota > Metazoa > Chordata > Mammalia > Rodentia > Muridae > Uromys > Uromys caudimaculatus. Next base: position 22,685,723 of record CM052717.1, on the reverse strand, counting down.
TCCAAATACCATGGCAGGATGGAGAGGAGGAAATGGTCCCTGGGAGGGGATTTTAGCTTTGACAATTGATTGCATTTCAAGATTGCTTTCTGCTAGGATATTTAATAAAATCAATTTCCACATTGAAGATAGTTGTTAAAATCCTAGTCTTAAGTTTTGAATTATGTCAGCGATGCTATAGTAACAACATGACTTCTCAAGAATGCTACCATTAAAAGATGGGAAAGGACTCTTGCTCTCTTGCTCTCTTGCTCTTCTCTGGCTCTTGCCTTCCGGCCCCCACTCTCTCCCCATTACCTTCCCCCCATCTCTCCATGTGCTCATGGTCAGCCTCTTCTCTACTTCTCTCTCTCTCTCTCTCTCTCTCTCTGCCTTTCTCTGCCTCTACAACCCTCTTAACTCCCCTCCCCATGCTCTGAATAAACTCTATTCTATACTTAAAAAAAAAGATGGGAAAGATGACTTTGCTTTATCAGTAGCCAATGTTACACGGCTGTATGTTGATAGCGAAAATTTAACTAACGCTATGGTTTTCTAAACATTTAGTTCAAAGCAAGGTGATCTATTAACCTATAATATTTCCCATTTCCAATATAGAAAAGTCAGTCACAATGACTTATTGCTATCATACTGGGAAAACTGCTGGTTGAATTAAATATTTTTAGTTTATGTGATTTGAGGTACATATAGGAACTCTATCAAATTCAGAATATTTGAACCAGTTCCAATTTATAATTTATTCTAATAAATAATAATTTATTTTAATAAATGAGCATAACACTAGAAAAAAAACACACAACTGACTAGATTCCAAGTTGAGTTAGTGGGAAATACTTGTGGACAACCAGAATTTCCTGATTAAAGAGCAGCTGGCTAAAACTTCTGACAACCCTGCTAAACATATACATTTTCTAGACAGACATTGTTTCTAAGAATACCTCTATACTCTATTTCATCCAGTCAATTTATTGTGAATATGTACCAAAATTTCCCTTGCTTTATTCCAACATGAGACATTTTTACAAACCTGCCACTGAAACCCCTTACAAGGATCAGAGTACACACACGACATAGAGAGAGGCTCCCAGGCCACATTTCCTGGGTCAAAAGTTAGTGACTCTATTTATCAGCTGTGCCACTTGGGATGCATTATTGATGTTTTCTATGCCCAGGTTTGGTTTTGCTTTTATCTTCACTTACAGAGAATTTTGGAGTAGATAATATGAGCCAATATAAATTTGTTATTTGGCTATTCCCAATATCAAATACACATTCACTAAGGGTTAGTTATAACAAAAGAAATGAGAACCTAGTCAGTGACAGAGACATGCCTGCCCGTGGTACTGTTTCTAATACCCACAAGGGCCTTATAATATTGGAAGCACTCCTGGCTATATATCAGCAGCATAGAGCTTTAAATAACAATGGATGTAGACTTCTGTTTCTACCTCTGATGGGTCAAGGAGTATGGATAGCATCACTCCTGTCCTGGCAACAACAAACCAACCACAAGTCACGGACTTTCCTGGATCCGTCAGATGAATGAGTTGAGAGAAAACTAGATCCTGCAATCTAGACAGAAGGCTGAATCCAACGAGTCTCAGAAGTAGTCTGTTCAACTGGAGCAGAAACTTCCGGAACTGTGATCTAGAAGGAATGGGTAAGCAATAATACAGATGCTCTCCTGGGGTCTGGGTTGGGAACTTCTGAAGCAGCAGTTCTGGGAGTGGACATAGCAGCATGGGCATCTAGGTCATGGTGAGGTGCAGAAAAAGATCCCCTCCTGGTTCTGGAAAGGAGGCGGGGTGGGGGCGGGGGTGGGATCATGATGAAGTACCTGGAGCCTTCTCTAGAACAAATACTTCCTGGGGGAGATTTTAACAGAGCCTTATCCCACCTGAGCAAAGATATTTCTTTGGCAACAGCTCTCTCTCTCTAACCTTTCTATCTTACATGAGAGCGAGGAGGGACGTTGTGATCTTGAAGGTCATGGCTCAGGGCAAGTGGGCCACCACAATATGGAGATCCACTCAGAGTAGAGAATTCCTTTGCTTCGAGTCCTTATGATATAGAAAGACAATAAATAATAAATCTCAACAGCATAGCTGCCTAAAGAAGACTTGAGCAATTCCAACAATAGTTGTCTTCCCAATGTGAATGAGGAGAAGCTCAAGGGACCCCGGCCCTGAGTGAAGAGCCAAGAGCAATTAACAGCTGCTGAGAGGGAGAATTAGTTCTCCCCGGTGGTGAGTCTCCTGACTGATTAGCCAATACCAAGTGGCCAGCCCTAGGGACATGTACATCCAGGTAACAGTGAGTGGGCTCTGCAGAGTTTGGTTATTTGTTTCTGGGCATATATAGCAACTCAGGTTAACTAAGAGGAGGGCATGGATGTGAAAGGCAGGGAGGGGTGGACCTGGGAAGGGTAGCATGGAGGGGATGGAAGAAGATAATGGGACTGGGTTTTACTTTTTAAAAAAACGTAGGTTTCAGATCTGTAGTGCACTGTACTTCTCCAAGAGAACCCAAGGTGAGTCCCTGTCATCAGAGGAGTAAAACAATGCTGATTTGAAACCTTTACAGATGCATTTGTGGCAGATATAAATATAAACATTTATATTTATTTATATTATGTATTATATAATATGTTATCTATGTATATGTATATGTTATATTTATATAAATAGCACATGACAGCTCCTACAAAGCTCACACAAATCCTGACACTTACAGCGGTCCTCACCTCAGTGGCTGGTCCCTCTTAGCAGTGGCTGCCTTTCAGTGGGTTAGATTAAACACAATCTGACGAGCTGAGACAATGACTGAAAGCAAAGTTACGTAGGGCCAAGTCTTTTGGGACATCTATTCTGCCCCTCTGATGACACAGCAGAAAAACCAACCCACTGCCTTCCTTCCCTTGGCCTAGTACCAAGGCAGACACACTGAAGAAACGGTGCAATGATTAGAGTTTGCTCTAATGCTTCCCTGACATTGTTGACACCTCTCAGGATGAGGAAAGGCCTTTGGCGCCATAAAGGAAGGGGCACAAAAGGTTATTTTCTAGAAGAACTTTAACTACATCTTGATGGCATGGCCTTTATAGCTACAGAGAGTTAAATGAGGCAGGCAACCTCTATGAGGTTGAGGCCCACTTATCTGTGTAGCAAGTTCCAACCAGTGCTACATAGGGAGATCCTGTAAATAAATAAATAAATAAATAAATAAATAAATAAATAAATAAATAAATAAATAAATAAATAAATAAATGAGTCAGGCTGGAGGCATCTATCTTCCATGATCTGATGACTCAAGGTAAGAACTCAAGTGGAATCCATGGCATGATTGAAGTGGTGTGCACACATTACATACTGGGTAACTGAGACAGTATGTTCTCAGTATTCCAAGATTTATGTGCCCAAAATGAAGCTCTGACACGTTCTGTCTTTCTGGTTGTCAGGTATCTCCTGATAAAGAGGGCCTGCTCTCTCTAATGCTAATCTTAGTCAGATTGATCTGTGGTATGCTTTATTGTGCGTGTGGGTTAATACCTTGAGTGATGCCAGTTTCTCCTTCAAATAGCTTTCAAACGATGCCCCTCTGACCTCCAGTCTCTTGCTTATTGCGTCTTCTTGAGAGCAGAATGCTTGAGATGTTCCATCTCCAAGTATTTAAGGTCTACACCCCTGTCCAGCACGGTAAGGGTGACAGAAAATAGGACACCTGCCCTCAGTAAAACGTACAGGTTGAGGAATCAAAATCTCAGAGGGGGGAATTTAGACAGAACATAAAAATGGGAAAAAATATGGGCACATGAGAAATTATTGGGGTCCCTCTTCCTATGACCTGGCTGACATCTTGTCTCTCTCCAGCAGAAAAGCAAGGATTTCAGCACAGGCAACACTCAACACCTTTCCTTCCCAGATACAAACCTGAGCATTTCTAGGATTCTCACCAGAAAATACATTTTCATTTTTAGAGAAGGGTTAGGTAACACCTCCCCCCCCCCCCCGCTGCTGTGCAACCCTAGTGCCTTCTGTCTGAACTTTACCATATTATAATTCCACCTAAGAACTCTCCAGAACCATCTATCGTATGATTGCACTTAGCCAAAGAGAGAAAGGAGGAAAATGGCGGTGGGGGTGTTCTGAGCACCCTTTATGTGCCTTGATCACCACCGAAATGCCAAGATAATGCCAAGATAATCAATCGTGACTATTGTTTGGGAGAGTCCATATTCACACTTGGTTATGTTATACTGTCAACAACTCTCTCTGAAAGAAGCCCCCAGCCATGCTTCCAGCTCTTTTCTTCTGATCACCCCCATAGCTTCTAAACCCTTACGCTTCTGGGAGATATTAGATTTCTAATAAAATCTCGGAGTTTGATTCATACTTCCTGCTCTGAAGTTCTTTTCGGCAACTAAGTCACTAATCTTTGTTTGGTCTGAGACTAGGTCCCTAAAAGATTATGAGAACCTCTCAGGATGTTGTGGGTAAAGGTAAATGGAGCTGGGTCTCTGCCCACTCAATGCCAATGTTAACACATAGGAAAACATCCCACTGGATAGGTTCCATACAAAGCTTTTAATATGTTCTCTAAACAAAAAAAATGAAGAAATGGACCCTTTGCCCTTGCCTGTGTGGGAAGGATTAGAATTTTCTTCCCCAGCCCCCACCCCCATGCCTCCACTCTACTCTTTGTGTTCCTGCAAGCCATGGTGGTCTGTGAGTTTTCCCAGTGTGATGTACAATGCTTAGATGACTGACAGGTCCTATCTTCATACAATGTAGGGCCATATCACCATTGCTGTCCACATCTGTCAGCTGTTGGTCATCCTCTTGGTTACAGGGTTGTGATTTGGTGAAGTACCCCAAGAGGACCATTCAATCTACTTATAACAACTGATTCAAGTCTTGCTGAGGATCAGGAAAATAGAATCTTGCACAAAAACTCGGCTCCAGTGAGGAAGTGCTCCTGCTGGGGTGGAATGCACTTTCTCTCTAGTAGGCATGAGGTAAGGATGGGCCTCTCACCAAGCTGCTGCAGATACAGAACTGCTCTGATAAAACTCATGCTGCTGTCCTGGCTTAGCTTCTGGCAGCCCATAGTAATTCCTGTTAGAGTTGGGAGCCCTTATTCTCTTCAGCTTCTGGCAATTGCTGTATTATCTCAAAAGCATTAGACTTTTACATAGCACCTGCGTAGGTATTTGGAATTGTGGGTTGAAAGCTTAGCCCTAGACCTGCCTAGGCTTTCTCACCTGGCTGTCATTAGTGGCTACACTTTGACCCCAAATCTATCACACGTAGCTTGAAATTCATTTATATCCATATCCTACATAGGTTTTTGTTTCCATCTCACAGTCTGTAATATTTCAGGTTTACTACTTTATCGTCAGCACTGTTAGGGTCATAGCCTGGGCACTGACAACTCTAATCACCCTGGCTTGGATACCAGTTCCTAATAAGCCAATTAAAGACATAACTAATAGGGAAAGGAGATGTCTTCAATGTGGTCATGTGGTGGAGAGGAACAGAGGTTCATGCCGCTGCCCACCCAGGCCCCTGCCAGTCTATATTTAGAGAGGTTTAGTTTTACGGGGGTGTGGGGGGTGTGCAAAGGTATGCACTGTTAAGCAGTCCTGGACGTGATGTGTAGCAGCCATTACTGACCCATCATTGTCTCTGCTCCAGTCTCTCCTACATGATAATCTGAAAACTTGTTAGAGCACTGAGAAATCTCTTTTTCCCAGAGTCAAGCTCTCACTCTGCCTTTTACTGAGCTCCCAGTCTCTTTCCCTCCCTCCTCCTCCCCCCCTCCAGCAAGAGATTCCTAGAGGTGGTGGGTTTTGTTTTGGCTTTTGTTTTTGTTTTAAGGGAACCATTGTTTTCCTAGTCTCCCAGCCAGACAGAGGGCACGGATGTCTCTTTCCGGTATGTTCACTCCTGCCAGGATGGTACAAGCTAGCCATTGAAAGACTTGAAGAGCTAACCCGCATTGTGCATTTGTTACTTTGTTTCTGAAGAAAACTTTTGTCTTGCCTTCTCACAGATCTCCAAACCACCCACTGAAACCCGGGCCCAGTGTGAACCCCGAATACTTTGTACTCACCAATCCAAACCCTCCACAGAGCACAAGGCAAATGTGAGGCAAACACACCCCCAGCAATCAGCAAATAAGGAGACAGGCAATTGGCAAGTCTGCCCACACCCGCACTGAGCCTGGAAAACAGCAGCCAACAGAATTCTTCAAGGACACTTTGGGGCAGTCTGGGAAGCTCAGCTTAGCTGTCATTAACTGGGAGGCTGCAAGAGCCGTGGTTCGGGGGCTCTGCAATCAGCAATAGGGTGGCTTGTTTCCCACAAAAACATCATGCTGATCATACAGCCTGAAATGAAGGACCATGAGTGGCTGGGAGTGGCAAGAGCCCTTAACCAAGCAGCTGACAATACCCGAATCAGTGCGAGGGGCAGCAGGTCACAGGCAATCTTTTCAGAGACTTTCCTTAGAGAGGAAGAAATAAAATCAGTATTTTGCTGGCTTCTCTGTGAAGACATGACTTATGTACTGTGGTTTAAAAAAGAAAAAAAAAAAGGATAATTTAGAATCTCATGTCCCTTTTGTAGCTATGCAAGTTATAAATTATAGTGTTACAAAATGTAGCCGTTTTAGTTCCCAGTGGGTCCTGTTCTTTGTGTGTGTATTTATCCAATTGTCTGATTCGCTTAAGTTTCTAACTACAGGGTCTTGTTCTGACTTTTCCAAATGAATAGTTCTAAAAAAGTCAAAGCAGCAATCAATTTTTAAAACCCAGATTTGCTCTGCTCAGAGCCCTATAAGGATAGTTACATGATTATCCAAAACTGCTCCGACCTGGAGACAAAAGGCCCGGGCAACGCCTGCTAGCGACTGCAATTGTGATTTTTCTTTGCTCTGAATGGTTCTTCATCTTTCACTGGGGTCGGAGCTCAGCCTGATATTGATCTCCTGGGCCTTGTTCAAAGTGAGATGACGGGTCTATTTGGGATGATAAGTAGATAAAGATTATAAATTCACCTTGAGAATAAATAAAAATAGCTCTTCTGACATTTTTTTTTTACAAGAAAGGGAAGTTAACCTTCTTCATAACAAACAATATCTTTTCCTTCCCAGCTATTTCATTAGTTTACAAGCCTCAAAAAACCAAACAAACAAAAACAAAAAACAAAACAAACAAACAAACAAACAAAAACCCCGGCTTTTTATTATTGGATCGTAATTATTTTTAAGCCACTAGAAGAATTATAGATTTAAAATAAGAACAACATATCCCCCAATCTGAACCAAACTTCCTTACTACAGACTTCTTTTGCATTATATTTATTTATTTTCTCTCTCTCTGTCTGTCTCTGTCTCTCTGTCTCTCTCTGTCTCTCTGTCTCTCTCTCTGTCTCTCTGTGTGTGTGTGTGTGTGTTTGTGTGTGTGTGTCTGTGTGTGTGTGTAGCATGCATGTAGAGATCAGAGAAGTTCCTTTTCTTCTTTCCTTGGAATTGAACTAGGGTTGTGAGGATTCCTGGCAAGCACCTTTATCTGATGAGTCATACCTGCCCCCCCCCCAATCACCGCAGACTTCTAAAATAGATATCATAATGTCCCATACTTACAAAATAATGCTCTTTGCTTCCTCCAGATTCCTGTTATGCCCTACTTTTCATTTGTGAAGTAAAAGCAGCTAACATAAATTTCATTTAGCCTAGCAAACTAAACATAAAGAATGCCTCTAAATCTGGGCTGCAGTTAAATGGGATTGTTAGTAAATGGAGGTAATTGTATCATCCCTGAGCTGCTCAGTCATCTTGCTGAGGTGTCTGTTTATTTGTGTTAGGGTCAATCTTGATTGTCAACTTGATGGGATTTAAAATCACCATGGAAACAAATCTCTGGGCTTGATGGTAAGCTGAAGTAGGAAGGCATACCACAGACATGGTAGCATCACTCCATGGGGGGAGGTCAGAGTTGAATACAAAGGGAAAAGGGAACTGACCACATCCATCCATCATTCTCTGCCTCCGAATGGAATGGAATGGCCCAGCTGCCTCAAAGTTCTACGCCATGGCACCACCTCCATACCCCGGCGATAGGCTATACCCTCACATTAGGAGCTATAATTAGTCTTCCCTTCCTTAAACTGATTTCCTCAGGCTTTTTGTTGCAACAAAACAACACGTTATACTTGTACAGAGCTTAAGTGTGCACATATTTATTGGATGTCTACCATGTTTCTTATACTTGTCAAGGCCTTGTCTCTCACTGTTAATGTATTAGTAAACAGAGAGAAGCAAGCAAGAAAGGGTGATGTTTTCTGACATATGCTTTAATAATGTGAAATCAGAATATTCTAGAAACACAAAGAAAGGACATCACAGCACATCAATTAAGGGCAACCTCTCAAGCCTGATGTGTTATGGGAACTAGAATTGGCTCACCTGTTGTCACATGCTGGAACTCAACAATAAGAATAACTATCCCCTTAACTTGTGATTCTTTAAGAAAATATGCTATTAAAAATAAATAGAAGGTGAAGTTTATAGGGAGACCTCTCTGTTATATTTTGCAAGATCTTGTGAGGATATAATTATTTTTAAATTAGTTTTTAAAAACACTACTAGAAAGACAATCCAGAGTTGTCTTATTTCAATACCTTGTTCTGTAGATGTGACTTCATGTGCATGTGGCCTGCACAGTCACAGACGAGCCCTATGCAGAGCATCTAGAACTCATCTTAACGCTCATTACTGTCTCAGACATTTATTCTAGTGAACTTTCCCATGAATGTATATCTATGTGGGTTCACACCCCACTTCTGGTACCAGAATGCTCTAGCTACTTTTCTGTTGCTACAAGAAAACACTAACCAAGAACCACAGAAAGAGGAAAGGTTTTATTTCAACTTTCAGATTACAGTCCATTATCAAGGGAAACAAAGGTTAAATCTGGAAACAGGAACTGAAGTAGAGACCATAGAATAATGCATAAACAGGTATGTGTACTAGCTTGCTAACATAGCTTCCTTATACAATGCAGACCACCTACTCAGGAGCAGCACAACCCACAGTGATCTGAACCATCCTCCATCAATTAACAATAAAAACATGCCCCACATGTATGCCCACAGGCCAATGTGATGAAGGTGATTCCTCAGTTGAGGATTTTTCTTCCATGGTGTGCCTATGGCAACATTCTTAGTCATTTTAACATGGCCCTGCCTATTCATTTTGCTCATGGCCTCACAAATTATATACTTGACTCTGCTATCCTCAAGTAAGTTTCTTACATTTTAAGAAATGAAGGTCTGGTTGGGAGGTTTTCAGAGAAAGAGGTTTAGGTTTGAGAACTGTATAAAGAAAGCACTCAGAAACACTGGAGTTTGAAATTAGATGCCCAAAAGCACATCAGTTTCTGAAGTCAACTGTGTCCAATTATGCTTCTGCCACCGCATGAATATTCTTGAAGAGACTAAAGGATTCTGTATACCACTAGTCATAAGAAGTACCTGTTATTAAGCAGAGTGATATGGACTTGGAGATACTATAAAAGAACTTTCTGTGGTTTTAAGCTAAAGAGTTTGTATAGAATTGTTATGACATCACACAAAACTGATATATTAATATATAGATTACATTTTAAAGATCTATTTGTATTATTTTAAATTAAATCTGAATATGTCATGTGTGTGTGTGTGTGTGTGTGTGTGTGTGTGTGTAGGCACATCTGTATGTGTGGGTACCCAAGTAGGTCAGCAACAACAGATCATCTGGAGGAAGAGTTATAGGCAGTTGTGAGTTGCTTGGAATAGGTGCTAAGAATTTAACTGTAGTCCCCTGGAAGTGCATGCACGTCATCACTGAGCAACTCTCCACCTGGCCAGATAGTATTTAAGGGTAACTCCATTTACTGGGTAAGAGCGTTTGGGCGTAAATAAGTGTGGATAGAAAAGAGAGATTTTTTGGAAGTTAAGCTGTGGAGTCTCCAACATTTATAGATAGAGAAAAATTGACCTGAATGAAGAAGCAACTGCCTTGTGTGCAATACGACATGTGTATAGTTGGAAATGCTCAAATAGAACTAAATCTCCAACATAGAGATTGTAGGAGAATTTCCCTCAGAATTTGCATAGTTCTTAGGAAATATATAGACTTTCTGCAAAGTATGAGTTGTAATATCCATCTCATGCATATCTCAAAGGGTAGGTCATTGTAGCTAAGATCTGGATGTTATCCATGGGAAAGTCACCTGGTAACTATTTGATTTATCATTGCAACAAACATGCATTTCGGAGAAAGGGTTGATAGCAACATTGAGAAAAAGCATAAATAAAATAATTCATTGTTCCTTAATTCAAGTTCATCATGGATATCATAGAGTTATTCTCGCCACAGTTCAACTTATGATAGAATATGTAAATTTTTGAGTAATTTAATCTCTGCTTTGAAAACAGGGGTTTGGGGCTGAGTTGGTGGACTGAGTGTATCTTCACTTTTAGTGATTTGGGTTCATGTTAATTAAATGATGCCATATGTAGTCTTTTACTGAAATAATACAAGATCATTTGAGCAAATAGAATGCTCTTGATTAAGTTGGGTGGTTTGCCTGAGATGAAGAGAGATGGGAGCTAGTTTTGGACACCTGCTTAAAAGCCAATTCTCCTTCCAGAAACTACGTAGCTTAGGAAACTTACACACATTCGCATCACCAAAGCCATGCCTACAAGCCAGAAACAGCGCTGTCTTAGTCAGGGTTTCTACTCCTGCATAAACATCATGACCAAAAAGCAAGTTGGGGAGGAAAGGGTTATTCGGCTTAAGCTTCCATGCTGCTGTTCATCACCAAGGAAGTCAGGACTGGAACTCAAGCAGGTCAAAGAGCAGAAGCTGATGCAGATGCCATGGAGGAATGCTGCTTACTGGCTTGCTTGCTTCTCCTGGCTTGCTCAGCCTGCTTTCTTATAGAACCCAAGACTACCAGCCCAGGGATGGTACCACCCACAAGGGGCCCTCCCCCCTTGATCACTAATTGAGAAAATGCCTTACTGCTGGATCTCATGGAGGCATTTTCTCAACTGAAACTTCTTTCTCTGTGATAACTTCAGCTTGTGTCAAGTTGACACACAAAACTAGCTAGTACAATTGACCCCTTGTCAAATTGACACACAAATACATCACTATTAAGCCTCAACCCTTACTTTTTTATTCATCCCCAAGATCTAAATAACTTTCAGAGTCCCACAGTCTTTGCAAATTCTTACATATTAACATTTCAGTCCCTTTTAAACATCAAATCTCTTAAAATTCAAAGTCTTTTAGAAATTTAAAGTCTCTTAACTGTGGGCTCCACTAAAATACCTTCTTTCTTCAAGAGGGAAACATATATCATGGCACAGTCACAATCAAAAGAAAAATCAAACTCCAACCATCCAATGTCTGGGATCCACTCACGATCTTCTGGATTCCTCCAACGGCTTGAGTCACTTCTCCAGTTCTGCCCTTTGTAGCACACACCTTGTCTTCTAGGCTCCAGATGCCTGTACTCCACTGCTGCTGCTGTTCTTGGTGGTCATCTCTTGGTACTGGCATCTCCAAAACACTGCTGTATTCTGCTGCAACTAGGCTTTACCAACAGCCTCTCTTCATGGTGCCAAGCCTCATCTCCTTTGAAGCATAACTCCTTCAGTCCTGGGCCATCAATTGCAACTGAGGCTGCACCTTCACCAATGGCCTTTCGTGGCCTCTCACAGTGCCCAGGCCTCAGCTGCTCTTCATGACTCCTTCATGCCCTCAAAACCAGTACCACCTGGGTGACTCTTACACATTACCAAGTCCAGCCACCGCACAAGGTACAACCTCTGGAACGTAGCCTCTGTGCTCTCAGAAAACACTTCTCAGAAGATTTCACCCCAATGATGCTGGTCTCTTCTTAATCACTGCTAATATCTTAGCTCCAGCTAACCAGCATCAATAGTCCCAGCAATGCAATGGTTTTGCTTTATTAGTTCTAGTATCTTGTTAATCACAGCTGATTTCTTCAGCCCCAGCTAACCAAAACCACAGAATCTTAAATCAAACTAGCAATGGCCCTGATAAGGGTCTTTAATCTTTCCTCTGAAATTTCACAAGCCAGGCCTCCATCTTCTGCACTGTTCTCAACATTATCTTCCAAGCTCCTATACAACATTCCACGGAGCAGACCAAAGTTCCAAAGTTCTTCCACAGTTCTCCCCAAAATATTGTCAGGTTGTCACAGGAATACCCCACTTCACTGGTACCAATTTGTCTTAGTCAGAGTTTCTATTCCTGCACAAACATCATGACCAAGAAGCAAGTTAGGGAGGAAAGGGTTTATTCGGCTTACACTTCCATGCTGCTGTTCATCACGAAAGGAAGTCAGGACTGGAACTCAAGCAGGTCAGGAAGCAGGAGCTGATGTAGAGGCCATGGAAGGATGTAACTTACTGGCTTGCTTCTGGCTTGCTCAGCCTGCTTTCTTATAGAACCCAAGACTACCAGCCCACAGATGGCACCACCCACAAGGGGCCCTCCCTCCTTGATCACTAATTGAGAAAATGCCTTACAGCTGGATCTCACAGAGGCATTTTCTCAACTGAAACTCCTTTCTCTGTGATAACTTCAGCTTGTGTCAAGTTGACACACAAACCCAGCCAGTACAAGTGCTGAGTATGAATGGCTGGATCCTGCAATGGTTTCAAATTATTATTTTTTTTCCTTTTGCTTCTTTTCTGTCATCTCCACTCCCTTTCTTTCTTTCTCAAAAATGAACAGAAACAAAAAGAGAAAGAAAAACCTGTTACCACAGACAAATGAGGCAAGTCCATAATACCCTCCCAAATAGACAGGATATATTGAGCCAATTCAAAGGCGGGTGAGCAGCAGCTGTGGTCCTGCCCACAGCTGAGATGAGTTCAGCAGTGGCTTCTGCTCCACTAACTATCAACAGGCATTCATTTATGCTTTCCTATCAACACTGAAAAAGTGTAGACTTAGAGAAAACCTATCTGCTGGGATTTTAGCAACTAAGACTCTTTGGCAACACGTACAAGAGAGAAGAAAACAGAAAGAATGGGAGAGAAGTGATACTTTTTTTCCATGTTCAATTTTTTTTTCCCAAAAGCAGACAGATGTGAAACAGACTGACCTTTTATTACTTTTGAATTGAACAGCTACCTCTCTTTAAAGCTTTGATTACATTGTAGGCCTTAATAAAGATAATTTTAGGAGATACCATGGTAACTTAGGCTGCTTGCTCTGTGGTTGGACCGTATTTCCATAAACCTCCGCAGTTTTACCAATCTGGTATCTGAAAGGACTCAAACACAGTGGGTTTACCTAATTTTCTAAATGAAATTAGAAAAATAGAGATTTTTGTGGAGTATTAAATATAAGGAGAAAGCAAAAATGTATGTGTGTGTGTGAGTGTGTGAGTATGTGTGTGTGAGTGTGTGTGTATGTGTGAGTGTGTGTGTGTGAGTGTGTGTATGTGTGAGTGTGTGTGTGTGTGTGTGTGTAGTAGATTAACTCATTTGTCATGTTTTCTAAAGTGTGAAAGTAATGTTTAAGGTTTAATCAGATATGAAACCATTTATAATTCTATGGGAAATGTTCACATTTAAAGAATGATTTGGTAGTCTAAAAATTATACTGTCTTCTTGGTTGTGGAATATTATTCCATGACCTGGAACCATACACATAATAAAAGTTAGAAGAGGAGATGTCATTAAGCAGCAGATATCATAGTCACATGAATCAGATTTATAAAAGCAGTTGGTGTTAAACATCACATGAATTCAAACCATAGAAGCAACAGTTAGTATATAGCATAATTGGAGCCCAGTTTAATTGCATGCCATGTTCTACATGGCTCCAAGGACTGACTTGACTTGGATGGTGAAAAGATTAAGGAAGGACAGACAGCAGACACAGAAATGCTGGGATCAGGTGGTCTGGACTTCCAGAGAAAAGCTGCAACACCTTGGAATTCAGCATGTTTATTATATGAGTTGCACAGGGAGGTGGGGTTATTGTCTGCCACTGACCAGGAGGTGGGGTTATCACATATAGATAAGCAAGGAGGCCAGGTTGTAATATCTAGCTAAAGGAGGCAGCCTTAGATCATCTCAGCAGAGTAGTCTCTGCAGGTGAGCTGTCTTCATCTTGTAAACACCCCAGGGCAGAGAGCCATGATAGACAATTTCTGGACACACTGTCAACATTTGTTCACACCAATAGAAGGCTTTGCCATCCTCCAAGCCTCTCCCAGGAAGGGTTTTCCAGTGCCATAGGTTTAAATCATTGAGGTCCTGAACATGGTTCTGCCCCTGTCAACAACACACATTTGCTCAGGCCTTCATTTGCTCGCTACAGTTGTATACACAGGTGCGCCTACACAAAAGACATGAGTAATGCTAATGTTAGTTATCGTGAATTGTATATTCTCACTGTATACTTTTCTGTTTTGTTTGTTGTATGGATTTCTAACGGACAGGGTTTTGCCCACTTGGCCTCATGCTCTCGATGGCAAGTCCATCGGTCCTGTTGCTGTAGCATCCTTCACCGATATTAGAACCAGATTCTTCAGGCTTCCAATGCAGACTGAAGACCAGCATTTCTCCAGGAATGGTCCAGGACTCCAAAGGCCAACTGGGGCCTCTGAGGATAGCCAGAACAGCCAGCCTGATGGACTGAATCTCAGACTGTCTATTGTGAGACACGCTGTGGTTGAACTCTAGACCATATCCTGTAAGCCAATCTGATCAATTATTAAATCCCCTTTAGACATGTCCACTCATTCCATCGGTTCTGTTGTTACGTTAGAGAACCCTAACTAATTCTGAAGGACTTGTCTTGTATGACACAGTAACACAAGAGTGTGACCACAACTCACGAGGCTTTCTGTGAACACTAAAAGGAACCATGCAAAGCAGCTAAGGAGAAAGAAGTTTCTCTACATTATGCTGCTAAAAGAGACTGCCTTCTGAGTAAAGCCAGCATGTTGATGTCATTTTCCTATGTTTTATAGGTTTAATCTGGCTCCCAGAATTCTGAGTTAAAAAGGGCAAGCTGGAATCACTGTGGTGCCATGTTCAATGCTGACCGTTTCATGTTTCTCTGGCCAATACTGGAAATAAGTTAACATGGAACTGTACAAAAAGAGTTATTGCTCTGTTGTACTAATGTCCATTTACCCATCCTTAAAGGAAGGGGGGACTAGCCATTTTTAAAACACACTTCAGGGGAGATGATGAGACTCACCTATGCCACGGTCAGTCTGTGTCATTAAGTGTAAATGAGCTCGTGATGAGAAAAGTCCAAGCCCCATTATATTAGTCTTAATTTGAGTGTTTATTTTTAGACAGCTAATTTGCTTTCACATTCCCTACCTTAGAAGCACAGTTAACTGCTGGTATCTTGCTTTGCCCTGCCGGGAGCGTCATTGGACAGCCTCCTTGATGGAGCCACAAAGCAATGAAGACTGCTAGATTAAAAAGAAATCTCTTCATATATTTGTGATTAACTGGTGAGCATAAGAAGGAGTCACGGGGAAGTAGAAATAAACAGAAAAGGTTAACAAGGCAGGACATGGGGCGAGTGTGTGCACCTTAGGAAGAAGACAGACAGCACACAAGGTTGCAATCCTGCATCGGACTGTTAGGTAAATAAGTAATGGGGAAGGGATTTCTGCCTTAAGATTTACACATTTCACACTCTTCTGGCTTTGACCTTTGTACTCAGGCTCAAATCCATGCTAAAGAGCAAACCTATCAATTATGGAAAACAAGAGGCAGTTCAAAGTAGTTTGGTTAGGAATAAATAGCCTCTAAGTTTCCTGAGAAGGCAGATGCCCCTAATAATGTCTATTTTGCAGTTTTAAGGATAATATACATCTATATAATTATATATAAATTCAATATATACTCATATAAAATTTGACAACTTCTTTCTTTCACTTATTACCCACAAGACTTTCTTGAAGAAAGTCCTTTTGTCTAAAAGATAGCAGAATGAAATACCGAAGCAAAAGAACTACTCATAGAGAACACGGTTAATATCGTAAGATAAAATTTAGGGTTGCATCTCTGAGGGAAAATGCTGGATGAATGACAGACACTCCAAACAGAAATACGTTGTCTCATTGTCAAAGATGGATATTAAGAAAGTGTCATAGACTCCAGCAAGGTCTGGGAGGATCTAATATCAGAGAATAGACACAAAAAATGGCAGGCGATTGACCGCAACTATAGAATCTGGGTGGTGTTCAGAGTGATTTGTGATGGTTGATTTTAATTATCTTTTTAAAAAAGGAAAGGAAGGAAAAAAAGATAGAAAGACAGACAGAAAGAAAGAAAGAAAGAAAGAAAGAAAGAAAGAAGGAAGGAAGGAAGGAAGGAAAGAAAGAAAGAAAGAAAGAAAGAAAGAAAGAAAGAAAGAAAGAAAGAAAGAAAGAAAGAAAGAAACAAACTAGGGGAAAGCAAGGTGGCTCAGAGAGTAATGGTGATTTTGCCTCATGACCTGAGTTTAATCCCATAATCCTCATAGTAGGACAGAACCGACTCCCACAGTTGTCATGTGACTTTGACACTCCAGTAGTGTCACGTGCACTTACGAACACAACAGATAAATGTTTTTTTAAAAGAGCAACCAAGATCTACCCACATTTGCTCACTTGTTGGTATTTGAATGCTATGCATGTGAACATTTGTATTTTTACAGTACTTCATTTCCACACTGGATAGCGGACACTTTCTTCCCTGAGCAGGGATCTGGATTTATGCCTAT
Organism: Uromys caudimaculatus; assembly: GCA_028551405.1. Classification (NCBI taxonomy): domain Eukaryota; kingdom Metazoa; phylum Chordata; class Mammalia; order Rodentia; family Muridae; genus Uromys; species Uromys caudimaculatus. The sequence continues at coordinate 22,668,896 of CM052717.1, read as the reverse complement.
TAACTCCATGGTACTTGGAAGGATTTCTCTACTCTGTGACTTTTTTTAATGGCTCCGTTATGCATCTGATTATATATCTTGGACAACTCAAAGCCTGAAGTTAGATCTAGCCTATTTGGAGGCAACTAAGTCTCCATGGAGAAAATACACAGACCTATTCCCTAGCTTGGCTTAGTATGTACGGATCAGATGGTGAGATGGATAGAGAGGTCTGTATGTCTGCAAAACAGTTTACCAGGAGGCTAATTCATGATACTTAACAATAACAAAAGAAAATAACTTCCAAATCCATGAAGACCTATGAGACCAGCAGGGTGACTTCAAATTAAAGACACTTAATTAAAGACCACTTATCAAAATAAAACATTTAGGGGGTTTTGAGAATTTCTTTCTTATATGTTAACATCAGGCCCTTTTAGGGTTATATTTTCTTAAACTTTTTGTATTAATTATATAATTATGGATTACCTGGCAATACCTAGAGGAGAGATATTCTCCATTGGATCCTGGCTAAGACATCTTACATTGGGCAGATTCAGCTAGATGACAACGCCTGGGAGGCAAAACTGTGAGGAGTGTTTCTATCTGAATCTGAAATGAATTAACTTGAACCCTGAATCAAAAGACTGAGAATGAAGCTAATACTACAATAAAAAAGACTTAGATGTTTGCCATGCAATTAACTCACAGGAGCATAATCCACACATCGCAGTCGGCTTTGGCTCAGCTTTGGATGGAGGTACTAGGTTTCTCGTTTTCTGTGGCACAGGATTGGTTCTGAAGGAAGTCAGATGACTCTCAGCGAGTGAACGAGGTGAAGTCGGCATCCATTTCAGTGGCTGCACCAGGTGGTGCTGAGCCCTTACACCAGGTTCCGAGAACTTGTATGCTCACCAGTGCTAACAGTGTCTGCTTTCAGACGCGTGTGCGCCATGCTTACCTTTCAGCTCAGCCCCATGGTTCTTGATAGATGATTGGCCCCGCCACAGGAGAAAAAAAGTGCTTCTTTGATTTCCAAACGGGAAAGGTCTTTGGGAATGGTCCCTTGCCATTGTGTTCAAGTCCTCTAAAGTCCGGGTTTGCCTGACATTTAACAGGTAATACTTGGGGAGTATCTACTGAGGGTGAAGGAATTCAGGCATACAATGCTTGGTGTACAGAGAGATAGGGCAAATGGTGGTTAATATTTGAATAACAGAGATAAACATTAAATAGAATCACCTCGTGAGAGCGGTCATTTCATCGTCACTTGTTTGATTTGGTCCTGCCTTCCCATCGGGACTCGTTTCCATTACAAACTTTATGTGAGCCTGTACAAGTCTCCCCCTCTCTCTAGACCTCTTCTGGCTCTCTCTCTCTCTCTGCATCCTACCACATGGCCTTCCAGTACAAGTGGACCTTGAGCTTGGATACTGTCACACTCTGATGCTATATATTTGTCTCTTGGGAACATACACATCTGTTTTTGAAGACAGAAAAATAAAATAGAATGAAGTCTGAAGCAAAGACTTATAGCTCAAAGCCAGAACACAGGCTCCATCAGAGAGCCAGGATTCCCTCTTCTCTCCCTCTCCCTGCCCCTGCCCCTGCCCCTGCCCCTGTCACTGTTCCTGTCCCTCTCCCTCTTTCTCCCCCTCTCTCTGTGTGTGATACAAGTGTATATCTGATGTCTCTGTGTGTGTGTGTGCGCGTGTGTGTCTGTACTCACTTGTATTTGGCATCACCCATCTTTGAGTATACATGTTGGGGCCAGAGGATGGTATTGGCTTTTGTCTCAATCAAAATCCACTTTGTTTATTTTTTATTTAAAGAGTCCCTTTGGGAAAGGTAAAGCTTTCCCATGTGAGCTCTAGGGTTCTATCTGCCTCTGCCCCATGGCAGTGGGGATACAGAGTCTTATGGACAAACAGTGGTTCTCATTCTTGCACAGAAAGCACCCTACTCGCTGAGCCAGCTCTGTAGACCCAGGGCAGGACTGTTTAGTCATTGATGTGTCTCAGTATGTTCACCAATTACAGAAAAGGGTAGATGCTCAAACGACTTTTTTTTTTTTAAAAAATGGAAGTGTTACTAACCTATATAAAATAGGCATTTTATGTTGAAGAAAAGCTTTTGACAATTGTTTTCAAAGTCTTCCACAATTAGTAATCAAAGAAACTCAGTTAAAACAGTGGGGCATGGCGTGTCATCAGTTAAATGGACAGATGCTGACAAAAATAACACTCCATCATCTACAGATGATGGACAGCCCATCTTTTTCATCCTACATTAAGATAACCTTTCTGAAATTCAGGGTGGCATTATTTATCAGAAAGTTTAATTCCACATGCAGTAATGAATTTTGATGACAGAATTGCTGCTCTTAGATTTAGTTTTAAGAATAATAGAATGATGTTTATGACCACCAAGTTCTAAAGCAACCCAGATGTTCAATTTCAAGGCAGATGGGTAGACAAAGGCTGATAGGGCATTACTATTTAAAAATTATTTTATCATTTGTATAGAAGTGTGTGTGCAGAGGGTGCATGGGGACTTCATATGGCAATTTTTAGGAGTCTGTTCTCTCCTCTCAGCTCTGGGACGCAGGGTTCTGTGGAGAGAAGGGGAATCCCTCAGGGAGTGAGCAAGGGACAGATGAAGGCCTGAGTGAATGTATGCTGTTGACAAGCACATTCCCATGTGAAGGACACTGCTGCCTCAGACCTGTGGAATGGCAAAACCTTCCTCTGGTCCCTGTGCATCCCTGTGGACAGTGTGTGCAGAAAACACATTTACAGCCTGGGATTTCTCCCTACTAGAAACCCTGGATTGAGATTAAATAAGCCTTCCACTCTGTTCGGCTCTCTATGACAGACCCACATCTTCCGTACACACGTATAAAATAAAAACAAATGACTTTCCCTCCTGCTGCTGGTTGTAGCCGTTAGCACATAGCCCACCCAATCCCAGGTTCCATGTGTCTGTGGTTCCATTTCCTGTTGCTCCGGTTAGGTGAGGCCCTAAGCCCTGCAGGTCACAGCAATGTCCCTCTTTTTATTCTCTCATGCTGCATATTCCAGGCTAAGTGGCCCATAAGCTCCTGCCTTCCATCTTCCTGTGGGAGAGTGCAGATGACAGATATGTGCCACCTCATACAGCTGTGTGTAGGTTCTAGGGTCTGAGCGTGGATGGTCAGGCATGAATGGCAACCGCTCTTCCCACTAACCACCTTGCTAGCTCTGATATGGTATTTTATAATAAAACATGAGTTAACTGTTGAGCACACTATATATGATTACCTATCTTCCAAAAAAAAAAAAAAATTCTAACTAATGCATGAAGTGAAGATGCAGAGAGTGATAAAACATGGGCAGAACAATTATACATAGGCACACATAGGCACACATAGGCACACATAGGCACATATAGGCACACATAGGCACACATAGGCACACATAGGCACATATAGGCACACATAGGCACATATAGACCACTAGCAAAAGTTGTCATGGCATGTGTACCACAAATGTAACCATGGCTGTATCTAGGTAATGAGTTTATCCCGCCACCCCCCCCCCCGTGTCATTTTTTCATGGATTCTACAATGGTCATAAACTACTATGATAATGAAATAATAAATCACTTTAGCCTAAAATTTCACCTTTAATAAATGCAGACTGTCAGGTAATCCTTTTCTGAGGAATACCTGAGTGGGGTTCTTAGCATACCCAGGTTTTCTCACTCTGTCATTAGCATGGATAAATTAATCAGATTTTAAGCTCCTTAAGGGCAGGGTTTATACCTTTTCTTTATTCTTGAGAGTATCTTGTACCCCTTCTGGCTGCTTAATAAAAATCCTCTGCTCTGAATTCAGTCCAGTGCAATTTCAATTTCTGCTCTCATTAAGAGTCCCCTATGAATCAATTTAAACAGTTCTAGTAATGGCAGTTGCCTCAAGGTTTCTTCTCTCTCTCTTTAGTCTAAGACAGTTCTTCACAATCCCCAACACTAGGAGAGCTGAGCTTGTGTAGAGGCTGGAAGATATTTATTTTGTGTTGCTACAGGGTGGCTGAATGAAACGGTGGGGAGGTCACTCTATCCAGCCCACCTCAGAACTTCTAATTATGAAGATGGAATCAGAAGGTGATGGAGTACATAGATCAGGAACTTTTGCTCACTCAGGAAACCTGAACTTAGAACAAAGTAGGTTGTAAACGGTGCCTGATCCTGCACCAAGAGTGTTATGCCTTACTTCTCTTAAGCATCATCTGGTGCTAGGGAAAATCAGGTCCCGGGGAGGGCAAAGTGCAAAGGAATTGTCTTGTTCCATAGAACTGACCTCTAGATTCTAGACCTAGAAGCCCAGCAGCATCTTGCATGGTTTTCACAGACACCCCCAGCCCCACCATAAGCCTGTCAAGAGCACTTGTCTTCCTCCAGCGGAGATGACAAACAAGAGCTGTCATTTGCAGATTGAGCCTTTAAACGTTCTTTCTTAGCTAAGTGCTCTGCTGAGCAATGGCTGTAAATTGCTTTGCAGCACACTCTCCATACATGTCTGTGAGCTTGGATCCCAGAAGTCAGAATACCAAGGAGAGGAAGGATTCAGTAATGAACCTGAGCCACCTTGCTCATGGGAGGAAAGCTGGGATTCGAACTGAGGTAGGGTCTAATACAAACTCCTGATGGAATGATGCAGCCCAGCAGCCAGTACAGTGACGTCAGGGTTGGCATAGAGCTTTTGGGAGCTGCCCTGCAGACCACATCTAGATCTGCTTAACTCGTCCATCTCCATCCGTTCTGCTTCTAGGTTAGCTTGGCATGCTAACCAAGGCGCATGATTCTAGCTGCAATCCCCACTGGACTCCCAAGTAGCTCTGACCATAGTGTTTCTTCGAATGCCAGGACCCCCCAAACTGCTGTGATTATCTGTATTGTAGTGTCTCTTGAAGAGGTACTTGACACTCAGTTCACAGGCTTTAGGTGGATGTGGTATTTATCATATGTCAACTTGACTGGATTAAGTAAGAGATACTCAGACATCTGGTAGAGTGTCGTGTGTGTGTGTGTGTGTGTGTGTGTGTGTGTGTGTGTGTGTGTGTGTGTGTGTAAGTGAGAAGTGGTGAAGGTGTTTCCATAGGCAGGGGACTGAGTTCATGGTCACTTGGCTTCATTTTCCTATGAAATAGAACACTATTATAGCATCTTATCTTGTAGGACGAAACACTATTTAGAAAAACTATTCACCTCATGGTGGCCAGAAGGGACAGAGACAGAAGGAGAGGGAGAGAGAAGTATTACAAGCTAGACTTTCCAGTGGGACCCTATGAACCACTCCCTCCAAATGGGCCCACCTTATAGATTGAACCACCTCCAAATAGTCTTTTAAGAGTATCGACTCATTAATGGATTGATGAATTGATAAACATCAGGGTTTTGGGAATCTAATTAATTCTCAAAGGAATTGACCATTGCCTCACTGGGGGTCCACAGCTCCAATGCAGAAGCCAGATCCGATCCCTACCAGCAAACTGGGTGTCTGTCTTATCACCCCTCCTTTGAGAGGTCACGGCATTGGCGTCTGGGACCCCCAGTGCCCAGGTCTTTAGCCTCAATTGGAAGTTATACTTTTATCCATCCCGACTTCCAGGTCTTTGGACTTAAACTGAATCTCCCTGTTTGTGGACACTCCCTAGTTCTCGGGCCTGCAGAGAGCGTGTTGTGGGGCCTCCTGGCCTCCATAGCTATTGAGACAGTTTCCACAACAGTTTTGGTTTCTTAATACATCCTGCTAGTTCTGTTTCTACAGAGAATGCTGACTAGGAAATTCTGTGTTTGTCTTTGTCCTTCCTTCCCGAGTAGATTCTTCTAGAACCTTTAGCAGACCTCAGAGTGAACTGACCACTGGCTGTACATCTCTTCACATTTGGCCTCTGTGTCTGTCTTTTGTGGCATCTTAGCTCCCTGAGGCAGACTCTCCCCAAAAGGCTCTCTGTTCTTCACTTTTTAAAAACTGAAACTAGAAGCTATGGTTGAAATCTATTTTGGATTCTACACCGCTCTTGCAAGCCTTTCCCTGGGAAACACACCTTATTGATCCATTCCTCGGTTCTCATGCTCTCCCGTGTGTGCTGCATCCCTGGCTGGAAACACTCTAGGTTCTGTGACAATGAGTGCGACATGTCTGAGCATCCTCCATTCTGCTGTGAACCCGTGCCCCACTTTTAACTCTGTATGCAGTCCCAGAATCTTGGGCTACAGAGCAGAAAGCTAGACCAGGCTTATCTGCCACAGCCAGAACAGCCTGGGGGGTACTTATTTCATAGCTAATGCCAGGAGGATACATTTGTTTATAAATATTGATGGATCCTGATGCCCTGCTTCTGAGTACTTAAAAAAAAAAAACTGCATAACTACCCTCTAGGTTTTTATTTTATAGTGATTTCATGAAATTAATGCAACAAATTCCCTTTAGTACTACTTATACAGACACCGTAAAATATATTTTAAAATGTCCAAAGAAGACCTTAAAGAAGTATGAAGCCAGAGAAGAAGCTTAAGGAATTCTAATTCAGAATTTTCTCCATCACAGCGTATGTCACGTGCTGGCTTCCCACTCTCCTCTCCTTTATTCAGCATGAGGCTTCACAGCACCTTCCTTCTCCAGTCTTGAATCTCATCCCAGTTTTGGACATGTGTGGTTGTTATGCCTGTAATACTTGTGTTTTGGAGACTGAGGCAGAGAATTACATGAGGTTATGTTCTTCTGCCCAGTGAGTTTCAGACCAATCTTGACTGTAGAGAGTGAGATGCTATCCCAAACCTGGCTCTCAGAAGAAAGAAGAGCAGGAAGGAGGCAGGCAGGAAGAGGGTAGAGTGAGAGGGGAAAGGGAAGGGAGAGGGGGGTGAGGAAGGAAGGGTGGGAGGGGGAGACAGAGAGAGAGAAGAGAGAGAGGAGAGAGAGAGGAGAGAGAGAGGAGAGAAGAGAGAAAGAGAGAGAGGAGGGGGCTTCCAATTTCTATTGGCTTTTGGGGATCACTCGTGTTACATGCATTGTTTTTTGTTTTTATGATGCCATGTAATTCAAATACTTTAAAGATTTACTTATTTATTTTATGTATATGAATACACTGAAGATGTCTTCAGACACACCAGACGAGGGCATTGGATTCCATTACAGATGGTTGTGAGTACCATGTGGTTGCTGGGAATTGAACTTAGGACCTCTGGTAGAGCAGTCGGTGCTCTTAACAGTTGAGCCAGCTCTCCAGCCCTCAAGTACTTTAGAATGCCATGTTTTTGTAATCTCAGTTAATTGGCAGCTATTTCCTGGAAACTAGAAGTGTTTTTTTATATGTCTTTCTGGAATACTAATATCTATTGCATACTATCGGCAAAATATCTTTGTTTGTACCAGTTTCTCTCTTCAGCCACATTGGGATATAACTTTGTAAATGTGAAGATATTGGCTATTTGACCCCTGGCTGTAAGCTTTTCTCCTAAAAGGGTAGAAAGAATATCATGAAGAAGTATTATCTCCAAGACAATATTGGTACATTGAAAGACTTAATAAATATAATCCGTCCTATGAAGGAATAAAGGGGAGGCCCTCTGATTATCAGATCAGAAGCAGAAACATCATTAAAGTTTAACACTCTCTCTCATAGTAGACTTCCTGGAAGTTAGGAGAGAAAGCACTTTTCAGGCCCTGACATAGGTGACCTGGAGGAAAGAGAAAGAAAATAGGATAAACTTTACCTAAAGTAGCAGTTCTCAACCTACGGGTTTCGACCCCTTTGGGGGTTGAATGTCCCTTTCACAGAAGTTGAATATCAGGTATCTTGCATATCCAAATATTTATATTATGATTTGTAGCAATAGCAAAATTATAGTTATAAAGTAGCAACAAAAATAATATTAAGGTTGGGGGTCACCACCACGTGAGGAAATGTGTTAAAGGATGTGTATTAGTCAGGGTTCTCTAGAGTCACAGAACTTCTGGGTAGTCTCTACATGGTAAGGGAATTTGTTGATGACTTATAGTCTGTAGTCCAACTCCCCAACAATGGTCAGCAGCAGCTGTGAATGAAAGTCCAAGGATCTAGCAGTTGCTCAGTCCCACAAGACACGCAGGCGAAGAAGAGCGAATCTTCTTCTTCCAATGTCCTTATATAGGTCTCCAGCAGAACGTGTGACCCAGATTAAAGGTGTGTACCACCACGCCTAGATCTGGGACTTGCTTTGTCTGAGGCTGACCTTGAACTCAGAGATTTCCTTGCTTCAGTCTCCTGGGATTAAGGGCGTGTACTACTTTGCCTGGGCCTAAGCTTTTCATAGCCACTATGCCTCAAGATCTCCATGCCAAGATCCAGGTCAGAAACTTGTGTCTTCCAGACTCAAGACAGAGAATTCTCAACTGAGGAAATTTGTAGGGCTGAGAAGCACCTAAAGAAATGTTCAACATCTTTAGTCATCAGGGAAATGCAAATCAAAACAACTCTGAGATTCCACCTCACACCAGTCAGAATGGCTAAGATCAAAAACTCAGGTGACAGCAGATGCTGGCGAGGGTGTGGAGAAAGAGGAACACTCCTCCATTGTTGGTGGGATTGCAAAC
>CM052717.1:22635620-22660200 GCA_028551405.1 Uromys caudimaculatus | reverse complement strand
AATTTGCAGGCAAATGGATGGAACTTGAAAATATCATCCTGAGTGAGGTAACTCAGTCACAAAAGAATGAACATGATATGTATTCATTGAGAAGTGGATATTAGCCCAAAAGTTCGGAATGCCCAAGTTTCATTTCACAGTAACCGTTGGACTGAGTGTGAGGTCCCAGATGGAGGAGTTGGAGAAGGGACTGAAGGAGCTGAGGGAGTTTGTAGCCCCATGGAGGGAGCAACAGGGTCAACTGGCCTGACCATCTGGTGCTCCTGGAGACTGGACCACCAACCAAAGAATACACACGGAGGGACCCATGGTTCAGACCACATATATGGCAGAGGAGGGCCTTGTTGGCCATCAGGGGGAGGAGAGGCCCTTGGGCCTGAGGGTGTTAGAGCCCCAGTATAGGGGAATGCCAAGGTGGGAAGATGGGAGTGGGTGGGTGGGTGGGGGAATACCCTTATAGAGGCAAGAGAGGGGGAGGAGATAGGGGGTTTCCAAAGTGGAGACCTGGAAACATTTGAAATGTAAATAAAGTATCAAAAAATAAAAATTTAAAAAAAAAGTCAATTTAACACCCCCCCCCCAAAAAAAAGATCTGGATCACAGGTGAGCCTTCTAATTCTGTATTATAGTTCACTCCAGATATAGTCAAGTTGACAATCAGGAATAGCCACTACAGGATGGCAGTGTTAGGGATGCTGAGAGCCACTGACTTACAGACGAATCGTAAACATCACCATAGTCTTTGGTCAAATGTAACAGGATTTGCCATTCTTAATGTCCTCAACAGATGCACAGAAACATAGGCTCAAGTTAATTGTGGTTTAATTTTAGTAAGGTTTGTGTGCTTTAAAAACAGATCCTATAATTTATAGAGAAGAGTAAAATGACCAATCACAGCCTTCTTTTAAGAAGGAAAAGGTGAGGGAATAGAGAGACATGAGGCCATGTAACTAAAACAAAGGGACGCTGATGCAGAGAGCCTAACTGTGCAGGAAGCTGAATGCTTCCAGGATGGACCTTGCTCTTGAGTGGGAAAAGGAGGGCGTCAGCCAATGAATGATGCTGGGAAACCTCATTATTCAAAGGAAAATAACTAAAGCTGGCTTCTTTGTAATGTACCAGAAAACATACCCGTGAAATGCCAGAAAAATGTAATATCTATATTTGAAAAAGAAAAAAGTTGAAAATAGAAAGTTTAACATAGGAACATTTCATAATCTTGAGGTAGCAAGAGATTTCTTATATAAAATACAAAATTGGTATCCATAAATGTTTGACAAATTAGATTTTGTTAAAACTAAGAGCTTCTTTGCACTTTTATGGTCATATCTAGTATTCAAATTGTATTATTTGTAAAATTATGAAAATACATAAAACAACAATTTAAAATAGACGATAGATATAAATGGGTATGCAAATGTCTGAGAAATTTGTATAATAGCGCTCTGCCTCCTTGGCAATCCTAGAGCTCACTTTGTGAGTGCGGGAACCCTGGCTATTTAACTGCAGGTTCTAAACTTGCTTTCCAGAAAAAGCAGAACATCATTACCACGTCATGTTTCTCATAGGAGAATAGAGATAGCTTCACATTGGGAAGCCTATTAATGTAATCCATCCTATAGCAAGACACACAGAACGGTGTGTTTAAAAATACTGTGTGATGCCTGGGAAGAGCTTGAGAAGTCTGGCACTGGGAATGTTGAGCCTGTGTCCTTCAATTTTCTGCCCATGGACCCCACTATTTTAGACAGCAGCTCACCACTCTATTTCCCACAAGGTAGTTTGATCGTAGTCTTTCCCCTTCCTCAGACCCTCACCAACCTCCCTATGCACTAAACTATATGCTATTCCTCTCTCTTTAATACCCCAAACCCAAAACAAACCAACACCACCACTACCACCACCACCACCAACAAAAACACACACACTCATACACACGAACATGGAGTCTTTCTTGACTTGGCCAAGTACTCCTGAGCATGAGACCTGCCTCAGAGTCTGGTTGATATACCCAGTGTCACTCCACTGAAGAAAACTGATTTTCCTTACCCCAGCATTTATCAGCTACAAATAGCTTCTTGATTAGGGGTGGAACCATGTACGCACTTTCCTTTCTCTGTGCTTGTTTTTCTGTCATGTGCTTGTGCATCTTATACATGCTATCACAGCCTCTATGAGTTCATATGTATATGAACCCTGTTGTATCTGAAAAATGCTATTTCCTTAGGGCCTTCTATTATGACCAATTTCTCTTTCTCCCTCCTCTTCTGCATTGGACACTGAACCTTGAGGGAAGGGGTTTGATAAAGACCCCATTTAGGGCTGAGTGCTACAAATTCTCTCACTGTTTGAATATTGTCCAGTGTGGGTCTCTGTGTCTTCCCCCTTGATATCGTGTATAGAATCTCCTTAACGCTATGAATCCTAGCCAGTAAGAGTGAAGTTTCTAGTTGAGCACCCGCTGTTTCTCCATGTTTGATGTCATAAGTATGTGATAACTTCAGCAACAGAGTTGGGTTTTAGATAGTATCCAAGAGCCTTGCCAATGACGTGTGGTGTTTGAAACATGCACAGCTCTGCAAGACAGTGCTCCACCATTACCCTTGCCCTCAGCTACAGGTGGGTACCAAGTCACCATACATGTTGATGGGTTTTGTCAGTGTCTGCCGAGACTTGCCAGTCTCCATTTTGTAAACTGGAGTTGTTTATTTTGCTGGTTTCCATCCAAGAACCCCTAAGTATTGCGTGTTAGCAAGTGGTAGATCAATGGTCCAGATTTCTTGACCTTACAGCAATATTACTAAGTTTCTGAATGTCCCCCTCAGAATTATTTTCATTAGTAACTCACTGATATACCATCAGTGCCATTCCTTCTTTTCCACCTTACTCTGCTTGCAGCTCTCTCACTGAACTTCATAGATAAACTCATGTCCCCAAGTCTTTGTCTCAGAATCTGGACTTTTGCAGAATATAAAGTAAAATATCTTATGATTTAGCAGGTCCACCCCTAGATAAACACTGTTGAGAAAAGCTTGTATAAATAGCTAGGCATGCTGGCACTTGCTTGTAATATCAGTATTTGGGAGACAGAGGCAGGAGAATCAGGAGTTTAAGGCAGCTTTGATTACTTAGTGAATTCAAGGTCAGCATGGGCTATAGGAGATCTTATCTCAAAAAGCCTCCTCCCCCAAAAAGGGACTTTATCTACAACTATAAACAAACAGACAAATAAATAAATAACATCTGATTTGGTTATAGGAGAATTTGATAAGAAAATGTCCATGAACAACTTTTAGTGGCAGAAAAATGACTGTTTTTATTTGGATATGAATGCCCTCCATAGGCTAATAGAGAGACTGACAAGTCTTGGCAGATACTGGCAAAACCATCTACACCAGGTGACTTGGCGTATGCCTGCAGCTAAGGGCAAGAGTAATAGCGGAGCACTGTCTTACAGAGCTGTGCATGTTTAAAACACCACATGCTATTGCCAAAGCTATTGGTTACTGTTGCTTTCTTCTATAAGTTGTTTTGGTTGTGGTGCTTTGTCATGGCAATAGAAAAGCAACCAAGACAATGTTTGTGGTGACAATGGTTTTAGTTAAACACCATTCACATGTAGAAAATAAGTCATCTACGGACATTGGCCTCAAGTTTTGGAAACATAATATTGAGCAGTGTACTGGCTGGTTTTGTGTCAACTTGACACAAGCTGAAGTTATCACAGAGAAAGGAGCTTCAGTTGAGAAAATGCCTCTGTGAGATCCAGCTGTAAGGCATTTTCTCATTTAGTGATCAAGGGGGAGGGCCCCTTGTGAGTGGTACCATCTGTGGGCTGGTAGTCTTGGGTTCTATAAGAAAGCCAGCTGAGCAAGCCAGGAGAAGCAAGCCAGTAAGTTACATCCCTCCATGGCCTCTGCATCAGCTCCTGATCCCTGACCTGCTTGAGTTCCAGTCCTGACTTCCTTTTGTGATGAACAGCAATTGGAAGTATAAGCTGAATAAACCCTTTCCTCCCCAACTTGCTTCTTGGTCATGATGTTTGTGCAGGAATAGAAACCCTGACTAAGACAAGCAGAGAAGGACTGAGAATCCACACAGTTTTTTAAAATTAACTTTAGCAACATGAAAAAATATTTATTACCAAGAATTGGTAAATATACATAGTATATTTTTAAAGCAAGGGATGCCAGCACACCACCATTTATGTCAGTAAAGAAGCAAAGGAGGGGTTGGTTATGTTATATTCCTTGGTGACATAGTAGATCTCTGGACACTTGCTGTAACATCATGGTTTATGGTTAATATGTTTATTAATGAAAATGAGAAAAATAACTGACTTGTCAGAGACAATACAAATATTTATTAAATCTGTTTTATGCTATAAAATGTGCATGATATCATATGCCACAGTGCATTAATTACTTGATTATCACACCCAACAGCATTACATATTTTTACAACTTTTTTGGTTCATGTTTTCATATTGAAAAAATACGCAAGATTTATAAAAATGCCCCAAATGGGAAACTCTCCAGTGAATATTTCCACTGATGTCATAAGTATCTTTGAATAGCATTCAGCACAGTGACTTAGATTGTCCAGATCAAGGTAAATACCCAATATATATTCTGTTAAGTGGTAATATATCCAGTGTGTCCAGATAAGTGATTTTTTAAAATTATTTCTTTTAATGCTTAAGTCTTACATACTCCTTCCTTACTCACCTTTGGAAGTCAGCTTGAGTTTCTCAATGATAAGAAATATGATATCACATGTTAGGAGTGCAGCTAAAGTCCTGCAGAACACAACAACCTACTTAAAAGGTACATCGTGACATTGGTTTTCTTTTTGTAGTATAGAGCACTAGAATAAGTGCTTATATGAGAATATATTCTTTTATAATAGTTATAAATTACTAAATCATATTCTGTAAAAAGATTGGTCTAAATTTCTAAGTATGAGTCAAGTTTTAAAATCTGAAGATCTCTATATATGACAAAACTGAACCCTAAGCCACTATCTAAAACTGTGTGGCTGAAGCTACAAGAGAAATGTGTGGGAACAGTCAACAGGGCAGAAGAGAAAGGCTTCATTTGTTATCTGCTGCCAAAATACTCTTGCAAATCACACAAGAAAAAGGTCATTGCCCAAGTGTATTGGGTCAACTTGACACAATCTAGAGTCATCAGAGAGGAAGGAGCCTCTATTGAGGAAATGCCTCCAGGAGATCCAGCTGTAAGACTTTCTTTCAATTAGCTGTCAAATGGGGGAAGGCCCAGCTCATGTTAGTGGTGCCATCCCTGGATGGTGGTCCTGGGTTCTATAAGAAAGATGGCTGAGCAAGTCATTAAGCAGCACCCCTAGATGGCCTCTGCAACAGCTCCTGCCTCCAGGTACATGACCTTTTAGAGTCATTATCTTGACTTCCTTCAGTGATGAACAGCAATGTGGAAGTTTAAGCTGAATACTTGCTTTTTGGTTAAGGTGCTTCTTTGCAGCAATAGAAATCTTAACTGAGACAAGCAAGCCAATAAGAAAAAAAAAAAATACCTAGCTCGAAAAATGTGTGTTACAATAAAAAGTAGACAAAGTAAAGGCATGTAGTCTGAACATCTACCTAGACAGATAACTGTCATTTATGTATACACAATTAATTTAAAGTGAATTAGCAAGGAATTAAAACCCATTGGAAATCTTGTATGTGTAATTTTAAGAGTGATAATGAAACCAGGAAGGGGCCAGGAAGAACAGAAAGACCTTCGTGGGGCAGATGAGAATAACTACAGTTCCTTCCTTTGAATTCCAGAAGTGTATAGATACCCCTTATTTTTGTCTAAGCAAGAGGGGAGTGCACTGGGATTTACTAATTTCTATCATGTTTGTGATCTTTCAAAATGATTATTTTTGATGTTAGAAAAGAAATATGAAACAGAAGAATTGCTTTGAGGTAGAAGTACCCTTTGTTTGACATGGCGCATTTGTGCTGTGACAACAAGGTTAGAACATGGGGAGAGAAATGACTTCGATTGTATGCCTAAATCAAGGCAGGCATTGTAAGACAGTGCCTACATTTCATTCCTATTTCCAATACAGCTGTGTAAAAATATGAACTTGAAGTGACATGCTATTAATAAGGTTGCCTTGCGTGCACACAAAGCTTTGTAATTTATGAGGCGCCCTTATCTATGGGGAAGAATACTACCATTTATCGGATGCAGACAGACTATGTGTAATATTCAGGATCATGAACATTTTCAGCATTAACAATGTATTCATGATACATTTAACAGAGTGGTGCTAGTTCTTCCATGTTTCAGATGAGAAGACAAAGATATCAGAGAATGTGAGTGGTCTGTTGGAAGTCCTACCTGCGAAATGTGGAAAGTGGGTTTCAAATTGGAATTCGTTCACTGGGTAACTTCTCTGTAGACTTCCACTAAAGCTACTAGGTTGCTATTAAGCTATTGAAACTTACAACAAGGCTATAGTACAGGAGCTTGGTGTCTGAGTCTCTGGGCTTGGCTTCCCAAAGATCCAAGACAGGTGATTTACTCTATTCTGTGAATGCCTGCAATAAATGCACTAATAAAATCCATAATTATGAATCCTGAAACGGAAATATCCCCTATTTTCAATTTTGCAGATGAGATTCCAGTCTCTTTGGGCAAGATCAATGGCTCATAATAACCTCATTCTAACCAGTTAGAAACACATAACAGTAGAAACAGACCTCACGGATTTGTCCCAAGAGAAGAAAAAGCCCATGGCACAGAAATAAATGGGAAAAACCTATCACTGAGACTACTGAAGAATTTGAGAGAAAATGGAATGTAGTGCTCCACAATAAATAATATTGGAAACTGATTCGTTAAAATTAAAGCATCAAGCATTGACATTTAGGAGCTGTGCCCCTTATCTTGACAGTAGTGAATACTTTTACTAGTATACACGCCAAATTGTAGATCCAAATATTAATTACAATAAACTTAAGGACTCAGCCTATTGCCCAATACTATCCGTGTCCTATGTAACAATACAATTCAAAACCTACTTACTGTACAAAAATGGGGCAAGGTGCGGTTTGA
Organism: Uromys caudimaculatus; assembly: GCA_028551405.1. Lineage (NCBI taxonomy): Eukaryota > Metazoa > Chordata > Mammalia > Rodentia > Muridae > Uromys > Uromys caudimaculatus. Next base: position 22,653,112 of record CM052717.1, on the reverse strand, counting down.
ATATGTACTGCCCCTCGTAGAGGCATTACACAGAAGCCATGTGTTTAAACCTTGCTCCCCAGCTGATGTCTCTACTTTAGAAAGTTTCTGGAATCTTTAAGAGGAGGAGCCTCACTTAAGAAAATAGGTCACAGATGGTGGGACTTGAGACCTTTTAGCCCTGTACTACTTCCTGTTTCCTGCCTACTTCCTGTGTACAGATGTACTGTGGTCGATCAGCTTCCTGCTGCCAAGTTGTTCCTGTCTTGGGTAGAAGGTAGCTCAGGAACTAAAAGCCAGAATAAATCCCAAGTCCCTTAAGCTGCTTCCTGTAGGGCATTTGGTCCTAGTCATAAGTAAAGTAACTAAACAGATGAAAAGAAGTGTGTGCTTTCAAAAGACTCTTCAGTAAAATAAGATGTTGGAGGAAGTCTGTCACAATGCCGACGTATTTGCTGATGTATCTGGTCTTTCCAGTTAGCGTCCCTTCCTCTTTAATATTTGGATTTACCTAGCAAAGAGGTTTTTTAAAAGGTCTCCTGACTCTGATTCTAAATCATTCTCTTCCACATTTGCCCAAATTTAACCCTAGGATATACAGGACTGAGCTGTAAAATTCAAATTCCCATAAATAAGTATCTGAATGCTACCTGCTTTGTCATGTATACGCAGCATCTTGATAGGAACTGTAGGCATGCTACTTTGCTTTATATTTGATGAGACAGCCACGCTTCAGTGGTAGAAGATAGACCGCTATAAAGTGAGAGATACCCGAACCAGAGAGGCTGAAGGGTGACCTAGAAATCTTAATATTAGCAATCATAGCTGTAGCTGAATTCAAGTTTACAGCAGCAGGGGCAAAATTACGGTACAAATTACCATGGTAGGCCCAGGAAATTATTCTCTGCTGCATGGTTATTAACTGATAGATAAATAAATAACACTCTAGGACTGATTGACAAAATAAGAGTGACCTAAAAGCTATAAGGGGCACCATGCAAATAGTAGCGTGTAATCACTAGGCATTTTGAATCTGAAAGGGGGTTTAGCGCAGCAGAGAAATCTAATGCTATCTGGGCTATCTGCTGGAGCTATCACTGAAGTAATTCATTAGGAATCCTCAGTCCCAAGGAACTTGCCACCCAATGCCACATATTTGTATTTATTATGAGTGGTGGTGGTGGTGGTAGTGGTGGTGGTGGTGGTGGTGGCGGCAGTAAAATACAACTGAAGACCTAGGGCAGTGTTTGCATCAGCATTGTTTAGAACGATGATATTTTAGCAAGGTGAAATGGTTCCCTATCCTTCACAATTTACCACCTCTTCCACATGGTGAGTTCCTGGATTTGATGAAGTTGGGTTCCAGGGACAGATATTTATATATTCATAAGTATCTTTTGCTGTCCCAATTAGAAGTACAAAGTACTAGTTAGCCCTGAAGGTAATATTTCTGCTATGGAGGGTACTGTGGCTTTGTATTTGAAACTCACCTCCAGGGACTCTTCTAGCTACCAGAGCCCTCTGCCTCCAGCCAGCCTTAGAATGCAAGGGCACGATGAACTGGGGTAGAAGATGGGACCAGGGGTCACTTTGGAATATCACCCCACAAGGCATCAAAGATAACTTCTTGAAAAGCACCCAGCTGCTGCCCAGTTATACTTAAGTTTATCAGTATTAGATATTATCCAGTGATATCAGAATTATTTTGTATCAATTATCTGGGCTCTGGATTTTATCAGTAAATTACTAATTGTGCATATTAACACACACGTGTTTGGATATTTGGACAATGTTAATACCCCCCTGGTGCCTCTGCATTTCAATTCCATTGTCAGAAATACAAAACAAACAGACTTTTATAACATCTACAGAGGAGCAATTAGGAGGCAGTCTGTCAAAGACGAGTCCTATGGTCCAGAGATAGTCACCCCAGCAATGCTTCTGGATCAGCTTTCTCTGAGAGAAAATACATTCATTCTTGTGCAAGAGTTGAGGTTTGGGTCTCATGGCCTGCCCCTGCAGGAACAAGGGCAATAGGAAATAAATGGTTCATTAATTTGTCCAAAATAGGCAGGCTTTGAAAGGTCAAAATTACAACCTGTATCTACTATAATAAAATATCAATCTTGGATTTAAAACATATCTGAAGGTCAAAACATGTCATAAAATCATGTTTATTGAGTCTTCCTCAAAGCTACTGACTGCAGATTATCTTCCACAGACTAGCAAACTGTTTCTTTTTCTGCACCCAGGAGATAAGCACATCTGGAAGGCAGGAATTAAATGATATGCTTAGCTACAAGGCCACAAGAGATGGTAACCAGAGGGGCGGAACAAGGAGGCCTGTCCTATGTCCAGGAGTTTCGATAAGGACATTGACTTGAAAAATCCACTTCAGTGCTATGAAAGGACACATTTTAAAAAAAATATTGTTAGTGTGTGTGTGTCTGTGTATGTCTGAGTGTCTGTGTCTGTGTATATGTGTGTCTGTGTTTGTGTGTGTCTATGTGTATATATGTGTGTGTTTGTATGTGTGTCTGTGTCTGTGTGTATATGTGTGTATGTGTGTATGTCTCTGTGTGTGTCTGTGTGTCTGTGTGTCTGTGTATGTGTGCATGCACGTGTGTATGATGGATTTGTACTCTCTGTGTGGAATTATGTCTGCACATACACATGGCAGCCCAAAAGGGAGGCTGAATTTCCTGCTCTCTCATTCTTTAAGACAGGGTCCCTCACTGTCCCTGGAGCTAGGCTGGCAGCCCACAAGCCCCAGCTCTCCTCCTGTCTCCACCTCTCAGAGTGCTGGAGCTATAGGCATGTGTATACTGGCACTAGTCTATTTAATTGGGTGCCTGGGTCTGAATTCAAGTTCTCATGCATGCACGGCCATCTTTTCCCCTGAGCCATCTCAGAAGTCCCATGCCCCTCACTGTTGTCCACGTTCTGATGGGTAGACTACTGGAGGGCCTTGTGATGCTTCTTGAGTAACTAAGAGCAGGTTTTAATAAGCTATCACATTGGTTTTGCTTTACAGTCCTCATGGTAGGTATTCAGCACCACTCATAAAATTTGATATCCCTGAACAAGTTGTCCTTGCAACAGGATGTTGAAATGCATTTTCTTGGATCATTGTGACTCGTGAATGTCAGCTATCCTCTGTCTCCCAGAAAAGGTTCGGTCTGTGATTGAGAAGGACACAATTTACTGCCAGCTCAGGAAACCCATAATGATGGATAATGCTTCAGAGGACAACTGGGGAGCAAAATTTTGCCCCTGGAGAAGGATGTATTTGACCCAATGACACACAGGCAAGGTTGAATATACTCTCGGTTTTGAAATGTCGAGCATAATTATTCAATGTGAAAGTGTGGCTTTAGAGAAAAACAAACTTTAATTCTGATTCTGAGAGTAATTCATTACACGACAAAACTGTCCGAAGATACTTCGATTCTCCCTGCCGCTACTGAGGTTCCGAGTCTTCTTTGCTTTTTAATTGCTCACTCCTATCAAATACTCACTGTCTCCATTCTTCTGTGGTTGTTCCCTGTTACGACCACATTAAACAGCATCTTCAGGTTTAGAAATCATTTTTCTGTTTCCCTCCAAGTCCTGATTTCCTACAATAGAACTGAAAGTCATCAGTGGTAACATTGGAAGAGCTGTTCACAAACAGGGTCTTCCACATGATAGTGGCTGTTCCACTAGAACATATTTGGTGAGCACATTCTAGGTGTGAACCAAGAGATCACGTTGATCATGGTCAAGTACAAGCTCCTTCCCGGGAGGTAACAGTCTGGAACCAAGGCCTTTTTCTTTACAAGCATAAGTAATGCAGTCTTCCCATTGCAGCAAGAACTTGTCATCATCTAGACGCCATGAAAGCAATGGAAAGCCCGGAGTACTGGTAACTTGGATGAAATAGATTGAATGGGAGATTTCTGCCTCTACCAACCGGGTTTCATGAATTTCCCTCACTCCATCTCTATACAAATATTTTCTGTTTGTGTGTTTTGTTTCACCATCCCTAAAAGTTGCAAAGATGGCAGATTGGTCCATGAAGTGGAGCATTTTCAGCAGCCAGTGTAGCTGAGCTTTATTTATGCATGTATGTTTATGTTAAAATGTCACACTGGCCACACCAAATGTTTTTAAAAGGAGGAAAAATAAGTAGTGTCAGATCTATGGAAAGAGAGTGACAGACTAGAGAGACAGACAGACAGACAGACAGACAGAGACAGAGAGGCACATAATCAAAGAAAGAGAGGGAAAAAGAGAGGCACAGAGACACAGAGAGAAAGAGAGACACAGGGACAGAGAGATACAGAGATAAAGAGAGACATTGAGACAGACAGACAGACAGACAGACAGACACACACACACACACACACACACACATCTTTGCTCCACCCTTTTCCAGTCTCAGGTTCTAAATTCATGTATTCATGTTGCTATTAGTTTGCTGGTTCATAATTTCATTTTATCTATCTATCTATCTATCTATCTATCTATCTATCTATCTATCTATCTATCTATCTCCTATCTATCTATCCTCTATCTATTTTCAGCTCACTTTCTTCTTTGTATCCAGTTTAGCACCCCAGCCCATGAAATGCTGCTGCTTACATTTAAGGTGGGTCTAGCCACCTAATTAACCAAAAGTAGAAACTCTCACAGATACTCAGAGACCTCATTTGAAATCTTGATTAATGATATTTTGTTTGGACAACAAGAGGAAAAATATCTTCCCTTCTGTTACGTGATCGTTCCTGTAACAGTCGGCATTACCAACTTTTGTCTAAAATGTTGCCTTCAAGATTTGATTGACTTTACCTTGAAACATTGGTTATTGCTGAATACTACTTTTCCTCTACTTCCTGTCTGGTTCTCTTTCTCTCCTTTCTCCTTGGTCCTCCTAGGTTCGAGTCTTTCTGCTACATTTTTCCTTCTTCCTGTGAATCCCTCTGAATCTGTAGTTGACAGCTGTTCGACTTCTCTGTTTCTCTTTTTCACACCAAAGGGCCTTTATCGAACGCATCTGATAAATGATGAGTAAGATTTTTCTCTGAGAATTCATTATACCAAGCTCCTCACCAAATGGACTGACATGTTCACCTTTTCTATTCCAGCATTCGGTGTATGTTTCTACTTTTCTTCTCCCTGGATGGAGTCTATTTCTTGAATCTTCATAGGATGTGTTCAGTGTAGTCTCATTCCATGCTGGAGCCTGACCTGTAAGCCATGATGATCTTGACTGGTATTCAAATTGAGAAATAAGCATGGAGAAGTAGCTGAAGGAGCCTGCTCTCGGGGACACAGCTGTGCTCTAGAGAAGAAACATAAGCTGGGATTTTTTTCACGTGTGCGTGAAATGCCGATTTGTATGGGTCTATTCTGGGACAATTCAGCTTCTCCCACCACAAAACCTCCCACAAGCCTGTCAGTTCTCATTGCGGGCTCCAGATAGATCAAAATCCTTTCAGAGCATAAACTGATGGGCTGCTGTGTGGTCCAGAAAATGCTTATTGCTAGCTGTGTGGTGGAGGGGAGGGGGTCCCTGAGAATTTGAGGGTTCCACACATGAACACTGAAGGGAATCCCTCTGTGCTCTTCCTGGAATCTCAAGTCACCTGTTTATCCCAGCATGTGGCTTTCTCTGTGGCCTGAAAGAGTGGACCAGATTTTGTTGGTGGTAGTGGTGGTGATTTTGGTTTTTGTTTTTCTGCATGCAAATCACTACTCCTCGGTAAACCATTTTTTTTCCCCTTCAACACTGGGTATTATTTCTTTTTTATTGTTGTTATTTAAGATTTATCTATTTATTTTATGCATATGAGTACTATAGCTATATTCAGACACACCAGAAGAGGGCATCAGATCCCATTTCAGATGGTTGTGAGCCACCATGTGGTTGCTAGGAATTGAATCTCTGGAAGATAGTCAGTGCTCTTAACCACTGAGCCATCTCTCCAGCCCCTTGGTATTATTTCTAAAATGTGTTTGTCTCCTGGTGAATTCGCTTTGTTCCCTTGAGTTTATAAGGAAGGAAGGAAAAGGAATGGAAATGATCTTGTTTTAGTGACATTCCAAAGAAAAGCATCTACAGAGCCATGGCCAACTGAGGGCCTCTCCTGGAACCCTCAGTATGGATGTGTAATTTATGCAACCATCTAGAGTCATGGCTATTCATGGTACCATCTTACCATAGCATTATACGGGCTTGTGTTACAGTTAGCAATGGGTTAGCTGTCTGGAATATGACATGGAATTTTGCACCAACATTAAATTGTATGTTAAAATTATATTTATTGGAGTTTTAAAGGACTAAAATAAAGTTTGAAGGTTCTTCGTGAGAGAAAGTTGTTCACTTATGTACATTTTAGATTTGGGGTTATTTTCATTTAAGTGTACTCTGAAATCACAAGACAGTCTATTTAAGGAACAAAATAGGTTACCACCTACAAGTTCTAATTAATTAATGCAAATGACAATCATCTCTTATGCTGTACCACTAAGAATTGCACAAATAAACAGGAAACAAGATGCAACTCATTTATAAATAAAGGAAGTAAAGGATGATTTTTGTATTTTAAATATGTATATATGAAGGTATATGCCTATTGACATTTCTAATCAATTTCAAATTCTAGATTTGTTAAGAGATGCTTAGCTTTTCACACTCAGCAATTTCAAGAGAAACATCTTATCCATGTGAACTAAAAGTCGATATAAGGATGGCCCCTTGATCTGTTTTATGGGCATTCTAACTGTAAAAATGTTTTTCTTGGCCAGGTAGAATGAGAACAAGGAGGAAGGGAGGGAGGAGAGAGAGAGAGACAGAGAGAGAGAGAGAGAGAGAGACAGACAGAGACAGAGACAGAGAGAGACAGAGACAGAGAGAGACAGAGAGACAGAGAGACAGAGAACCAAATCTTTTACAAATTAAATGATGATCTTTAAGCTCCTTTCCGCTCTGCAGTTTTATCATTGTAAGTCTCTTGCATTGCTCTGTCTTACCTCATCTGTAAAATTGCTGTAATAATACCTGAGCTTGGAGAATTATGAGTGTCAAAAATTAGGTGTTGTGTGAGGAAGCATAAATTTCCTTTGATATATGATTTATTATCATTAATCAAGGCTGAGGAGATTTTTTTTTTTTAAAAGGGAAAGATCCACAGAATTAGCCCACATCCTGCTACTGTCTCTTTCTTCTGGTAACGTTTCTATGTATCATGGCATCTGCATGTCTTCCTGTATCTCTGAGTCTTAACTAATCTTGTAAGTTGACTCACCCAATTGCTACTGCACACATTGCTTTCCCCCAGGAGAAGCTCCTGGGTTATAATTATGCAGTTCTTGGATTTCTCTGGTGGTCCCATCCTTCCTCCAAAGCTGACCAAAACACTCAGGGAGGGGAAAACTGCTAATGGTTCTCACTGGGATCTCCTTCATGTTAACTGTCCTGTAGGTGTGTGTGCTAAGAACTGTCATCTAAGCTTGTCCCAAATATTTATGGACCACAACTTCCCATTTCTCTCCAGTCCAGTATTTTGGCTCATATTTGAACCTTTAACATCCCCCCCCCCCGAGAATGTGGGAATCAGAAGTGTTCATTTGATATGGTTTTATGACTTTTAATGAACCTGCCAGAGAGTCACATCTTAGAAACTTATGTCTTTCTTTGTGGGTTTTGTGCAAATGAAAGCAGTACAAAGGTTTCTCCTTTTTTTTGTCCCACGAGGGTTCAGAGGTGATTTGCTAATGGAAGAAAAACCTGTGAGAGAACTCTTCCCTTCCCTTCGAGATGTCCGTTAAAACAAATACAAACATTGTGAGTTGCTGGTTTCCCACCAGGGATACGGACACAGTGCAGTAGCCCAAACAGTCAAACGCTCCACAATTTACCACCCACTTTCCAGGAGACCATCCTTCATGGCACCTCTTTGTCTGAGTAGATTCACAAATTATGCATCCACTATGTCATGGTGATGTCCATCCTGGATCCATCAATTTTGAGGCGTGTTTAAGGTATGTAATGATAGCAGATAGCTCTCTGCCTTAATTCCTGATGCTGTGGCAAGGTTGAGAACGCTTCGGAGAACTGCAATGCTGAAACAGTAGGAACCTTTCTGTGTATAAGAAACATGTCTGATATGCACAGCAATGGTTGTTGGCATTTCTTATTTAGGAAAAACATTATGACTCCCATAGGCAACTTCCTTAAAAAAACAAAAACAAAAAGACAAATAACCATAAAATGACAGGAAACCCTATTACTGTGTCACAGAATGAAATATTAGATTCTAGGGCTGGAGAAATGGTTCTGAGGTTTAGAGCACTGGCACCTCCTACAGAAGACCCAGGTTTGGTTCCCAGCATCCATACGGCAGCTCACAACTGTCTCTAATCTAAACAACTGTGGATCTGATACCCTCTTTTGGCCCAGGTGGGCAGTGTATGTATTATGGTACATCAACAGTGTGAGCAAAACACCTAGACACAACCAAAATAAACAGCAAGAAAACAAACTCTATGTTCTCTGATCTCTGATCTGTTTTTCAGTGACAGTATCTGATAAGGTAGATACATTGGCTTCATGAGCCCAATATTACGTTTTAGAGAAACTCTTGAGAAGAGAGGAGATGGATACACAGATTACTCTGACAGCAGTTGGATGCATGGTGACCATGACTGTTTTTCAGACATGAACCAGATGGCTTCATCAACCACGAGGAAGCCTTGGCTTTGGCTAGGAATTCTGTATACTCTGCTTCAGCTTCCATATTAACTGAGGGAATATCCTCCGCTTAACATTTTACTAGGGTGATATTTTTTAATTCCATAAAATATTAAAAGGTATTTGAAACTATTGACAATATTTATTTTTAGAGATTTGGAGAGTGGAGCTATGATTCTCAAAGCTGCCTATGGGTTCCTTATAGGCTCTTAACACACATCCTTATATACAGAGGTTGAGAAGGTAGCCATCACCAGGTCTGATAATCTTACATGTTGAGAATTAAAAATCACTTATGGATGGCATTTCTCACCATAGGAAATCATGAGTAACAGAAATGGAATTAGTGTAATACCTGCTCAAATTCCCCCTAAGTAAGTATTCGTCTTAAGTGATGGGCAAATAGGAAGGTACCTACTGTGCATTCAAAGCTCATCTGGGTATAGCCTCATGGTGTTGACAGTAGTGATGAGCATCGTGATAACGTGGAAGTGTCATGACACTTCCCAGCTTGGGTCATTCAAAATGCATTCTTTCTATTAAAAGGCTCCTGGGAGTCTTATAGTGCCCCCTTCACTTTTTCTTTCTATTCTAGGCTTTGAAAGCCAATAGAATATTAAACTGCTGTCAGAATTGCTGGTAAATAAGTGATTCAGTAAGTAAGTGAAGAAAATATGCCAAGGGAGAAAAGACTGACCTTGTGGCCATGTTAGTCAGAACAAGGCAGAGTGTGTGGTTGCCCACACTTGCTCTAGCGATGCTGCCACTGGCCCATAGCTCTTGCCCTTCCAAAACTAGTAGAAAATGTTGATGGTTTATTTTAATCACATGGTACAGATGAAAGAGAGGCTGGAAGGAGCTGAACTCAAGCCTGAACAGCTGAGGCTTCTTTCACCCTAGAATCTACAGATTGGAGCAAACTCAGTAAGTGCTATGGGACAACAGGCCCATTCCCGGCTTCCACTATTCCATTCCTGGGCTCCAATGTCATCAGTGACTTAGAGGGCAAGATAAGTACACTTGCCTTTCATGCTTGTTGGAAGATGTGGCTAAGCAACTGCTCAGAGCACAGACCTCTGCAGAACGCCACGTCAGGAAATCAGTACTTCCAGACAGATGGCTTTGCAAACGTAAACTGCATCTCAAGTCATTCTGTAGGGATTCTGAGAAGGGCCATGTTAGGGGGATGTTGGTCCTGAGTATCATAGTCTTGAGAATAGTTACAATAGTTAGACAGTCGTAATAGACCACAATTTGGAGGAAGACTGTATTTTACCATTGGTTTGTGTCTTAGATAGGGTTTCCATTGCTATGAAAGGGCACTATGATCAAGATAGCTCTTATAAGGACAACATTTAATTGGAGCTAGCTTACAGGTTCAGAGGTTCAGAGGTTCAGTCCATTACCATCATGGTGGGAAGTGGGCAGCATCCAGGCAGGCATGGCGCTGGAGGAGCTGAGAGAACTACATATTCTTCCAAAGACAAACAAGAGAATACTGACTTCTAGGCAGTTAGGATAGAGGTCTTAAAGCCCATGCTCACAGTGACACACTTCCTCCAACAAGACCATACCTACTCCAACAAGGACACACCTCCTAATGTGGCACTCCTTGGGACAAACATACAAAGACTGTCATAGTTTGTAACTTCAAGGAAATATGCTGAATTTATATCAGCTCTAAGAGACCTTATATAAGTGCAGATATTCAAAGCTTAATGCTTGCTCTCAGCCGCATTAGTACCACAATAATACCCACAAATTGTAAACTAGCCATAAATGAGCTCACATAATCTGGACTGGGATGGGTCAGGTCAGTCCAGAAAACATGGTATTGAGGAATCTAGATTCAATATGTAGCTTCAAATGGATGTTTAAAAAGCCTCAATAGTCCTCTCAAATAAAAAGACAGAGACAGAGAGAGAAATATAGTAAGACAACATATGCACACACACATACACACGGGGGGGGGGCAGGGGCTGTCTAAAGCGAGCTAACATAGTAAAGCAACCAAGATACTGACTCTCATGATGAGAAAGTAGGGCCCTTTCTCTAACACCCTGTCAGGGGCTGGGGATTGCCTGTATCACAGGCATAGCTTAAACAGATCTTTAAACTTCTGTGGAATCAGGTGATGTATTAGAAAGCTCTTGAGTCAGAATATCCCAACTAAACTAGCAAAATGCTGATTTTAAGAAATAGCAATGCTAAAATCATATAATTTAATTTATGTGGATAAATATTTAAATTATATGCAATAGTCTAAGAACACTAAAATACAGACAAAAACGGATAAAAAGAATTACCTAAGTACATGTTACCTACAATAAACTCATTTGAAACATAAAAGCATAAGTAGATATATTATCAGTGAATAGAAAAGGCGCCCCATATAGGCATTAATGAAAAGAAAGGTTAGGGGTAACATTAATTCAGACAAAGTCAATTTCACTGCAAAAATTATCAGAGGCAGAATTATTTTATGATAATACTGATTTAACAAAACTGTGTTACATTCCTTCATGGGCATACACACTGCACGTGTGATAATACAGGAAGCAAAAGAGACAGAATTTAATGGAGAAAGTGCTAAGGTCGCAATTATGGCTTATGGACACAATTCTATTCTTATAATTCTCTACGGAAGTAGACGATAGAAAATCAACAAGAATACAGAGCATATGGACCAACATCATTAACCGCGGGTCTAACTGAGTTTTACAGAACATGTCACCAGGTAGTAGAAGAATATAGATTTTTATCAAGTGTACTTTGAACAGCCATAAAGATAAATCTCATCCATGAAGGGAGAGAGGGTGGGGGTTGAGGAGACATCTTAACAGGTGAAGTGAAACCATGAAAGTAGACTGCCTACTCTTTGAAAGTAAAGTGGAATCTATAACGAGGGAAGCAAGGAATAGCTCCGAGTCTTTGCAAACTGACAAAACCGTTGCCAAATAATTCACAAGTCAAGTAAGAAACAGGGAAGCTAGAAAACGCACTGAGCTAAAACAGTTGCATCAAATTTTGAATGCTAGGACTAAAGAAATGTTAATGAAATAAAAACATAAAACCAACAGGGGAATCAGTGAAGACTGATTCTTTAGCAAGAGCTGCAAGACAGGAAAATTCCAGCAATACTGGCAACTTATGAAGGAGAGAAGAGAAAAATTGCTTAGACTAGGAATATAAAAAAGAATGATTTTATATGCTGTGGCCACTAAAGTAATTATGAGAGTAACGGCAATTCTTAACACACCAAGTTGTTGACCACAACACATTTAGGTTAAATAGATCAATCTCTTTGAAAGCCAGAGGCTTCTAAATCTCATCTAAATTGCAGAATTACCCTTGCCATCTTATACTGACTAAGGTAATTTAATTCATAACTTAAAAATATTAAGTAACAAATTCCCAGATACATGTAGCTAATTCTACTAAATATTTAACAAATAAATAATATCCACACCATTTAGACAAACAGGAGATATTTAATAATAACTCATTGAATGAAAACAATGTTACTCTGATAACAAGCCAGCCAAAGGCATGACAAAAGAAAATAATTAGAGGCCGGAGGTGTCTTCACCCAGTACTCTACAGTATTTTTGAGACTACATTTTTTTATTGAACCTGGAGCCTGACAATTCGGCTAGATCAGCTGGCCAGAAAGGTCTTAGGACCCTAGGATCTATCTGTCTCTAACAGCACCCACCACCACTGTGCACTGGGATTGGGAGTATGAACTACATGAGCCCACATTTTAGGTTGGTACTAGAGATTTGAACTCAAGTCCTCATGCTTGTATGTCAAGTACTTTATTGACTAAACCATCAATCTTTCCCCTTTACTAGGATTGCGCGCACATGTATGTGTGTGTGTGCGTGTGTGTGTGTGTGTGTGTGTGTGTGTGTGTGATACACATGCAATAAAGTTGATTGCAAAATTTGTAGGTAAAGAGAGAGACTAGAATGGCTGATATGATATATAAAACAGATAAAGTTGGAAGGATGAAATTGAAATTATCCTTTCCAACTTACTTAACAAGTTTTATGAGGCAGAATAGGACCCTGGAGAAGGCATAGGTACACAGATCAATGGAACAGATGGGTAGTCTAGAAGAAGATACACCCCAGTATGACCAATTAAATTTTGAAAAGTGTATAAAGGTTATTTAGTAAAAAATGATATTAGTTTTCATAAGTTAAATTGGAAAAATCAGACACCAAAACTTAGACACAGTAAATCTTCATTTATATCCATACCACAAGTAAGAGCTAATGTGTACTAGACAAATATAGAGTCTAATACTATAAACTATGTAGAATAAGACTAGAAATTATTTGTGATCTAGAAGCAGACAAGGAGTTTGCAAAGTGAAACAAACAAACAAAAAACCCTCACAAATCATGATAAAATTGACACATTGAAATTGATCACTTTTGCCGTGCTCAGAGCAACAGGAAGGATAATTACTGGGAGAAGATATCTCCAAATCACATATCCAATGAAGTCCTTGCATTCAACACACCCGCACACACACACACACACACACACACACACACACACACACACACACACACACACACAAACATACTCTAAAAATATGTATTTTTAAAATAGAAAAATGTACGTAAGTGAAAGGGAGGGTCAGAGATTGAAATCAGCCCTTTCCTAGCTCAGATAGGGCTCTGGGTTTTGTCCTCCGTAATGCAAAAATGAAACAAGCAACAACAAAAAAAAACCCATAAAAAAACTAAAAAAAAAAAAAAAAAAAAAAAAAAAAAAAAACCTAAAAAAACCAACAAAAACAAAGCAAACAAACAAACAAAAAACAAGTAGACAAGCAAATTGCATAAGAAACAACTCAACTAAAAAATGGTCAAAATATTTGAATGTGATACAGCAAACATCATGAAATTTAACTACACTTCTATGACAAGGTCTTAAAATAAAAATGGAAATCTGGAACATGACTGGGGTGAGGTATAAACTCGCATATCCACACAAGGAGCACAATTGGGAAGTTTCTCATAAAAATTAAATATATGCTAACTCAGCAATTCCATCCTGTGTTGTTTACACTAAAGATTAAAAATAATGAATGTTTACAGCAGCCTTGGCCATAACTGCCTGGAGATGAAGGAACAGAATTTTTCAATGGGTGAACATACATACTATGGTCCATGACCACAGATGAAAACCGTAGAAGGACTCCTGGGGAGGAAGTCCAGTAGGTAAAGTGTCTGCATACATGCATGAGGATTTGAGTACAGATCCCTAGAACACACCAACAGTCCCGGCATGCTGGTGAGTTTCTATAACCCCAGCACTTGGGGAGTGAAGACAGGAAGATCCTCAAACTTGCTGGCTTGTCAAATCTGGGACCTCTGAGTTCAGTGAGAGACTTTATCTCAATTATATCATCATCATAGTCACCAACAACAGCGTGACTTAAGATCCCTGTATCAATTCCTCACCTCCACATGCACACAAGTACACGTACATACGTCCCTAAACACACAAGCACATCTACCCTCAGGAGCGCGCGCACACACACACACACACATGCTCCTACACAGCCAGACACACAGAAAGCCAGACACATACATGTGCAAGCATACACACATACATGTGCACATGCACACACAGACAGACACAAACAGACAGACACAGGTAGACACACAGACAGACAGACGTATGCACACACACACACACACACACACACACACACACACACACACTCACACACACACACATACCACATGAGACTCCTGACACTAATCATTTTTGAATGGTACAATAGGAAAGGCCAAACATCCCATGCTGAACATTTCAAGGATTTGACAGATTTAAGATGAACTCCAGAGATGGGGATGACATCACTTGGGATGATTTCGGGACTTTAGAGAGAATGGATGATGCAAGGCTACACACACACACACACACACACACACACACACACACACACACACACACACGGTGGGGAATTTGAAAATCACAAACCAGTTTTGTTTCTGTATTGTGTTGCATATTTGAATCCATATCACCATTAAAAATCTATAGGCCCGCACAAGCAAAATCATTTTACTGCTATTCAATTTTTAAGGCGAAACGGAAATGAAGGTGAAAGCTACACGCTGTGTAAGAACATATGTTTTAAAATAAAAGATGAGCATTATCCTCAGGTCTGATGATGCTTGAAAACTCAACAACAACAACAAATCCTTGTTGAAAACTCGACAACACAGGGGACTCTGATGAATAAAGGCTGCTGAACTGTGATCCTTGCTCTTTGTACTTAACTGAGCTTGATGACATTTCTGGTACTTGTGGACAGGAGGACAGTGTCAGTGAGTTGTGAATATGACAGAGTGGAAGTCTAAAGCAAAGATCTGCACATCAGACAGGCAGCTGATGAGCACTCGGGAGAGGTGCTCTCAGGGATGGCTCCTCTGCAGAACATGGCTGACCACAAGGGAAACAAGAGGCTCTGGGCTTCACACAGGTAGATCAGTAGACACCAAACGGCTTGGCCTACTCAGTTTAAAATTAGGAAATGATCTACGGGCAGCACTGCTGTTCCCTGCTCTGCAGATCAGGATCTGGAGGAAAGGGGTCGAAGGACACCCCCAGAGCTTTTATGTAGGATGTGTACATTTTTTAAATAGTTCACAGTTGACAGAAAGTCTAGCCCATATTATTCATCAAAGGGTGAAAAATGCTTCCAAATACATGGGGGGTGGGGGAGTGGACAGCCATATCCAGAGAGTTTAATAAAAGAGACATATCTTTATACAAAATACATAACTTTGAGGCACACTTATTTATAAAATATATACTGTGTAACCATTAAAGCAAATGAGACAGCCCCTGTGTAGTGACACGGAGATTTATGCTGCCTAGAGAACAGGTCCGAAAACTCATTCCTGTTCAAAACAGTTTCACACAAGTCTATCCATAGATGAACTGTTCTCTATCGGTTGTGTGGAAGCATATGCGGGGAGGGGAGAGCGGGGGATCTCAATGGGACGATCTCAGAGGTGGGCTTCCTTAGAGAAGAAAATAAACGCTGGAGAGGAGAGTTCCTGTGCCTTGTAATTTAAGAAATTACTCTCTCGCCCTAAATTTGAATAGCACACTTATAATTTGTTAGAAATGAGAGAAAAGACAAATGGATACCCAGCAGATGATAGCATTGCCTCTCTTAGTCTGGTGAAATGAGCTGGAAACGTTATCTTCTGATATCTTCTGTGATTTTCTGCATTGCCAACATTTCTGTAGTAAGTATAACGCTTTAGAAAACTAAAGCGTTGTTTAAATTACCCTTCAATAGAACCAAACCACACTACGCGATATCACTCCCTCATAGAACACCTCCACTGTAATTAAGGACTGCATGTGCCTTCCTAGTTCCACTCTGCAGACATCCCCCACCTAAACTTCTCACTTGCAAAGGAGGCAAGCCCTCACCTCCTCAAACACCAGAAGAATTTATAAAAATAGTCGAGGATAGACTAAAAATCATGAATCAAGTAGAAAGTGTTCTCCAGCATCCCAAAATCTGTCCACCCGCTGTGTCTTCACCACTCTGTAACAGAGGAGCCATCTTCCTTCCCAACCCTGTGGCTGATTCATGGCTACTGGTCATACATTTCAATAATTTCATCACCTCACAAAGAGTGCTGTGTCTGGCTGTGGACTGACCATATGTCTCAGTATTTAAAATTTCAAACATTATTTTATTATGTAAAGGGGAAGAGTAGGTGAAGTCACCACAGTGTATGCACAGAAGTCAGAGGAGAGCTTGCTGGAATCGGTTCTCTTTGTCTACCACGTAGGTGTTAAGAATAGAACTTGGGTTGTCAGGCTTGGAGGCAAAAGCTTTTCTCACTGAGCCATTGCACATCTCCTGGCTTCAGTATCTTAAGGGTCCACAAATGTACTCTGCATTCTTTCTTTTTTTTTTTTTTTTTTTTTATCTAAATCTTTTTTTATTGGATATTTTCTTTTCTTTCTTTTTTTATTTTTTGATATTTTATTTACATTTCCAATGTTTCCCCCTTTCTACGTCTCCTCTTTGGAAGCCACCTATCCCCTCCCCCTCCCCCGCCTCTAAGAGGGAATTCCACCTGCCACCCACCCACCCACCCACTCCTGTATTCCCACCTTGACATTCCCCTTTACTGGGGCCTCTCCTCCCTCTGATGGCCAACAAGGTCCTCCTCTGCCACATATGTGGTCCGAACCATGGGTCCCTCCATGTGTATTCTTTGGTTGGTGGTCCAGTCTCCAGGAGGCCTGGGGGGGGGGTCAGGCCAGTTGACACTGTTGCTTCCTCCATGGGGCTGCAGACTCCCTCAGCTCCTTCAGTTCCTTCTCCAACTCCTCCATCTGGGACCTCACTCTCAGAACAGCAGTTACTGTAAAGTGAAACTTGTGTATTCTGAACGTTTGGGCTAATATCCACTTATCAGTGAGTACATACCATGTTCGTTCTTTTGTGACTGAGTTACCTCACTCAGGATGGTATTTTCAAGTTCCATCCATTTGCCTGCAAATTTCATTAAGTCATTGTTTTTAATACCTGAGTAGTACTCCATTGTGTAGATGTACCACATTTTCTGTATCCATTCCTCTGATGAGGGACATCTGGGTTGTTTCCAGCTTCTGGCTATTATAAATATGGCTGCTATGAACATAGTGGAGCATGTATCTTTGTTACATGTTGGGGCATCTTCTGGGTATATACCCAGGAGAGGTATAGCTGGGTCCTCAG
>CM052717.1:22551369-22635120 GCA_028551405.1 Uromys caudimaculatus | reverse complement strand
GAGCATGTATCTTTGTTACATGTTGGGGCATCTTCTGGGTATATACCCAGGAGAGGTATAGCTGGGTCCTCAGGTAGTATTATGTCCATTTTTCTGAGGGTCCGCCATACTGATTTCCAGAGTGGTTGTACCAACTTGCAATCCCACTAACAATGGAGGAGTGTTCCTCTTTCTCCACACCCTCGCCAGCATCTGCTGTCACCTGAGTTTTTGATCTTAGCCATTCTGACTGGTGTGAGGTGGAATCTCAGACTTGTTTTGATTTGCATTTCCCTGATGACTAGGGATGTTGAGCATTTCTTTAGGTGTTTCTCAGCCTTACGAATTTCCTCAGTTGAGAATTCTCTGTTTAGCTCTGTTCCCCATTTTTTTGATGGGGTTATTTGGTTTTCTGGAGTCTAACTTCTTGAGTTCTTTGTATATGTTGGATATTCGCCCTCTATCAGACATAGGATTGGTTAAGATCTTTTCCCAATCTGTTGGTTGCTGTTTTGCCCTATTGACAGTGTCCTTTGCCTTACAGAAGCTTTGCAGTTTCATGAGGTCCCATTTGTCGATTCTTGATCTTAGAGCATAAGCCACTCTGCATTCTTATTACATACATGGCTAAGCTCTTCACCCATCAAGTCTTTCCTGGAACTGTGCCTTGATGCACTTTTTTCTCAGGAATCCAGGCTGAGTGGCATTTGTTTGTTTGTTTGTTTCTATATTGCAGAGACAACACAGAGGGAAAGTGATAAATCTAAGAGCTCGTGAAAGATACTCAGTGGCAGAAGTCATGGGAGCTCTCTTCCTCTGTGTATCAAAGGAGGTAAGACTACCACAAGCCACAAACAGAAGATTGAAAATTAAATCCAACCATTTCTTCAGAAGAAAGACCAAACAACAATCTTTGTGAACTAAACTAACCTGGTCAAAATCATATGACAAGCAGTTGGAGAAATGGCTCAGTGCTTAAAAGTATTGGCTGATGTTCTTGCAGAGGTCCAGGTTTGGTTCCCAGCACCCGCACAGTAGCTCACAACCACCCATAACTCTAATTCCAGAGGATCAGGTACCTTCCTCTGACCTCTTTGGGCATTTCACACATGCGGTACATAAACATATATCCAGCCAAATCAATCATATTCATACACATGAAATAAAAGCAAATAAATCTTTGAAAAATATCATGCAACAAACTACTGTGGCCCTAGTAAAGTCCCAAGGAAGTTAGCCTATCGTATGTGTTTGGCATATCTCAGATTGATTTCATATTGCATTAAAAATATTCACACTTTATCTATTGTCCCAAAATTGTTTCTTCAAAAAGAAATTTGACAGATAATGTTTCATCACTCTGTAGAGCAAGAGTCATTAAGCCAATTGACCATTTTCAGATAATAGCAATCCTAAGTCAATCTAGAAAAATATTAGGAAGATTATTTGTTTGCTAGCTAATCAGAAGTACTGTCATTAGTGAAGCTTTTTGAACATTTGTATTGATTCTGTTCATTGACCTAGCTCTGTACCTTTCCCAAGCATTTTTGAATGCCCCCTAAGAGCTATAAGCCAGAGCACAGGCATTTGAGATAGACTCTTTGTCTGCTTGCCACCAATTCTAACATTTAAGCACCAGAAGTAAAGGCTAACCCAAGTTTCTCTGTAAATGAGCAGGAGTTGGTTTCTGGATTGCCTTAGCCTGAGGCTTGTGGCTTAAGCAGAGCTCTCTGAATTTTAACACTGGAACTTAGCCAGAAGCTTAAAATTCTGAACAAATATTTATGAAAATGTATGTGCGTGTGAAAGTCAAGAAATTATGACTTGAGAGTTAAGTCTACCTTCCTATGAAATATTGATGAGGTGTTATGCGTTCCCTTCCTGCCTGTCTATTCTAGAGAGACCTCACCAACTTACAAACCATGTTACCTTACCGTACACCGTCTTGTGGTCAGCTCGATTTTCTCTGGAGAGAGGCCCTTGGCTCAGATGTGAGGGTGCTGCTGTCTAATCCCTAAGGACTTAGCAAAGATTGGAGAACTTCATTTACCCCAGACACAAAGGAGCTGGGGCTGGAGAGATGGCTCAGTTAGTAAAGTGCTTGCCAAACAAGTATGATGACCTAAGTTCTAATTCCCAGCACCCATATAAAAACACTAGCATGGAGGCGTAGACATGTAATTCTATCTGTAGGGAGAGAGAGACAGGAGGTTCCTTCAGCTTTGAGGAAAATGTCCAGCACCAATATCTGCTTTCTCTATGCTAGGTACACGCTTATATACACCCCAGCATATGCGTGTATACAGACACAAAAACATATACAGGCGTCACACACAGGAGCACACCCACACGCACACACACACTCAGGCACATGCCTATGCACGCGCCCACACACACACACAATGGATGAGCTTCCTACACACAAACATCACAGTAACCGAGTTCCCAGGAGCTTTTTTGGTAGGTGATGCTGTTGTTGTGTAGAGTCACACATTTGAGTTTTAATTAGACCACTCCTAAAATGTTCCGGAGTCCGGTCTTGGAATCAATCATCACACAATAGACCCTATTATTTGGGAATAATTTTTCTTTAAAAAAAGAACATCCACTGAATTAAAAAAAGAAATAATGGGAAATAATGTGTATCTAATTATTAATGTACTATAGAAATTAGCTTTTATATTGCAATTTATATTGCAATTACCTTCTTTGTGTTATAAAGCAGAACAATGCCAATGAAAAACTTCTTTATTAATGCCTAATAGCATGGCAATTTAAAATATTCAAGTTTCTTTAATAAGGTAGTATATGAAATGTTACTTAATTTGACAAGATTAATTATACAATTAATTTAAGACTGCTCTCAATTAAATTAGTAAAAATTCTTAAGCTTGCTGCCTTTGAAAAGAGTTCTGGAATCTAGCACGAAGTAAGATACCTATTAAATATGATATTAATTAGGCTGAGATAGAATAATGCATGTTTGCTTAGGATAAAGGGCATTGTCAGCGAGTTAGTAAAGAGCATTGTCTTATTCCTTTAATAGTAACAATGCCTTGGCTCTCTCAACAATGCAGAAGTTTCCATATCAATACTGAACCACACAATGGCTCAGGAAGGAGAATGTTCAGAAGTACTCAGGGCAGAAGGTGTGAACAAAAGCCCTGTACTTGCAGACCTGACCGCCCATATTTGGGGATTCTGTTCAGATAAAGGTATAGCTAAGGTGTCTCAACTGTCTAATTATCTCTCCAGATACCTTGCTGAATTTACCATGGCCCCTGGTCTAAATCTCAGGTTTTTAGGTCCATAGGTATAAGTTCACCAAACCTCCATGGATGCTTAAATCCAAGTCTATCAGGGGATGCTGATTAAATCCATAATTTACTGATTGCAATTACAGAATCCTCATTGATAATGGACAGATCTGACCAACCATTGTGGGAATCAGAAGTTCTGATTTCCTAGGTACACACTGTGAGTTTTCATGGCAACAGATTACCTGAAAGTCACTTCAGTGACCACAATGTCTTTGCCAGACAAAGCAGCATCAAGCAGATCTCAGCCAGACTAGGGCAGAGCCCAAATCATCATTTCTGTCCCAGATCAGAACCATGCTGGTCTTTGTTCTTTCTTACCCTATACCTCCTACTCTCTACCTGCATGAGACGTGATGTGGTGGGCAGACGAAGTCCTGAGTGGATGTGTATTAGTGATATGAACATGCACATATGAAGAGCCCCAGTGCCTCAGACCCACGGGGATGCAAAACTTTCCCCAGGTCAGACTCAGAGGAATGGCAAACCCTACCACTGGTCCAAGCGTGGATGCTATAAATGACTGACCATTATCTCAAACCAGTGTGTGCTGCAACTATCAGCCTCAGCTTTCTCCTCTTGGATGTCTGCAACCTGAAACTGTTCTCCTACAGAGACCTCCTACTGAAATTAGCTAAATCCCTCGTTCTTATTCAACTGTACAATAAATCCATTCCGATGTATCAAACAAACACACTGGGTTTCTGGGTTACTGCTGGAGGATCTCAATCAAAGAGCACTTCCCACCTGACCCCAACCATACTGGTGTCTGTAGTTTCTTTATGCCTTTGTCACCTCATGCAGGATAAATCCTTAAAGTCATAGGGATCTCAGTAACATGGGGTAACCTTATGGCTGAAGGACCAGGGCACAGGCATTATGACAGCAGGGGTTGTGTTTGTTTTCTTGTCTACACTGAGCAATCAGAAAAGAAGGGTTAAGAAAATTCTGGGCTAGGTATCTTTCTAACAGTTTCATCAAATTCTGCATGGTTTGTGCAGCACACAATGAGTTCCTTTATCAGATTTCATACTTCTAGGGAGACCCAAAATCCCACCATTTTGAACCTAATGATATCTTAAGGTTCAGTTTGAGTGTGGGGAAGACACTGGATTCTCCCTAGCTTCTATGCAGGAGGACACTCTTCAGAGTGATAAATAGCTCATTCTGGAATCAAGGTTATATACAGGTGGCAGACTAGGCTCATACCCTAGATTTGTTGACTTTAAGCTCTTTCTTGGCTATTGTTAAGAGCTACTATCCATGCCCAGGGCTTGGAGACTAACACCCAGGGCATTAGCTCACTGGAAAGGGGGTACAGCAGGAGACTTACTGACATTACAGCATCACAAAGAACTCAGCAGAGATAGCTCATAAGAACAATGGCTAACACAGAGAAAAAAATAACAAAAAATATACCTTCTCATCAGAGATCTAATGTTATGCTAAATGTATCAGCCTTTGAATACAGATTGCCCAATCGGTAAACTGAAATCAATATTTCAGGAGAAAATATCTACAAACACATTGTCTTTTCTAATCTCACAATTTTAAGATGAGCAAAATGGCATGCCAATGGAGCTCACAGAATAGGGGCGTAAGTGGAACTGGTGCCCAAGTTTTCTGATACATGGTCCCACATGTTTTATGTCACAGGCTGTCATTAGCTGCATACCATGTAAATAATAATAAGTAGATAACACTCCCCCAGTTGCAAAAACTACTGAAAAATGTTGTTTTGCTGACATTATGCTTGCTGAAAGAGTAGTTGTCCCAAAATGATGGTCATTGTGGAAAGAGATTACTGTCATTGGGTGTCAGTGTGTATCCTTTACCTAGGACTGATCGCTTTGCAGCTGATGTCGCCTATTAAATGGGGCCAGGTTTCCTTCAAGACAAGTAATGGATCTAAAATGTTTTCTTCCCTTAAATAAAATTCTTAACATGTAGTAGAAAGAGCATCTCATTAGTATTTGCAGTCTACATACATTTAGCTCTTCTACTCAGCCACTTCACGGGTGTTTAAAAGCAAACTGATTAAAATGCACCACACACAAGGAGGCCTCTCTGACTCTACCTGAGCTGAATGCTTAACTAAAAATAATATAATCAGCCCCAGTAAGAACTCAGATTGAAATAAATGGAGATGTATTATCTATCTGTTATCCATCTGTCATTTATCTCTCTTATTATCGGAATCTATCATCTATCGTCTAACTATCATCTATCTATCTATCTATCTATCTATCTATCTATCTATCTATCATCTATCTATCATTTATCTATCAATTGTCTGTCTGTCTGTCTGTCATCTATCTATCCTTTGTCTGTTATCTTCTATCTATCTATCTATCTATCTATCTATCTATCTATCTATCTATCTATCATCTATCTATCATTTATCTATCAATTGTCTGTCTGTCATCTATCTATCGTTTGTCTGTTATCTTCTATCTATCTATCTATCTATCTATCTATCTATCTATCATCTATCCATCTATCATCTTCTAACTTTACTCTGAAATAGAACCCGACATAGACACTTTGAATATTAATTTGGGGAGCCGCAATATTTAGGAAATATCATCTCATTCCACCACCAAAACTACTTCTCAGAGTCAGTCTCCAAGATACATTATTTGTACATATGAAAGAACGAAAATAACTTCAATGCCCCTCATCAGGGTACTGACGTGAAATAATTCTGGGCAAACACAGAATTGGTGAAAATCTCTAGACGCTGATGACATGATCTTTTTATTATCCCGATGGTCTGCTATATAAGAAAAAAGGGAAGAAAATGAAATGCACAGTATAAGATGTTGTTCTGGGTTAAGATAGTGACACACACATCTCCTTAAGGTTGGGCCAAGTAGTATTGGAGAGGGACATAAAACACAGTACAGCACAAGGGTGACAAGCTAGGCATGGTGGCATAGGACTGTGATTCCCAACTCTCTGTAAGGATAAGGTAGGACAATCCAAGACCATGCCACCCTGGAGTACAAAGTGATTCCAAAGCCAACCTGAGCTCTAAGTGAGATTTGTCTCCTCCCCCCTCTTAATTGAAAAGGAAGACTTATATCACGAAATATAAGAGTATTGTACAGAACTGAGGCTCATCAAAACAAACAAACAAACAAACAAACAAACAAAAAACCCACATTCTAATTCTTTTGGATGTAAAACTGCTTACTAAAATATAATGAGCACATGGAAAACCACATGAATTTAAAGGCACGATCAGACAAGTTGTGACTAAGGCATATACACACCCATGCAATCCCCTCTGAAAATAATATAACCCATGTCCATCTGCATAACCTTTTCCCTTGCTTCCTTCAGCTCCTGCCCTGTCCTCTGAGCTTTGCTCCTCCAGGTACCCAGCCTCCTAGTCTGCTTTCCACCATTCATTGTGTTACATTTTTGCATATCGTTGTAATCCTACCATATGCATTCATGTTGAGCTTCTTTCCCTCAGCCAAACTGCTTTGAGATTCATGCTTATCTTTGCATGGATTAATGATTTTTTTCTTTTTATTGCTGTGTAGTATTTTACTGACTAGCTACAACTTGCTGTTCACCCATTCACTGACTGATCCTTAAGCCTCTTGCATCTCTCCACTCCTATATATTGACAATTACAAATGATGCAGCCAAGATTATCAGTGTATACGCATTGTTTACACACATCCCTTCATTTCTCTGGCATAAATATGGAGGAGTTGAATCTCTGGGTCATATGATGGGTCTATGCTCAAGGATTTTAAAACGTGAGAAGTTTAACAAAGTGATTTTGTTGCTTTAACTATACGATCATTGTACATGTGAGCTTCCATTCCATCCTGCCAACACTGGGAAGGCCAGTGGGCTTAGCTTCAATGATTAAAATAGGCATTCTTTAGAATCTCATTATAGCTCTGCTTTGCATTTCCCAAATGACTAATGATGACTGTTCTATATGCCTATTTGATGCATTGTTCTCTTTGGTGAAGTGTCTATTTCACTTCTTTGTCGAGCCTTTAATTGGATCTCAACAACTTTTAATGGGGTCTGGAGGGATGGTTCTGCAATTAAAAGCAATTAAAAGTACTCAGGTTCGGTTCCCAGCAACGATGTGGTGGCTCACAGCCACCTTTAACTCCATTTCCAGGAGATCTGATGCTCTCTTCTGGCCTCTACAGGTACCACATGCATGTGATGTTCACATACATATAGGCAAACACATGCACACAGAATAAAAATATATAAAACTGTTTTCTCAAAAAAGAACTATTTCTATATTTTTGATACCATACTTTCATTAGATTTATGACACACCCTTGCGTTCTCAGTACTTTTATATTACATATTGCCATTCCTTAGGAATCCTATGTAATATTATTTCTGTTAAACAGTAAAGAACCCTTGACAGATAATATATTTTTAACTTTTATAATTTGTTATATATAATTATACGTATATATAATTTTAAACATGTAAAGTTACCATTTCCAGCGTTCTTTGTTTTTTTCTGTGGATCTTACTTGTTCCCATACTCATTTTCCTTCTGTTTGATGTATTTGCCCCTAGTCTTTCGACATGGCAATAAGGCAAGGCAGTCAGTCTACAAGCTTTAAGCTTCAGAAGTCTACAACGGGATCATAAAAATCATTTGAAAATCCTGATAATGTCTTAAACAAGTGTATAACTTTAGTGTTGGCCTCCATTCATAGCTCTCCTGGGCTGAATGTTGCCCACAGGCGGGCCACGAGTTCATATACCTGGTAGATGTCTTTGAACGTTTCTCAGAGAGCATTTGATTGAAAATGAACTAAAAATATAATTGATTAAAACAAAACCTTTATTTCTGTTACTTGGTAGATGTCTTTGAACATTTCTTGTAGGACATTTGATTGAAAATGAACTAAAAATTCAATTGATTATAACAAAAACTCTATTTCTCTTGAGGTTTTGAAGAATACTTTAGCTGGATATAAAATTCTGGGTTGGCAGGTTCATCTCCTCCCTACTGTTCCTGATTGGAAGCCATCTTTCAGGTAGAAATGTGCTTTCATGCTTTTCTGATCGCTTACTTACAGTATGTCTTTTCCTTTTTTATTTCCTTCACTGTGGTTTTACGCAGTCTGGTTATACCACATTTTGATGTAGATTTCTTTTTGGCTTTTGTGCTTGTGGTTAATTCTGCTCCATGGATCTACATATTCATAATTTTTAATCAGCTTAAAAATATATTTATCTAGTATTTCCTCAACTACTTTTGTCTGAAACACCCCCCCACCTCCTTGGAGAAATTAGTTGTAGTATCTTTGTCTCCTGGTAGCTATTCCAGGGTTTGCTGAGGCGCTTTGCATTTGTTTATGTGTCTATTATGGTTTTCTCTGCTGGTTTTGTTTTGTATAGCTCCTGATGCTTATGTCTATACCATTATGAACCTCCTCTCTTACAAATTCAGATTTGTCATTTATCCTACTTGGTACTTTAAATATCAAACTCTGGTCTAGACACTCAGTTTGGAACTTAAAAAAAAAATCTTTCATATCTCCCATTAACTTCTTCAACCTGCTGTAGAACACAATATAAAAACCTTCTTAAAAGGCTTTGGCTGCCAATTTTAACATGCTTGTCATTTCTATATCTGTTATAATTGCGGTTTTTCTCCCTGAAAGATTTGTACTCTCCTCCTCTTCCTTTGAAAGCCTTCTAGCTTTTTGTTAGATACCAGAGATTTGGGTGGTTTGCTTTTCTGTGTGCCTCTTAGTTTCCATCATTACCAATAGTCTTGAGTTTTACTCTGGGGTATAGTTAAATTTCTCAGCAACAGTCTTATGCTATTGGATCTTGCTTTTAAGATCATGACATGGCTATAAAGTGTTTAATATCCATGTCATGTCCAGCTAAAATTCAAGGAAAGATCTTTCTGCAAACTGGACTGCTCTGGGAATTATGGAGCCTTTTAGGCTGGCTGGGAGCCACCCCTCTGTGCACACTGATTGCAGTTACTTCTAACGCCAACAAGTGCTCCCTAGACCTTGTATAGACTCTCATGTGAATCAGCTCTCTGGTAACATTTGCAGGAGGAGCTACGGGTATCCACAGCTCTTGTGTGCAGCTCTCTCTGCCCATTTGTTTTTCATTGCAGCCTTCCTGGGTTCACAGCTCTTGTTCACCAACTCATAGATTCTATCACATACTGCCTGGATTTCTCTCCTTAGGCAGTAAGTTTGGTCAATCATGTCCCACATTCCCTTGCTATCTGTCCCTCTGGGATCTTCATCAAGATATCCAATATCTGCTGGGCAGTGGTGATGTGCACCTTTAATCTCAGCTCTTGGGAGGCAGAAGCAGGGGGATTTCTGTGAGATCAAGGCTAGCTTGGTCTACAGAGATAGTTCCAGGATAGTCAAGACTACACAAAGAAACCCTGTCTTGAGACACCAAAGCGGGGGATAAGAAAGATACTCAGCATCTTGAACAACATCACCTCATTACTTTGTATATTTTGCCCATTTTTTTTAAAGGTTTCAGGTAGCATAAGTCTATTCTGTTTCCCTTTCTTGGCCTAAGTATAATTACTGCTTTATTTTGTTAATTAAAAACTTAATCCAAGAAAAAAAATAGTTTCTAAAACCTAATAAGAGACTGAAATAAATTAGCATAATTTCACACAAAGCGAAGGTCATGACAGTACAGAATAATGGTGGCAAGTCTGAGAAACGCCCAGTTGTGCTCTTCAGTTCCATACCGATGCAAGAAAACCTCAACATTTTATGGAAGTAGAATTGTGAATGGCTAATAGTAATGCATTTTTAATCTAGCCAAATGTTCTAACATAGCACAAATTAAAATATATGTTAATATGATTAGATATCAAACTTTCCAGCATAAAAGTTATAACAGCAAAAGGTTCGATCAGAAATGGAAATATTAATAAAAATCTCAAATTATTTTCTTTCAAAATGACATTTCTCCTGGCTTTGTCCAGTCATGAGGCCTAGAACAAATGGCAACCCAACAGTATTTAATGTTCTAAGGGCTCTTATTTTGGATTCAGAAACCCTTGGAGGAAAAGCTGATTCTCTGGGGTCTGGCCAGGTAAACAACAATAATACCACAAATTGTGTTCAAAGAAGAGACTTTGTTAGCTAGTAATGAACCTCATGATGAAAACACCTGGGGCCTCCCACTGGCCCATAATGAGATAATTTGAGCATAAAAAAATGAATATGCTTATCTGAGGTATAGTATCAACCCAAAGCCTATCTATTCATAATCAAGAAGAAAAAGAAGTCAATAGATTAATTGATTAATTAAAAGTCATAAACAAGATAATTGTACCTTAATAAAAGTATCAACTTCTTCCCCTCTAAAACATAGCAATAAAAATGGATAGAAATAAGCATTTAAGAAATGACATACAAATTGTAATCTTCAGAGCAAATGCAAAGTAAGGTAAAACTGTAAAAATTCAGTTGAAGAAATTATTAAGTTCTTTATTTTCTCCACCATTAACATTTTGAGAAAGGGTCTTACTATGTAGCCAAGCATGACCACAAACACGAGACCGTCCTGTCTCAGCCACCTGGACTGCAGGTGTGTGCTATCATTGACTCCACAAGTTCTTAGGTGCTAAAGTCAGGAAAGTATATATGAGAAATAGGTCTTGACTCCTTGAATGACATTGTACATATTTAAAGGATAAAGGTAGATACAAGCTTTCACATGCTTGCTCTTATGTAAATTCCACACTTAAGATTCCATTTGTAAAAGACACACACACACACACACACACACACAAAACTGTGAAAATGGGTGAGGTTATTTTAAATCTAAGATTCTGTTTTCTCTCTGTGCTTTGATAACCATTTCTGGCTCCATCTAATATCATCTCTCTGCCTGATAAGCAAATCAGTAGTAAAGAAAAGCACAATAACACACAGAAACTAACACTCATTTGGAGGACCTGAGCAATCTGAATAGCCCACCATAGACCTTGAGGCAATGGCACCCAACACAGGACAGATTTGCAAAGAGGATATAAGAATGAAAACAAGAGAAATATCTTTGCATATAACTCAATCACATTTTGAGAAATTCCAGTAGCAAAATTCTTTATAAAATAAGAGCCAGACATGAAAAAATATATAATAAGGCAAACATCTCTAAAGGAGTAGAAAGAACAAAACATCATACACATGTCTTTCCTAGAAAGATCGTTGAGGTCAGACAATTATGCTGTTTCAAGCACAGGACTCTTGGGAGGCCAGCTGAGGACTGGTTTGAAATTAATTTGGAAAAGTTACTTAAATATTTGTAGGCATCAATTTTCTCTTCTATAACATAGGGCCATCATCAAATAGAGCTATACAGAAGAATAAATAAGACAGTGCACATAAATAATTAAAACAAGATAGTCCCATAATAATACAATTTTTAAGATATTTACATGATTTAGTGTGTGTGTGTGTGTGTGTGTGTGTGTGTGTGTGTGTGTGTATGTGTGTGTACCTGTGTGTGTTCATACACATGAGTTTAGATGTCCAATGAGGCCAGAACAGGATATCAGCTGCCCTGGTACTTGAGTTACAGGTGTCATGGGCTGCCTAACATAGATGCTGTAACTAAACTCCAGTTCCCTGTAAGAGAAGGAAGCCCTCTTTCCTACTGATCCTTCTCTCCACCTCCTCTCCCGACATTATATACACTTTAAAGTATGGTAACTTAGATTCTGCCTTTGACTTATGTTTTAGGTTAGCCTAATGGTTGCCGCTGAAGCTGGGACCATGATGTGTTTTTCATTCACAGTATAAGGATTCTAGTATCCAATAAGAGAAATTGAGTCTCTACAGGTGAGCAGAAAGTCTTTTGAGAAGGGAAGTGTGGAGTAAAGAGATAAAGTACTGAGAGAGTGACGTGTTTACATTGAAGGTTTGAGTGGCCTAAGAGATAATTCTGCTGCTGTCTGGTCTCATTGGTTTTCATATAAGATGCTCTTCTATAGAGACATCAAAAGTAAGCAGGAGGAAGAGTTTCTGGTCATAGCCAGATCTTTGCTCAGCTAACCAGAATATGGAAGACATCCTTTTCCTGCCCTCACCAGTGGGTCTTAGTGCCTTGTCTTATGCACCTCTGCTTTCTGAGAAAGAGCCAAGCCTGATCTCACGGTGCCATTTTCTGTTTCATGTGCTGTGTGCTTCCATCCCAGCCCTCCATTATTTCTGCCTAGGTGTACCAAAGAATCCATTTCTTCATGCTCTGATGCTTTCATGTTGAATCATTGACATCATGAAATTCCCTCAAGAAAGGATCGCAAAGCACTGTGGCCATTGCTCGTGTTAGTGACAAGACTTGGACAGCCTTGCTGGGTTTGAATTCAACCTTAACAGATATGAGAACTCATAGGAGGATGGGCAAAAATCTGTGTGTAGAGACAAGAGCAGAGGTTAGATTGGTAACTGACCATCAAAGAATTCTAAGGCTCAGTAGAAACCATCATGATCCTATGAGCTAATAATTTTAATAATTCTGAATTAAATATCTTATGCTAAGAAAATGGTGCTATCCTGTACATTTTTCCTACTTAAAGCAAGAGAACCCAAATCATTATTGACTAATAATTTCTAGACTGAAAGGACTGCATAATAAATCATTCCCAAAATCAATTTAAAGACATCTACAAAAGAACGGGTCACTGGCGTCCTTACAAATAGGTCTAGACTGATCTAATCTTCCAGGACAGAATGACAGGGCTGCTCAATTGAGGAGAAAAAGTGGAGACAATCTATCTTGAGCTCATTGTGGAATAGGTCCTAATTCGTATGACATTCTCATTAAGAATGCTATCACGGTATCCTTCATCTATGCGCTCTCTGCTACACTGTTAACAGGAGTCTTCTGGTTCCTGTAGCTCTCCAGAGTGGTTCATTCCCAGGCTTATGAGTCAGCATAATGAGTCCTAAGAACCTCTGCAGTTAACCAGGCTGTGCCCTCCACAGGGAGGGTCCCGTCCCACTTCACTTCCTTAGACAGGGACAAAACTGCCAAGCTCCAGGAGGGGAGCCACTAAGTTTTACTGCATTATCCCTCTTTATTCCTATAAAGAGGGAGAGCCAGTCTTCCCCCTTTATTCCTCTAGCTCTCTTCCTAACTTTATACTCAATGATAGACATGTAGACACTTGACCACCATGTTTGAAAGTCATGGCACCTGAAGGGAGATAAAGAACGTGTCGGGTTTGGTTAGCAACACTACATTGGTAGGTGAATTCCATGACTGTGACTTAATCAGACTCTGAAATGTTCTCAGTCCTAGATAAGGAAATACATAATAGAAGAGAAATGTAGCACGTGGTGCCTTTGGATTCAAACACACAGAGGCAGCCTAGATTCAGAATGGCTAAGAGCTTGGACTCTGGACCCGCCTTATTGCGTCTGAATCCTCAAGCTACTTTACTGACACTGTGCCCTTGAGTAACTCACTCAACTTCTGTGGTCCAAGGTTCCTTTCCCAGCTCCTGTTTCTAACCTTTATTTATACAACACAGTCCCTGAAGAACTGTCGGTTCCATTGAACTAGCCCTGGAAGCATGAACTAATGGACGAAAATGGAAAGCTATAATCAATGGTCTCAGTCATGATATTGCATCTCAAAGAGCTTAAATTGGTTAAGCTGGCAGTTTTTGAACTCTGTTATTAAATGATATGGATTTATGCATTCATGTCAACAATAAACATCATCTGTAATAGCATTTCAATGGCAAAATGGAAGAAATTTTTAGAACTTACTTTGTCTTAACTTAAAATGTCTGCCATTGTAGCTGAGTCTCAGTAAGGTTAGAGATGCTACTTGGTTAGAGACAGAGATATGTCCTCAAGGGAAATCTTGTTTAGGCTGTTTTGTCCCACTTACAATTAAAAGCAGTTTTCACTAAGTAAATGGACCAGGTATGTCTATTTTTAAAGGCCCCATGTTCTATTTTCTTTATTTCTTTTGGAGATAAGAAGTATGATTTTTAATAAACATGGAGCAATCTACATTCCTGTGGGTGTGAAATGGTGATACCTCTAGTAAACTCAGCAGTCTTTGTGTTTCTTATCTCTACTGGTTAAAAGATGGTGGTTGGCTCTGACTGTGTGCATCCCACTGCCCCACCCTGAGAGAAGTCTGTCTCTAGCTAAGCCTAACTTCATCTTGACCTCAGAGAACACCCTCTGTTTACTAGGAGCACTGAGGTGGGCTCTGCAGACTGGCAAGTCGAACACTAAGAGAACCACAGGAGCAATACCTGCTGCCGGTCTTTCCTCCTTCCCTTCTTCTTTCCCTCTTTCCTTCCTTCCTTCCTTCCCTCCTTCCTTCCTTCCTTCCCTCCCTCCCTCCTTCCCTCCTTCCTTCCTTCCATCCCTCCTTCCTTCCCTCCCTCCCTCCTTCCTTCCTTCCTTCCTTCCTTCCTTCCTTCCTTCCTTCCTCCCATCTTTTCTTCCTTCCTCTCTCCCTTCCTCCTTTTCTTCCCTCCTTCTTTCCTTCCTTCCTTCTTCTATCCCTCTGTCCCTCCCCTTTTTATTATCTTCTCTCTCATTGCTGTTTTTTTGAAACAGTATCTTGCTGTGTGGGTTAGGCTTGAACTTGTGGCAATCCTACAGTATTGGTAGGACAGGCATTCTAGGCTCTTGGGTGCGTGTGTGCAGGAGGGTGTGGGTTTGTGGATATATGCACACGGAGGCTGGAGGTCAGTGTTATATGTCTTCCTCAATGGCTCTCTAACTGTTTATTTATTTGCTGGCATAGGTCTTACAGTGAACCTGGAGTTTTCCAACTCAGTTAGGCCTCCAGCACCTCCTTAACACCAGGATTACAGATGCTAATGCTAGACCGGGATCTTTACATGGGTGCTGGAGATCTGACTTCAGGTCCTCATGCTTTTGTGCGAAACACTATTCTGACACCTCCCAAACCTCTTCAATTCTTTTTAAACATAAACTTCCTCTTTTAGAATTTGTTCATGTATCTGAGGGAGTCCAGATTTTCTTGGGAATTTACTCTTGGTAGAAGGAACTCTGCAGGCATTGAGAATCTAGAGGACTAGGGGTTAATGGGACTTTCTGGGGGCTTGTTGATTTCCGGGACCAGCCAGAAAATCAAAAGAATGGGATAAGAAGTAGAGGCATGAGGGAGTGAGGTTGTGAAATGGTGGAAGGAAGGAAGATAGAGACAGAGGAAGGGAGAAAATTCTGAGATCCATCTCAAGGACTAGAGCATCCCTGAAGGGCTTCACCAATTAATGGTGTGTTTAGCTCTGCTCTGATTACAGGGTTTTTGCCAAGCATCTTAACCTTTGATTCTGAGAAGCCCATATGTAAAAACTGAGAATTAATATTTTTCAAATATGTTAGCAGAAGTGATGTGCCTTAATCTTGGGTGAATCTAATCTTCCACACCAAGGAAAATGCCCGTGTGCCCACACACCGTGTTACACTCGCAATGGCTAGTCTTGAATTTCACATTGCATGCCTAACCCACAGCAGGTCTGCTTCCCTTCAACATGACCAGTGCCACCATGAAAACTCCCACAGATGGACTATGACAGAATGTCAGATGGTCATACTTTAATAGTTTTGGGGAGTTCCCATAAGGCCTCTCCTGTGAGACCCGGGATCCAGTAGCACACCACACTTCAAACCTTATGATTTCTCTAATGCAACAAGCTAAGAGGAGGAGCTAACATTCAGCGATCAGGAAGAACACCACCTCTCACTGGCAGTGGCCTCAGGAAAAGGGTGATTCTCCCAAAACTTCAGGTACAATGATGGAGCAGAGGCCATAAGCCCAATGCCTCCCACACGGTAAAGCAAGTATTCTTAACCCCAATGCCGCCACATGGCGAAGCAGGTGTCCATAAGTCTGACGCCTCCTACATGGTCAAGCAAGACTGCCCAGTGGAATCAAGGATAAGTGAGCTTTCAATATCACCATTAATAAGACTCAAGTTGTCACCGGTAGGTTCAAAGTGTTCAAATGTGTTTTTATAACTATGTTTTATTTCGTTTGTATTTATAAACGCACATCTACTTAAATTTTGCTTTTAATTCATGCGCTCATAAGCAAATATATTGAGTGAGTATCCCTTACTTAAAATGCTTTGGAGCAAAAATATTTTGAATTTCATTTTCAAATTTTGTAATATTTTCCTGGACCACTGAGATATAGTGGCAAATGGGATGCAAATCTAGATATGAAATTTACTATATTTAGCATACTTCAAATGCACATATTTTCACATAACCTGAAGGCAATTTTACACATTTTTAGTGTACCTCTTATTCTGACAGTAACCTTCCACACAAGGCCAGGTGTGAAGTTGTCTGCTTATGGTATTGTGCTAAAGCATAAACTCTTCCAAATTTAGGAACACTTCAAAATTTTGAGTCCAGAAAGCCTAACCTGTGATGTGCTGAGCGTCCCTGCTTTACTTTAAATGTGCTTTAGCCCTAATTTATTATTTTATGCACATAATACGATTTAACAACTTCTGGCAACCTGTCACCCACATAGAAACACATATTGCTGGCAGAGGGAGAAGATGAAAGAAGGTTTCTAATGGGAACTTCCTGCTCTTGTGCTTTCATTAAAAGAGGTTGTGGGCATAATAATAATAATAATAATAATAATAATAATAATAATAAAAAATATCCTAATCAATATTTACAATTCTCAATAAAGAATAAATTAAAATTTGAAATAAGTAGTATTGTACCTAATTAACACTCATATTATGTGTACACATGCGTGCCAATTTATAGACACGTGCATGTGAGTGCAGGTAAACTGAGGCCCGAGGCATCAGATCCCTCAGATCCCCCAGGAGCTAGACTTCTAAGTGGCCTGAAGTACCTGATGGAGTGTGTGAGGACTCAAACACTGAGCCTCTTCTTCATCCCGCTCCGGGAACTTTTGTAAGACACACTGACGTGTAGAAAAAAGCACCCAGTTTTCCAAGTCACCTGTCTGGAAAGGGCATTATTTAATTCTTTAAATTCTAAACAGGGCAGAGGAGGGTCTTGTTGGCCATCAGGGGGAGGAGAGGCCTCAGTAAAGAGGAATGTCAAGGTGGGAATACGGGAGTGGGCAGGCGGGTGGGTGGGAGGTGGAATTCCCTCATAGAGGTGAGGAAGGGGGAGGGGGGATAGGTGGTTTCCAAAGAGGAGACCTAGAAAGGGGGAAACATTGGAAATGTAAATAAAGTATCAAAAAATAATAAAAAATAAAAAGTTAAAAATAAAAGCAACACCATAAAAAAAAATCTAAACAGGAAAAATGTTGCCTCATTAGGATTTTCCTTCAAGATCGGGACTTAATGTTTCTAAAGAAAGATAGGCAGAACAGTTTACAAGGAGGTTGTTTTTGTTTTCAGATAGTCCAGTTGCTTAAAAACTTGAATAAAAACTATGGTTGGGATTTCTAGCCTTGTGCTTTGCTGTGTTTTAATGTTGGAGCATAGGCTGAGAGTAGACGTCAGTTTCTCCAATCTGAATCGGAAGAATCTCGCTGAGGAAGGACACTGCAAACTGGTCTTCTGCTTTGAGGGCATTTACTTTCTTCTACCATATCGGATCACATAAGATTAAACTATTTAAAGAAATGGGAGACCTTGAATGTGAGCATGTTTTGAAAGTAACGAATAACTTTTTATTTTGAAACAACTACAGAATTCATCAGAATTGGAAAAGCTAAGACAGGAGGTCCAGTTTCCTGCTCTTTCTCATCGGCTACATCTGGTGTCCGTAGACAACAATAGCAAACCAATTTTAGTTTCTGCGGTCGTCTTCCGGAGATATCTCAGTGTCTTTCATTTCACGCATGCGCGCCCATGTCCTCGCGCACCCCACTCCCACCCCCACCCACCACACCGCAACAGCTCTCTCACTGGAGGGCTTCTGTCTGGAGTTGTCTTCAATCAATACCAGCCTTCTCGCAGATGGAAGCTGGCCCACCTTTAATTGTGACAGCGTTTCTCCTTGAATCGGGTCAAACCCAGGAGGCTTGACACAAATGGAAGCGTAATTTGGGGTCACAGTTAAGACCCTTGTTTTAAAGCTTTCACTATCCATGACCAAACAAAATGACCTGACAGATTGGACAATGTTTATGTGATGTATGGTTTTTGTTTGTTTGTTTGTTTAGTTTTCCCAGTATCCATTTCTGTTTTCACAGGAAGAAAAAAAAAAAAAAAAAAAAAAAAAAAACCACAACACATAAAACAAAATATCTTTTAAGAGGTCTAGGTCCTTAGATCCCATTAGGAAATCAAGTAGCAACCCTGTCCTCCCCAGCCGGTTTGTATTGTGTCTGGGTTGCCTTTTACATGGGGATTCTGGGAGTACAAGACAATTTTTAGGCCATGCTTTTAAAGTGTAACGTTTTAATAAAAGCAATCAGGAGCTACAGCTGGCTGGAGGGAACGGGACGCCATCCCGAGCGGTGGGTGCATTTCCTGACACGGCTCCCTCCAGAGGCCTTCCCGGCCATCACTAACCAAGGATGGGATTGTTTCCTATTGAGCCACATAATACCATCCTGCAACATGTCAAGCTTCTACAACCGATTAATTATATTTGTTAGAAATGAGACCCTAAGTGGAAGCTAGAGTAAGGCTTCCCTAAAATGCCTGGTTTGAAAACACTTAGGAGCCGGGCAGTGGTGGCGCACGCCTTTAATTTCAGCACTTGGGAGGCACAGGCAGGAGGATTTCTGAGTTCGAGGCCAGCCTGGTCTACAGAGTAAGTTCCAGGACAGCCAGGGCTACACAGAGAAACCCTGTCTCGAAAAATAAAAAAAAAAAAAATAAATAAATAAATAAATAAATTAAAAAAAAAAAAGAAAACACTTAGGAAAAGCAATTGAAGGGAAGAAATGACAAAGAAAATGATTAACTGTTACATGGGTGCGTTGGAATGAATTAAATTTGACTGTTGCCTGGGTAGATTATTAATAATCTTGGGATGTTTCTCCATAGACTCATCCCTAGGTCCTGGTATGCTAGGTATCAAAGAATTGCTGCATTTTTGCTGAATTGACGAGCTGTTGACATGAGTGCATATTTGGTTTGGATTTAGTCTTTAGCAACTGCATGATGGGGTATCAGAGAAGGAAGCCAGTCATAGGTTGGTAGTCCTTTTAGTGAAGGTGTAGGCAGTCTGAACAATTTCTATACTTAGGACACTGACACCTCCAAGCCAAAAACTCAGGAATCTGTCGGTTTCTCTTTCTACATATAGCCAGTGGGAGACTAAGTCTGCCTCTCCAATGCATCTCACTGTGATCAACTCCATTCGTATAGAAATTGCCCAGGTAATATCTTTATTGCTGCACTAAAATTTTCAATTGTTAATAGAGTAATTTTTTTCTTTTGTTTAAAACAACACAGAATCTTAATGGGATATTAAATTATAAAAGTGATTTTGACCTATTAAAATAAGAGCATTTTAGGGTTTATGAAAATTTGAATAATTATGAAAGTTATTCTTTTAAAAGTATTTTAACCTTATTTTTAAATTATGGGCATATATGTTCTGAGTGTGGAAATCTGCATGTGACTGTGGGGACTAGGAGAGGACACTGGTCAGATCCCTCCAGGGCTGAAGAGGAAGCAGTGAGCTGTCCCATGTGAGGTCTAGGACCCAGACTCCGTACCCACTGAGCCATCTCTCCAGTCCCTAATATCATGTTTCATGAAGTTACTAACTATGAAGGTTCTGAGACAAAACTCAGAGAATTTGAATACTTTCTTTACTTTACCAAAAGCAAAGACATGCTGAATAAAGGCAAATATTTAAAACAAAATATTAATCTCAGAAAGTTGGTGTATCCACACCTGAAACACAAACAAATATCTTGTGAGTAAAATCAAACATTACTTCAGGGGTATGAAAATTAGGACAGACTATAATACCTCCATGATGGCATTTAAGGGGGGAAAGGTAGTCGGGATAACAACATTTTAGAGTCTTCCAATCAGTCAGAATAATTTAGTTCAAGTTGGTCAATTAAAAATTCACCACAGTGGGGCTGGAGAGATGGCTCAGTGGTTAAGAGCACTGACTGCTCTTCTGAAGGTCCTGAGTTCAAATCCCAACAACCACATGGTGGCTCACAACCATCCGCAATGAGATCTGATGCCCTCTTCTGGTGTGTCTGAAAACAGCTACAGTGTACTTACATATAATAAATAAATAAATCTTTAAAAAATTTTTTTAAAAATATTCACCACAGTATACTAAATGGAAGACAATGTGAAAAAACTCCACAGGAAAAAGGAACGTATATCAAATAAAGATGACTCCTATAAAGTTAAATATGCATGTGTGTTGGACCAAGCAACTCTGCCCTAGACAGCATGGGTACATCCATAAGCAAACAGTGGTAGCTTCGACCACAACATCTTTTTACAGTTGTGAAGATACTGCAATTAAGTGGGCAAATACACTACTCATAAGGAGATATACTGTATAAAATAAGCTAAAAAGGAAATGTTAACTGTGACAATTTTGTAGTAGAATGGTAGGTTTGTAACCTACTCAGAAAAACCAACATATACATATATATATGTATATGTGTATATATGCGTGTGTATGTGTGTGTGTGTGTGTGTGTGTGTGTGTGTATATATATATATATATACACTTTCCAGATTCAAAACACTGGAGACATCTGAAAAGAACACACACCAAAGGTCTTGAAGGAGCTTTAGTTACATAGGATACTTACTTTGAAGCTGGAGGGAAGACTCAGTCATTAAAAGACTGCATCGGTTTTGTAGAGAACCAGAGTTGAGTTCCACGAGTAAGGGGCACAGGACCTCCAGTTCCAGCTCCTTTGGGGGAATCAAGCGCCCTCTTCTGGCCACTCTGGGCCCTGCACTCACAGACATACACAAGGAGGCAGCCATAATTAACAATAATAAAATCTGTATTCTCAAACTAAAGCACTTATTTCATTTTTTTCTTTACAAAGCCAATTTGAAGCAAACATTCCTGTTAAATCTGGCGTGTAAGATACATGACGGTCTGATAGACTGTTCTTGTATTTTGTTATATATTTTTGAACATGCCAGACTTAAAAATAACATTTAAAAGAAAGCTCCTTTCTTGCCTGATTTACATAAGTTAGATAAATGTTTTTAAACAGGCTATGTCAAACAGTTTGCTACTGAAAGACTACTTAGCCAACACTTACATATCTAAAGAAAATGACATCATTTTAAAAGTAATTTGGCTAAAGACAATGCATTTCCCTCATTGATATTGCATTCTTTCAAAAGCAGTTTCAAACTTGTTCTTTTTTTTTTTTTTTTACTGATCTGAAACAATTTGTCACCTTGAATGTAATGGCTAACATTGGTCATCAGTTTGACAGTATCTAGAGTCATCGAAGGGAGAAGCCTCTGAGCATGTCTGTATGTCTATGAGGGATTATCCAGAGTAGGTTCTTTGACATGGGAAGAGATTCCCACTTCCATGGCATCATTCTGGGGGCTGGATGAAGAGCAGAAAGTGAGCTGAGACCCAGCCCTCATGACCGTCTGATTCATTAATGAGGGTATGAGTAACCAGCCGGACTTCTGAGCCTGCTACCTCGCCTTCCTGCCATGCAGGAGCATGTGCCCTGGAGCAGAAAGACAATAAATGCCTCTCCCCTTAAATTGCTTCTCATGACGCATTTTGTCACTTCAATAAGAAAAATAACTGATACAGAAATACGATATTGTTTTGCATTTAAATAGTGCTTATGGGGCTCTGAGCACCTATTTCTATTCTTGGTGCTTCCTGAGTGTGGACTGCGGTCAGGATCTTTAAATCTCAGCTTTAACATTCATTGTTCAGTGTAAGATGGCCCCTTCCCTGGGAGAGCTTATTGTTCAGAATTTTCTAAACAATCCCACATGTTTGTGAATTTAGGATTCACTCTAAAAGGGCGACTTAGAACTGATAGACAGGGAAAGAGTTCAGTCTTTGGGGAAAGACATCTTAACATGTACACCATAGCATAGACCAAAAGTCTCATCAATAGAAGAGGAGGAGGAGGAGGAGGAAGAGGAGGAGGAGGAGGAAGAGGAGGAGGAGGAGGAAGAAATGTCAAGGTGTGGATAGATTACAAGAGCAGGCCTGGGAAGATACCTTTCCTGGTGAGGTGTTTACCTTGTAAGCATTGAGGATCTGGGCTGCTGGTATCCATGTAAAAAGGGCCAGGCATGACGGCGCATGCTCATAAGTCCGGCTATGACTGGATGGAAGGCATAGGCTGGCAAATCCCTAGAGATTGCTGACCAGCTAACCTACCCTACCGGCCAAAGTTCTAGACTAGTGAGTTTCTCAGTCTGAGACAAAAATGTGAAAGACACTTATGGGGAAATGGTCTAGATTGCTCTCTCTCTTCTATATGCACCTGCACAGAGGCATATATGCAAACCTATATACGTACATGTGCACATACACACACGCACACACACACATTTTACAAGGGTAGAATGACAATGATATGATATGAAGAGCTTATCATTCCTAAAGCCATCTAGAGTCATTTCTCTAAGTACAGAAAAAAGACATAGAGAGAGGAAAAAAAAAAAAAAACCAAAACAGAGGGAAAAACACACAGTCATGTAACAGGACAGCAAACAGGAACTCAGGGACATACAGAAAGCCAAATGTAGAGGATGTTTACAGAGCATCTCTGAAGGAAATAGGTCAATAAGTTGAGGAAGGCCAAAGCATAAGTTGACTCATTCTAATTCACTTCAATAGGACGGCAAGCATGGAGCCCAACCATGGAAAATGCCACTTACTGACCCTCTATGTAGTGCTTTGGTTCCAAATAAGGATGCTGACTTCGGTGACATAAGCTACAGAGGACAAATTTCCAACATCTTCTCAAAGTCCATTATAACATCATCCCTCTGTGCTGGCCAGGTGAAACCCGAGTGTCCAGTCATGATGGAGTGTTGTTGGTAAGGAGGAAGACCCCTTGGAACTCAGTGTCTGGGAGCTTGCTACGAAACAAGATGGAACACACTTCCCGAGAGGCTCACTTAAAGCTGGGTAATGGATGCTTCATCAGTTCTCGAATATTGTAATTTATCATGTGTTTATCCCACAAAGAAATCTTCAATTAAATTCCAGTATTCAAGATAACTGCACTGTCACGCCCAAGGCAGTGATGAGGAGTCTGCGTTAGCTCTTCAATAGACCAGAGCTTAAATATAGGCTCAGAATTTTGCCAAGATTTTATTCAGGCTGAGCCTCTCTCTGAGTCTCAGTGTCCCCATCCATTAAGTATGGCTAATAATACATACTTAGGTGGGTGGTTTGGTGGAAATAAATTAAATTAGGCAGGTAAGTTGTTTTTTTTTTTACCCTGCAGAGATAGCATAAATCCACACTCTGTAGCCTCCTAATGGTGGCTGCTTGTCTGTAGGCCTGTAGTGGTGGTGATGACAGCCAGCCCTCATACTCTCAGCCTAACACTGAGACAGCAACCCAGTCCCCTCCAGATACTTCAGAGAAGGTTTCTTTGACCAATAGAGAGATCTCCATTTCATCTTATATTTAAATTTGGGTCACACTGCCTCCCTACCACTTCTAAGTGCTGGGTGCAGGGCACTTAGTGCAGAGGCTGAAAAAATGGTCACCCAGAAAGAGTGGTTTGAAGGGACATACTGAATGGTAATTTTCAAAACGCTGAAGGGACTATCATCATTAACAATGATCACATAAAATCCTGCGTGCATCTGTTCCCACAGTAGGAACATGTCAGGCAGTGGGAATTTGATGGTATTTGAACTGAGTTTTAGGTTAGTGGATCATCCCATTCTCTAAGATGAATATTTCAGATTCCACCTTAAAAAAAAAAAAAAAAAAAAAAAAAAAAAAAAGCTGTCTATTTTCCTTAAAAAGAGCCAGGCAGAGAGGAACAGAGCACAGAGCCTTGAGTTTGAGGAAAATGGAAGGAGCTATGGATATTCACATTCACCCAGACTCTGGGCATCTGTATACCTACAGCAGAACCCTATCTCTTACGTCACACTGGTATTCCTGAA
Organism: Uromys caudimaculatus; assembly: GCA_028551405.1. Lineage (NCBI taxonomy): Eukaryota > Metazoa > Chordata > Mammalia > Rodentia > Muridae > Uromys > Uromys caudimaculatus. Next base: position 22,610,739 of record CM052717.1, on the reverse strand, counting down.
AGCAACGTGGTGATGAGCAGTTGCTCCAGCAACTGTGAGAGAGAATAGGATATGGACTACGCTGTGAAGGCAGAAGTATTCGATTGTGACCACAGATTACACAGGAGTAAATAACAGTCATGAATCAGCTAAGTAGAATAAGGACATAGCTTCCTCTCCATCCAGTCTCCACATTCTAGTTTTTGGAACTTACAGAGTAGGGAGCAAATGTGAATATTAAACATGACACTGTAATACTAAAAAATTTCTCTGTGCTAAATGAAAATACTGAAAAAACAAAGAATGAGGCTCCCAATCCTGGATTCCCAAAAGAATTGTCTAGAATGTTTGTGACAGCTAACCTATGCTTGAGGTGTACCTGAGAATTTCTGGTCCTTCCTACATGTGATTCTAAGATGAAGTAAGGAGAATGACTATCTTTAGTCTTTTCAGGATAAACTACTAATTAGCAACAATGAACTCATGAGACAATATATATTTTATGGGTTAATAGGAGATTTCCTTAATAATTTATGATCTAAACAACAAGAGGAAACAGGCCATGTCCTCATTCATCAAGATAAAGAGTTTTAAAGTACAAATTTACCCTGGGGGTTATATCTTAGATAAATGAGCATATGCGAGTTGAGAGAGCATTGGATTTGAGTGACCATATTAGGAACCCCAGAAGAGCACATATTTGTGACATTTTGTTCTCCCCAACCCCACGACTAAGTCAGAGCTTACCAGAGTTCGCCATGTGTTGTACCTCAAAGCCTCGCTCCTCACCAGCTCTTCTATTTCAATCCCTGTAAGATAAGGGGAGTCTCACACAGATCTTCCTAGGATGGGCTGCCTAATTAATTGTAAAATAGGAGAGCCTAGATGGCTCTGCTCTCCAGGGGACATCTGGTCTACCAACCCATCTTCAGTCTGACTCTATTTTCTTCATACTGAGTTGCTGCATGCAGTGACTCTTGGACATTTGACAATGCCAGGACCAAAGATTCCTGAAATTCCACAAGAAAAGAGAACTCTTTTCTTTTTTTACTGAATCCATCTTCCATTTGCATTCTCTGACCTCCATGGTCATGCTGACTTGCATCATACAGTCCTCTACTAATTTCTGAACTGAATTAGTAACCAGTCTGGTGATTTGCAAATTGAACTTGCCTTTGTGTAGAGTCTAAGCAGAATCTAAAATGTTCTGTGAGAGAAAAGGATGTCTTCTTTTGTATTCATCACAAGATCCTGTTTCCTTGCCTTACCTGGTCTTTTTCCAGATCTCTTCTGAAGGGACCATGATGTCTTTCCTGAATATCTTTGTACTGTTGGGTTGTTGTTGTTTAGTTTGTTGTTTGTTTGCTTGTTTGTGGGTTTGTTTGTTCCTTTGTTTTGTTTTGCCTATGAAGGATGTTTTCTTCAATGGTAATGTTCTCTTAGTTACTATTTGGAGGTCAACAGAGATGAAATGAATAAGAAATCGATGACCTCTAAAGTTTTTACTCAAACTCCCCTGGATAAGTCCGTATGTGGTCAATTAAGGTAGTACAATGTTTATGTCAGGTTTGTAATCACTAACATGCTATAGTTTTATCAAAGATGGCCTAATACAGTTACCAATAAAAGACAAAGTGTAGGTTGCTATCTCACCAAATTAAATTCTTTACCTTTTATACATATGATCCATACCTTAGAGTCAACTTTCAAGAGAGAAGATAACTCTGAATATATCGGAAACAACTGCTCTTCTCAAATATCAAGAAAGCAAACATCTGAATCTATGCAGAACCTAGGGTTCAAAAATCAGTAATAAGACTGCATTTCAGCCCAGCAGGGCCACCCAAGTGACATTTCTGGGGAATAGAACCAACTTCCAGTAAATTAGCAAACACACACCACAAACGGAGATATTCCATTGAATATTTATAAGAAATAAAAAATTGAAGGTATATTGAAAAAAATTTATTGTTGAAATGCCTTGTGTTTCAAGCTAATCATTTAAACTGAAAGGCAGGATGCTGTCAGGATGGAAGAATAATTAACATTTTATGAGTAACTGTGAGGAAGTGTTTGTTAATACAAAAAGGGAAAATAAAAGGAAATACTTCCCAAGTTCACTTTGTTTATTTCATGTTTCAGAGACAGACGTTTTAAGTGTGTTTGGTGGCATGGTGGCAGAAGGACTCGGAACCTGACTGTGACTAATGATCTTGTGGTCTTCATTTCCTTCCTTCCTCCTTGTTAAAATGAGAATAAGAACTGGATTTAATGTCTTCTGCATGTGTTTGATTGTGTATGCAGCCTCTTTCTCAAATAGTCTCAGTCAGTAGGTTTGGGGGAGGTGAAGTGTCTGGATATCCTATCCAAGAGACAATGGGAAGCAAGTCAGAGCCCAGTTCACCTTGCATTTTTGAGCTGTGCCCCATAACAGGTAAGGGCTTCCTTAATTCACCCAGGACATTATTGATCTGTGAGTTTGAGAGTCCAATTGGGGCCTATAACATACTCTAAAGAATATGTGAATATTAGTGAGCTTTGTTTGCATATGTAAAATATTTGAAGAAGATAACTTTATATGAAGAAAATGTTTATTTACTTGTTTTAGATGCTGAAAGTCTAAACTTCATAGCTCAGAATTCGTATCGTTCCTTGGCTGCATGTATCACTTTATAATGTAGGTAATGATGGGAGCAGATATCAGGAGCCTAGGATTGCATACAGAATTAAGAGGGGGGGGAAGAGGAAGAGAAAGGGGGTGTCACATTTTGCTTTTAAAATAATCCTTTCCAGAGAAATACCACCCAAAGTTTTCACTACCTCCCAATAACACCAGTAGTCTAAACCATCAATCACAAAGGATTTTTGAAAAATATCGACCATATTTATAGCACAGGACTGTGTTTGCTCCAGTTTCTGTGTCCCCCAGTGTGCTGACTGTTCAGATTGCAAAGCTCACATTTAGTCAGGACCTGTCAAATTCCATCTCAGGCTCACCGTGTTTGTTCACCTGCCACCTCTACTTCATTACAACCGTGTCAAAGAAGGCTGTGGACTTTTGTCTAATCTCCTAGGTTCCAGCTTGCTTTGCCTTTGAAGATTGTTAAAATTAACTTATTTTATTACGTATATGGGTTTCGTCTGCATGTGTGTGCATGCTTAGAGCCAGAGGAGGGCAGAAGAGGGCACCGGAGTCCGTGGAACTGTAGCCATAGAAGATTGTGAGCTGTCATGTGGGGACTGGGAATCAAACCTGCTCCCCTGCAAAAGCTCCAAGTGTTCTTAACCTCAGAGCACTCTTGCGCCTCGGTCTGCTTTTTCATTGCTTCCTTCAGTGAGTTTCGAATACATGTCCCTGGCTCACTGCTTTCAGTTTCTTACTAGGGTCTGCATAACCACACTGCTGATTCATTGCCTCTTCAAGAATGTCAACCATCCCTTCCAGCTGAGAAAGGCTCTCCAAGATTTGAATCTGTTTAGCATTGCAAATCATTTCATTTTCTTCTCCTATCCTATGACTGAGCCAAATAATAAATGTCCCATATCCACAATTCTTCTGAGTTCTTCCATACTTTTATCTACGTATTGAATTTCTCTTTATCTTCACTGGCTCAAGGAGTAAAAAAGGTCAAACCATATAACCATATTTTCCTAACACAACTAATTTAATTTTTGTGTACTTCTTTTACATGTCCTTTTTATATACGTCTAAATTTTTCATTATAAACTCATTTGCTATATAATCTTGATGGATTTCATTTTTAATAGTTGTTTAACTTTCCATCTGACAGACATGTCATAATTTATTGAAAGATATTTTCTGTGAATGGCCTCTCAAGCTCTTTTTATTATATATATATGTACATATATATATACATATATTTAGCTGTTATAAACAGCATTGCAATTAATAGTCCCAGGGACAATATTAGTTTTTGTCTTTATTACCTTTGGTTAACTTTCTAGGAGTGAAATTACAAGGCTAAAGGTATAAATATTTTAGAGTCCTTAGAAGTGTACTGACAAATGGTTTTTAAAAATATACCAATTTTTGTTGCCATTTATAGCAAGTATACTCTTTTAAAAAAAAAAAAAACACTTCAGACTTACTGGCTTAAAACAAAATAAAGCCATGCTTCAATATCATATTAATTTTTGTAGGTTAGTAAATGTAATTCTGCTCTACTTTCAGCACTATTATATTTTATGTAAATTGCATTTTTATTAGCTGAATGTATAAATTTGAAAGGTCCATTGGCCATGTCAACCTTATTGTCTATGGTACTTCAGCATAGTAGTTGGTGGTACATATATAGTATTCAGTATGCATTTTTGCTGTTAATAAACATTTATTTACTATTCAAGACTAATATTCTTGACTAATCTATATGAGCTTTTATAACTAGGAGTATTAATTTTGTCATCATTACAGCAAACATTACCTTTTAATTTTAGCTTAATATTACTTTAGTAAACAAAAAAATATAGCAAAAACTATTGCTTTGTTTTTTTAACTACTACCTAAAAACTGTAAAAGTTCTGTTTACACACATGCTAATATATCCTTTCAAGCTTTCATCTGCTGTGCTAGCTCATTATTATTTGAGCTTTCTTTGGGAACAATTTTATTATCTTGAACCAAGACCTGTCCTCTATGCTTTCCCCCAGATCCCGTTTGGTCACGTGGTTGCTGAATCTACAGCCACTGAGGGCTCTGAAGCAAAGGCTTTGATTTGGACCCCTGGAGCCTCAGCTTCCCTTCTATCCATGGGGGCTATATATGTTTTTCTCCTAGGCAGGAGGGATTTAAATTAACACAGCCAACACTCTCAGATTCAGGATTAAGTCACCATTGCTGTTATGTTGGCCATAAGCCTCCCCATCAGCTTTAATGACAGAGCTCCTGCATGGACTGGATGCTGGGAGTCTGATACTTTAATGTGATTATTTGAATAAAAGGATGCTTTGATACAGACATTTTTATATGGCCTAGAAAAACAAGTCATTAAATTTTAGGTATATTTCCATCATTAAGAAAAAGTGTTCGATTGATACTTCATTCTGTCTCCTAGCTTCACTCCACCTGCCTGTCACTTTATTGATCACGCATGACCTTACCTGGGAGCAGAGCAAAATAAAAATAAAGATTAGGTTTTTAAAAACATCTTTGTAAGGTTCATCATAGACTCAGCCATTGAATTTCTGTTTTGCTTTCCATTATGGAATAATTTTAGTATCATAACTCACGAGTATTGGTTAGGGTTCTCCAGAGAAGCAAAGGCTATAGAAAATAGAGACAGATTGATCCATAGAGAGATGATAGGTAGATAAATTTCAAGAAAGAGATGCATCATGGGAGTTGGCTCTTGCAATTATGAAAGCCAAGAAGCCCCACGTAAGCTGTGTGTAGCCTGGAGAAACAGAGTCTGTGTTTCCATCTGGGTATTAAACCTTGGGAACCAGGGTAGCAAATGGGGTAATTCCCATTCCACAGAAGAAGGCTTGAGAACTTGGAGAGATGCGGTAACTCTGAAGTCTGGTGGCCTCAAAACCCAGAGGTCTGGGGATAGAGAAGTACAAGTAAAAAAAAAAATGCAGCCAATCACTCCTATTGATGTCTTGTACTTCTAGATGGTCTTCAGTAGGTTCTATGATCCCCGGACAGATTGACAAGCAGGGATTGACTCAGCATACTTCTTCATGAAGGCCCTTCCCCAGGCACACCCGGCACCAGCACACACCACACTGGCTCAGGTCACTCAGCACGTACACCAACTACCCTATTGAATATGTACAGCCTTTCCTACCATACCTTCCTGAGTTGCTACCACGTGAACAGTGGACCAACTCTTTGTCACAGTATCTTGTATATTTCTGGCTGTCAATGTCAGCTTCTCCTCTGCTACCTCCACTACTACTTGTTCCCTTGTGCAGGTCCATTGTACCATGTCTTGCTTCACTGATCTGCCAGGATAGCTGTGTTTCAGCTATCCCTGTCCAGAACACTGCTGGTTTTCCTGTGGAAACATTCTGGGCTTTTCTTCATCTAAGTGTTTAGCCCTATTGTGCTTTTCAGGGGCGCATTGAGCCCTTGTCCATCCCCATCTTTTGCCACCTGCTACCCCAACCAATGCCACGTTAAAGCCATTTTTATGACGATGATCTTATCTCCAATCTACCACAAAGACCTACAAAGGAAGAGCTGAGACATTTTACATTCATGTTTCCCAGGCCACATTAAAACGCATATGTTTCATAGACAAGAACAGTTTATCCTTCCCTGGCACTCCTCTTCGATCCTGAGTACTTCCCTGCCATAGTCTAAAGGACGGAATAACCTGTAGTGAGAATTTTGGTTTCTTTAAAAACCCAGTTAAGTTATGGGACTGTGTTTTTGTTTTAACTTCAGGGGTGGGATATGGGGCTGCTTCACATTGTCCACAGCAGCTGACTATGATTTATCTCATGCTCTGGCACGGGTGTGATTCTGCCAGTTGAAGATAGTTTATGTTTGGAATTCTGGGCACTCTTGAGAGGGTATAAAAATGCCAGAGCCCCGAAAGAGGCAGTGGCTGCTGCTCCTCCTCCCCCTCCTGCTACTGCTGGCTGCGGCTGCTCCAGTTTGTCAAGGAGTCATGAGCAAAAAGAGGAGTAGAAGAAATTGGATATCCTGACAGCAAAGCTCCAACTTGCCCCCAAGGAACTCAACATCCTTAGCAGGAAGTAGCCTAACAATATCAACATCCCCTTCTCCTCTAACCTTCTTTCTCTCTTAGTGCTGTGTGTGTGTGTGTGTGTGTGTGTGTGTGTGTGTGTGTGTGTGTGTGTGTGTGTAAGGGATTGGAGAGAAGCGTGGTAGATAAAAGAACCCATAAAGTAACCAAAAAGAACGGCCACACTGACTCCTTCTCCATCTTAGTTTACACTGTTGATCCCACGGGGAGAAAAGAACCCAGATAGTGCAGAAAGGATGTCATGCTTTTTTCCACTTCTGTGTGAGCAGCACATACCTCATCTCTCCTCAGGAATGCCCCACCATCCTCCCAGCCTCGCAGCTTCAGCTGCCATCTGATCAGACATTGTCTGCCTGTAATTCCCCATCAGGCTCTGTGTGTCAGGCAATCCTCCATCTATCCTCTTGTTCTCTGGGAAGAGCTGGAGGAAGTAGACACGAGGATGAAACCTTCATGAAAGTGTTGCTGTTGAGCACAAGTTTTGCTTATCCTTGGTGGTTCCTTTTCCTTTGTTTACAATAGCTTCCATGGCTTCGTTCCTGTTGCTTCATACTCGTTCCTCAGGTCAGGAATCTGAAAAACATCTGAGTAGAAGTGGGGCTTCGGTCATGAATATGGAAAGTCAGCTGACCCTTTGGGAAACATAACCAAAGAATTACTGTGACACATTTCCCAAAAATGGCAAAACAGATCCTGTTCAACCAGGGAATATTCTCGCCCATTAGTGGATCATCAGCCTCATGGTTACCAGGAGCCCTAAATGCAATCAAGACCAACTTGTGTATTTTATGTCCTAGCATTTGATCATTAGAGGTCCACTTATGAAATGCTCTCTTGTTTCTTCTGCTCCTTCTTTATAAACCCCAAAGGTTCTCACTAGGCTATGACCGGTAGTATTACATTATAGATTGCGATGACCTGGGCATGCTGGTACATGCCTGTAATCCTAGCACTCAACTGGAGGGGTAAATTCAAGATTATCCAGTCCATGTAATGATTTTTTCAGACTAGTTTGAGCTGCATAGTGAGAACCCATCACAAAAATCTATGTATGTGTGTACATATGTATATATCAATCTACCTATTGATATACAGATACATAGTTACTCTCTTTCATGCTGTGTGCACAGTGCACTCAGGCAAGGAAATGGAAAGACCTTCAAAGTATAGAAAAATCACTTGGTTTCCTGTATCCACGTGTTTATATGATTTTTAACATCCTTTCTATTTGAGAGAGTGATGCTCTTGGTCTAATCAAAATTAGATAATGCCCTCACCATGAAAAGAAAACCACATAAATACCTCTTAGTAACTCTTTTGTTTCTATGATCAAACACGATAGACAGAAGAGACCCAAGAAGAGTTTATTTTGGCTTATGGTTGCAGAAGGATAGGAGTCCCTCGTGGTAGGCAGGCACATGGCAGACATGGAGGCAAGAACAGGAAGCTGAGACCTGACATCTTCAAGCATGTAGCAGAGACAGCAAAAAGAAGTAGGTGGGGCTTTGTAGTCCCAAAGCCTGCCTGGAGTGACATACTTCCTCCAGCAACGTTGTACTTCCTAAACCTCTCTTAACAGAGCCACCAACTGGAGATCAAGTATTCAAACACCAGGGCCTCCTGGGAAGCTCTCATCCCAGCTACTATATTAGGGAAACAAAACTGGGACAGAGAGTTGAAATAGATACATTCACTTTTGTTCTCAAATGCCATGCTGGATTCGAGGAAAGCAGCAATCCTGTATCATAACCCTATTCATGAAATGGTTGTGTGGTCTTGAACTGGTTATTATGCAATATCAAGAAGGGACGTTTAATGTCAGTAGAAAACCAGAACAAACCAGATCCTAGGTTGTGAGTAACCACTACAAAGGTGACCTTCAATGAAGAACTCCTATTCCCAATCTTGATGTATACCAAACTCTTCCTTAAAAATTAAGCCTCTCTACACTTGGTAATTTGTGTTTTCAAAATCTCATTAAGGGTTGTGGAGATTTCTCAATGGTTAAAGTTCTTACTTATCACAAAAGCTTGAGTGGCAAGCTGTCTAATCCTCAGAATCCCTAGAATGTTGGGTGGGAGGACAAGCAACCTGTAATTCCATCCTTGGAAGGAGAAGAGACAAAGGAACCACAGAACACGAGTCAGGGAGATGGGCCACACTGGTGAGTTCTGAGCTTGGTTGAGAGGCCATGTCTCAATGAATAAAGCAGGAGGTTGGCCAAAGATCTCCTGATCTCCATTTCCAGCCTCCAAAACCTAAAAAAACACATGGATTCATGAGAACCCATCACAGGAACCCAAAGCATGTGCGCATATATGTGCCACAGACACCCATGGAAAAAGAGAAACACAAGCATGCATGCACCTGTGCAACACACACACACACACACACACACACACACACACACACACAGAGAGAGAGAGAGAGAGAGAGAGAGAGAGAGAGAGAGAGAGAGAGAGAGAACCAAAACATTTCTACCAAGGTTATCTCTTACTGAATTCTGTTATGTGTTTGTTCAGCAGTTCAGAGTTAATTTTTATATTTTAAAGCATTTTATGTCATTTTGTTTCCTAAAGTCGGGTGGATCATCAACCTTTCTTGCAAAGAGGGAAGGTGAAAGGCTAGGTTTTGGAGAAACTAAAACACCTGGAAAGAACCTGGGACTCTTAGCAAAGCCTGAACACATTTTGGGTCCACATTTTTCTTTTCTGATTTTCCTGAACGGCCTTTGATTTCTGGGGAAACGCTGAAGCAGCTCGATCTAGTCTTCCTCACAAAACTGAACTCATCCTGGAGATTTTGACACATCCCCCTTCTCAGAGAATGATGTCTTCTCCTGCTGAATGGGTTTCTTTAGGAATTAACATTTATATCCTCCCCCCAAGACACTCCAGGGTGCATATTACAGACAAGCAATGATATGCCTTGCCAGTTAATGGCACTCAGTCAAAACTACCAGGGCATGTCATTATTAGGTCATAATACCCACCCTGGAGTGCCTTACAGCTTAATTGTTCCCTCTTCCATTCCAGAAACCAGCAAAAGACATATTTTGCTAATGTTTCTGCTTTGTTAATGAGTTCAGAATGGATGAACACATGTGTTCCGTCTCTCCTGCCTATCAAACACGTATTAGGAAATAAATGCAGGTCGCTCAATCCCCGATTCCAGCTTGCATATTTTACTACAATAAGTTTTGTCATGACTCCGATGCATTGGAAGTGAAGATTTAGTATGCAGAGTCTGTCTAAATATTCAGACATTTAAAACTCAGGAGGCGTCCCCTTCTGCCGATGTCCTCAGCATTTATCTCTCCGTAGCATCTGTTTGCCTGCTAAGAATTTCCATTAATAGAGTTATGTTTTAATCTGGATTAGAATCCACAATAGACAGCTCCCAGTCTTTTTGCATACGGAGTTAGTGAAAGCCTGAATCAAGATGTAAGTGGACGTGGTTTTCTTCTCCTAAGCTCCATTCTCTGAAGCTCTTCAAACAGAATGGGCAATTCATCACACACCTTAAAGGTATCATTCATTCTTCTACCCCCGAGCCACAGCCTCCTGACAACAGCAGTTTAAAAACAAAGAAAACACTGAGAGGTTACTGAGAGAGAGAGAAGGAGAGAGAGAGAGAGAGAGAGAGAAAGAGAGAGAGAGAGAGAGAGAGAGAGAGAGAGAGAGAGAGAGAGAGAGAGAGAGAGAGATGTGCTATCTAGGAATGGAAAGCCTCCATGTTCCTTCCAGTAAGAAACCAGCTACAGAGCAAAGGAACAACATTGACAGGAGTTAGCCCACAGCAACCATTCTTGAATGGCTCAGAGTAAAAAGAAGCCATGTTTGGTTAAGATTGTTCAATCTTTAATCTAGAACAATCAATAATAGATAACAAGGAAAAAAAATGTCCTTGCCATTTAAAACCTTCTACAAAGCCTGGGTTGGAAGACTATTTCACTGGTGAATCCTTTCAAACATTAGAAACTCGAGACAATTTTTATATTCCTCTAGATACAGAAAGAAAGGAAGTTCTCAGTTCACCTTTGAAGGCCTGAAATAGCTTGCTATTAACATCAGGCAAAGCAGGGCTGGAAAGGTGGTTAAGAGCTGATAGCCACACAGCCCTTATGGAGGACCAGAGTTTGGTTCCCATTACCCACAACTGTCTGTGGCTCCAGCTCCAAGGTATCTGGTGCTCCCTTCAAACTTCTGTGATCTCTGAACTCAAGTGCACATAGCCACCTCCCCACCCCACCCCCCACATGCACACAATTGACAAATAAAATAAATGTTTAAGATGAGGCAATGTAAGGAATCACAGGAGATGTGCTCTGTCTGGTAACAGCCAGGGCACCTGTAATAATACCATGCCTAATGGGGAGACTGGATGATCCTCCACCCCCACCCCCACAAGCCTGGGAACAAGACAAGGACATTTCTTATCATTTTTAGTTCACATTGTACTGAGATTCTTAGAAACCAGAAGTCTTAGCAACAATAGTACACCGAAGTCTTCTACAAAGTATGAGACTTGAGGGATCGTGTTTAAAACAAACACAAGCAAAACAGGCCTCATCAGAAAACACCATGGCGGCTCCCCATTGGTCAGCCACTCTTTGCTTCTACAGATCTTGATCTAAAGATTTCATCTTTCAGTAAATCATCATTGCACTCGGGGGTGGCCAAGATCATATCCCTCCTCCCCTAAGAGAGAGTCACACACGGTGAGGTTCTTGAATCTTCCCTTTGCAGGGCAGACCTTTTGGGGATCCTGGAGCCATCAACAGGAGCAAGCAACAGAAGCCAGGCTGTGGGTCCCAGTTCACTCTGTATGCATCCCACAGTGAGTTTGCTTTCCATTGAGATTCTCCCTTCATCAAGGTTATCCGTCCAGCAGCAGTCGCTAGCACTGAACCCTTTTATCAGCCCCACTTGATAATTATAAAATATTTGCAATTATACAATATGTTAATTCTCAGGCATCTGCAAACAGCTTAATCAATTGAGCGCATTTTATTATTTCTACTCTAAACATTATGGACTCACACAAAGTCTCGGGGAGATCAGTAAATTATCCTTGATGGTTAAACTGCTGCCAAACCAATCAGAAGTTTTATTTGAATTTATTAGACCTGCTACATCATTTAGCCAGCGAGATTAAGAGAAACAAGAGAAACAAGGCAAGCTGGAGTCACACTGGGAAGCCTGAGAAGTCTCTGGGAATTATAAGAGGGGGGAAGCCATCTAAACTCAAGGAAACCTTTGCTGTCTAGTTGAAATTAATGATAAGCTGGCCTCTGGAGGCATCTGGACTTCACACTGCTTCCTTTCATGCTGTGCTTGGCTTGTGTGTTCCCACACCCGTGCACCCATGCACATACGGGCAGGCCCTAGGTGATTAGACCTATGCTTTGTACAGGCTTGCATATGCAAACGCCATGTTTTATAGCTATGATACTGAAAAGTAGCTTTTAAAATGCCCACTACGACTTATTATACTCCAAAAGAGAGTAACAGAGGATGGACCTTGCCGGCATTTGTGTCAAAATGTATCCAATGACAGCCACAGGGTTATAAGGCTAGCTTTTATGAACCTCAAGCCTCTTCCCGCATTTGTTTTAAAGCTTTATATAATAATAATAATAATAATAATAATAATAATACCATTGAATAGTCTGTAAGTGGTATAATTTTTGTGACAACTGGATATGGCTTGGAGGACACAAGCTATCTGTTTAATTTTTTATTTTTATTTTCTACATACGAAACGAAGGTTTGGACTATATGTATACCTGTGAACTATGTGCATGCCTAGTGCCCACAGATCCAGAAGAGGGCACTGGATCCTCTGGAACTGGAGTTACAGAAAGTCATAATCTAGTAACATGGGTGCTGGTAATCGAATCTCGATCCTCTGAAAGACCCAGTGCTTTAATCACCGAGCCATGTCTCTAGCACGTAGAACATGTTGTTATGTACCTGGTTCAAATAACCCTAGCTCATGGAGCAAGACTGAACAAGTTTAATCATGAAAAGAAGATTAAAGCAGATTTATTGGTCTTTTCTTCCCTGTTAGAGTTACAAGCTCCTAACTAGGAGGGCCACACATGCTGGTTAGTAAGTCCAATAAATTACTATTATTATTATGAATTTTCTTCTTTTTAAAGCAACACACTCAGTTGTTCTATTGGGCAGGGCATGGAAAAAAGTGACAATCGGGGTTAAAGTTAGGTTTTCGCACATGCAAGGCAGGCGCTCTACCACTGCAGTACATCTCCAGCCCTCCTTTCTTGTTTTTTAAAGAATACATTTTAGACAGGGTCATACGAGGTTGCCCAAGCTGGCACTGCATGTGAAAACCTGATTTACCTGTCTCGGTCTCCTAAGTAGCTAGGATTCTGGGCCTGGACCACTAGGTAATGCTAGGAATGTGTGCTAGGACAAATAGAAAGTGCTTTTGAACGTTAGATGAAGGTACTGGTGATCAGAGATAGAACTTATATCATCAACACCATATTGAAATTAAGACAGTTTTAAAACCCCAGGTCTGCACCCACAGGTCTCCTGACTCTGCCTACTAACCTCTAGGGGTCCTGTTAACCAATGCAACTCCTGAGCTACAGTCTGGCATTTTCCACAGCTTGGTGGAGTATTTTGCTAGCACATAGGTCTGTGCATCTGGCACATACAGGAAAGAAGAACCAGAATCCTCTGCAAGAACAGCAGGTGCTCCAAACAGTTGAGTCAACTCTCCAGCCCGGCTTGTTTCCTTACAGAGTAGAAGTCGAAGAGATCTGTGTGCAAGCACACATTTGAAATAGGGCCATGTGCAAGCACACACTTGCATACACTACCTTAAGTCAGACTTTCCAATGTGTAAATGCAATTAACTGGATGGGTTAAGAAGACATTTCTAGATGTTTGCATATAGTCAAGTTGTCTGAAAGTGTTTCTGTGTGGGATTCTGGCAGACTGCTTTCTATTCATGGTCATGTGTATAGCATTGCTCCTGAAAATTTCTTGCTCTGTTTAGCAGATCTGAGAGACTTGGCCAAATTAGAATTTTCTTTGCAGATCAGTTATTTGAACTGGAAAAAAATGAAAAAATGTGTGTGCTTCTTTTGGTCAGTGATTAAACAGAATGGCATTCCCAACTGACTAAATCTCTGTCACAAAACGAAGGTGGGGGAAAGCAGTGTACGTTTTTTAAACATCTAGGCAATGTGCTGTAGGCTACTTAAAGAAATACTGTGCATAGAAGACTGAGAAAGAAAGAAAGGCAACGTTGTATAACCACGGGACCAGAATTGAAGCAGGAGATAGTCTCTGTCTGAGAAGGGAATGCTGGGTATCAACCCTGTTTTTAAGGAAGGCGAGCGTGGAAAATAACAGTCAAGTTCAAGCAAATATAAAGATGTCTTGCTAGTTTCATTTCAGTTCAATCCAAAAGGTTAAAAACAAAAGAAAACACCTCTACACTGACGCCAGTACAGAGACAATATTAGGCTATCATCAGAAATAGCTTTCAGCTCTTCTTCATATTTTATCCTAAGGACTCATTTCTAAGACCAATTTCATGCCATGCTTTCTAAACATTTTTACAAGATGGACTAGATGTAGTCTGTTGCTTGAATAACTACGTTAGGACTAAATATTTACCTGAGAACCTAGGACATGTGACTGTAACCCATGCAGGTTATTTTTATGTCAGTTATGAATAGACTAATTGGCCTAGTTATGGCATCAGGAACATCACGGAAGCTCCATGGTATTGCATTTAATCTCAGCGATACTATCACCCTCTTGTTGCAGAAAGAGTAAAAAGTTTTGTATCATACTGTGAACCCTTAAAATATTTTCATAGATTCAGCTGGAGAGTTAACTCTGTGGTTAATAACAGGGCTTGCTCTCACAGAGGGCCCAGGTTCCATTCTCAGCAGCCACACTGAGGGCTAACAACTGTCTAGTGCCCGATGCCCAGAGTGGCCGGGGGGTGGGGTGGACTCCTAAATCTGGACTTCAGGCTGTAGTAAGATGCCTGATGTGGGCACTTCGAACAGAACCCAAGTCCTGTGTAAGAAAAGCAAATGCTTTTATCTGTGTAGCCTTCTCTCCAGCATGGTACGCAAATGAGCTGGCAATGGTCAAGCAATGAAAATCACACAATGTGGTTCAGAATTTACTAGATTTCTCTTCAGTCTGCACATGGTTGGTTGTTCATGAAACTGTATTTAATGACATTTAATTTTATTATCTAATGTAGAAATGAAGTCTTGGTCATTCCCATTGTCATTTTAAATGCCTTCAATCTAAATACTTATTGATGCACTTGGGCCCAATAGACCCCTAGAAACAGTTAATATTGAAATGCTCATATCTATAGGGGTACAGGCAGACAATTATCAGAGAGAGCACAGAGACTAATGGATGTGGAATCTTTATCTTTGATACTAATGATGAGTCTGATTAAAAAGAGAGCAGCTGAGAAGCTTACAAAGTTAGACTCCTTTTATATAACACTGCGAACAGTGTTCCCAGACTTAAGGTCTTTGACGATATATAATACATAGAGTTTCCAAAGAAGAATACACATTGGATTAGGAGTGAGGATTCCAAGGATTAGTGTAATATAAAAACCTGAATTATAAAACAAATTTACAGACATATATAACTCAGGACTAAATGTCCAACCAGAAATTAAGGGTTCAATAAATAATGGTGTGCTATCGCATGTTTTCATTCTTCCCAAAATTCAAGGTTGAACCCTAATCAGGAGTGTGATAGAATTAGAAAGTAGTGATTTGAGGAGGTGTTTAGGTCATGAGAAAGAGTTTTTATAAATAGAACTGGGGGGTCCTCCTAAAAGAATAAGATCAGCCCCAAATTCCAGCCTTCACCAGGTACCCCATCTGTTGGCTACTTGATCTTATAATTCTCAGTCTCTAGAATCATAATTGCTCAGAAGACACCTAAGTCTATGCTATCCTACAGCGGTGAGAATGGATGCAGACATTTTCCACCTATAAAATAGGCTAGCTCCTATTAATTATGCTTTTTAAATATATGAAGGGCCAGTGGAATGGTTCAGATAGTAAAGACACTTGCCACTATCCTTATGACCTGAGTTTGACCCCTAGGACCCACGTGGAAGGAGAGAACCAGCCCCTTCAATCTGTCCTCTTAACTCTATATATGCACCTTGGCACATAGACATGCATGCTTGTGTGTGCTCATGCATGCACGCACATGCGTGCTTGCACATGCTCACACACACACACACACACACATACACACATACACACACATTCAAGTAAAATAAATACATAAATGAAAAATTAAAATAAAGTGAAACAAAAATAATACTTTATAAAATAAAAATCGTAATGGTAGAAGAAAAAGTCAGAATAAATTATGCATGCAAGTTAAATATTTCACTTACAAATATATATATTCATAATTACATCATTTATATAGAAACAGACTAAACAGACATATATTAACTTTTTTCTTCTTCTTCTTTATTCTGTGTTTTAATTTGCAAATTCCCTCTCCCAACATTACCTCAAGAAATTACACTCAGAGAGTCAGGAGAAAATACATCAGTAATACTTATTTTAAGTGAAGATTATATAGATTATAATTTCTGGATGTTCAAGAGTCAAAATGTACCCATTACAGGCTGGATTCTAAATTACACCAACTGGGCATATAAACCCATAAGCAGGCGTCCCAATAATTCAATTATATGCTTTTCAGTGAGGGTCTCTTTATCCTTATTAAGAAACTGCTTCAATGGTCATTCCTTTATCTAATAGGCAGATTCTGAATTCGTAGATTAAGTGTTTTACTCTGTTAAAATGACCAAATTAATTGGCAACCATAGGAGAGGATCTAAGAGAGGTATTTGGTGTGTGCACTGTCCTTGTTTCTTCAATCTGATATCACAGGAAGTCTGACCATGCTGGCCGGACACACTTCCCTCATGTCGGGCTCTGTGGACAATTGCTTCCCCAAGGAGCATTCCAGTCATGTCGGCGCCATAACTTAAAGTGGCTTTTAAGGACTTGGCTTCACATCTCACTTGCTGGGTTGACTCATAACAAGATGCCTCTGGTGCAGTGCTGTTGCTTCCAGGAGAGAGGGTAAAAGAACTATTAATGACACTAATTAAGATGTGTGAACATCACTTAGGTCCTCCTCCTTGCTGCTTTCCAAGTACAAGTTATGTTACCTAACACATTAATTGGTAATGATACAAGTGCATATCTTTTGACTACAAGGTCAGTTTTTAAAGCACAGCTTTTATTATTAATGTGCTTTCTATTCCTACACAGTCCACGTAGAGATTCCATTAACAAACTTTACTGTGCTCCTCCTTAAGCCCATTGCAGCCATAACTGCTCCTGTTTACCCAGAATCCTTTGGTACTGTGGGCTCCACACCTCAAACCTTTAAATGACCTTAATGTAGATATTAAAGAACTGTACATATACCCAGAATCTATTTGATTAATAGACTTTTGCCTTCCGCATTTTTAAATCTTCCTGTTTCCTTACAATTTGGACCAGATGTGCAAAACTCAAAAGCTATCTATTTGAAGCGAACTACTCATCTATCTGGATTAAACTTTGTGTATCTAAAGTACAACTTAGCACAGATTTATAAAAATTAAGGTATGTGCCCAATTAATATAATACCGTGCTTGTAGATAGATACTCAGAATTCTCAATGACTTAGTACAGTAGAGTCAGAGGAAAAAAATCCTGGAGAAAAGAAAATGGAGGCTCTAAAGCTCCAAGATCTCAGCACATGTGGGGAATCTCTTTTCTGTGGCTGAGATTTTAAAAATGTCATACAAGAAGGTCCTTTGGTTGTCTTCTTTTATGAAGGAGGATTTGGGTTAGTATAAAAATTGTGGATACTTTTTCCTCTTCTTCCAAATATTGACTGTTTCCGGTATGTGGGATCGCTCACTGTAGCCTGCCGTGTGTGCTTCCTTAGTACCAGCCTTTGCTCACCATGTGGCTTGCTTTGGGGACATTTGTCTTCCTATTTGCATATCGACCTCACACATCCTCACAGAAACCTATTTTCATTCGTTCGTTGAGTCTGAAAGGCATAGGCCTTTAACCCAAGAAAGTTCCTGTCAGTTAAAGTTTATGATTGGCTTGCCTCAGCTCTGTCTTGTCTCCGTTAGATTCATGTCAGCTTTTCCTCTAAATCTCACATTTACCTTCATTCCCCACTTCTTTTTAATATTTATCACTCTCTTTTGCATTCTGGGAAAGCTCAAAATTATAGTCCATATTAATGTTTCAATTTTCCACAACATCAGTTCTGTTCTTTACTGCTCCTGACACGACACCGAGTTAGTGACTGGTACTCACCCTTCACTCCCTCTATTCCCTCTCAATGCAGTCCTTTCTTATAGCTAAATTTTCTTATAGCAAAATCATGGAGCTCATAGTTTGTCTTTGATAGTTATGACATAAGGACATTTGCCATATTTTCAGAATTTCTCTGAAGTTCTTTCCAGAACCCCTCCCCCACACATACAGAATCATGTTCCAATTATATACTGTGTCTTCATCTTTCCTGTTTCTGAAAGGATAGGATATGTCCCCATTTGGGGGGTCTGTCTGAGGACAGGGTATGCAGCCTATTTTTGTTTTCCCTCCTCCTTGCAGTTGAAGGTGAATAAAATTCTACAGGTTTCAGATTTCAGCCTTAAAGGACATATTGACAAGGTTGATGCTTAACTCATCACAGCAATATAGTAAGGATAGAGGTCAAGTGTGTACATGGTTTTTTTGAGGAGAGACGTATTTCTCAGAAAGACACATTTCATATGCTTCTGACTTAATTATGCAAAGATTGGATAATATTGGTGGAGGTAGATGGAGACAGACTCGGAATGCATTTAGGACAGAATGGATTATATAGAGAGTGTAGAAAAGCTAAGAACATGAAAATCCAAATGGTTTTTAAGGTGTCACTCCCATGTTTCTGAGTCATTAATTCTAAGTTTCCCTGGGTCTAGATGCCTCGTACCCTTTACCCACAAGGTCCCCAAACGATTTAACTGAGACTTGCTAATGAAAGAAGAGAGCAGATAATATGTAAGCTGCATTTCAAGTGGCACCAGCATAGCTCAGAAGGACCGCTTAGGTAGATAACTTCAGATTCTGAATTCTTCAGATTCAGGTCCAAGAGCTGGACTGCCTAGAGCATAGGAAGCTCCAGTCTGGCTCCTCAGAAAATAAGTTTGCCACTCCAAGCAGCACACTTTGCGAGTGAGAGTGTCTTCGTGGACTCTTTTGTTCCTCTCCCTGGGTTTTTATGGCATTTTCCCTGAAATTCTGGCTGCTGATACAAAGTTGGTGTTTCCCTGCTCTCTTGGAGAATTTTCTTCCTTTGTGTACCTTCCAAAATACTTCGGAAGGGGTGAGAAGCTGCCTCAGGAACTGTGAAGCACATGCCATGTTGGTTCTAATTTTAGTCCCAAATCACTCAATTTCATTGCACAGATAAATGAATTGTCACAAATTATTTACAGAAGCAAATTGAGAACAATCCTCTCTCCTCCTCACCGTTCTCTCCTGAATCAAGTCTTCGGGGGGAACAAATCTGGTTTTAGTTGTTTCTTCCTCGTTGTGTGAAATCATGTCAATATGTTAACTTTCTGCATATATTAGTCTAAAGCTTTCTTCTAATTAAGTGATGGTTACAAATTAAAGGAACTTGAAGCTTTACTGCACAGACAGCAGAGACTTTATTCTAAGCTGGAATCCTGAGGGACTCATGCCCCAGAGGCTGCAATAGCAAGCCCTGCTTCCATGCGAGGTAGAAAACTTAGTTCTGCTGTTTTAATAGATAGAGACCTTTATTCTACATTCCTACATTTCAAACTCTTGCATTCTTATAACGAGTAGCAAAAATAAATGCGAAGCTCACCCACAGATTATACTACCAAAAACTGGGTTTCTAAATTTCAACCAAGCAGGCAAACAATTGTCCCAGATTATCCCAGGGATGGATGGGTCATGGATGACAGATTAATTTTATGCCTAGCAGCCAGCCTGGCTCCGGATACTGCCAGCAGCACCAGAATCCCAGCCATGATGGTACTATCCAAATGGATAGATGTCATGTTGCTGGGGGGGGGGGGAGCAGAAAAACAACTTAATGATACAATCAATTTTTATATCTTTCTGAGGGAACCCAATTAGATTAAAGACATTTTACAAGCAAGGTGGCAAACAGATCTGGCTCTCTGTATCCTGTGCCTTAAATCTAAAATGTTCCACAAACGTATGTGTGTTTAACTTAGTTCACAGATGATGGGCTTTGGGAAATTAGGGAATTCGGGACATTCTGAGCATACCCAGCCCTCTGCAGATCTGCAGGATGGTGGCTTTTGTTAAGAGGGGGTGCAAAGGAAGAGGCTGGGTTTGCCTGGAGGAAGTAGGCTACTGAGACTGCGTGCTTGGAGGTCAAAGCCTGCCTTGGTCCCTCCCTGATCCCCTTTTCTTTGCGTGATGGAGCCCACACGGTGAGCTGTTCTGTTTCACAATGCTCCTCTGTCACCATGTCTGAGAAACCTGAACCTAAGACCAAAAGTCAGTCCTCTTTTAAATTGCATACTGTAGCGTTCAGTCACAGGGAGGAGTAAGGAATTGTACGTTATGTGGTTTGCAGCGTGCATCTTCTCAGCTCTGCTGTGTGATTTCCAGGCAAACACAAAGCCAGTTCTTAGAACAAAGAACATGATAATCTTGTTCTCTTTTCAACTCTGGAGGACTAGGCTCACACTGGGTGCTGCTCAGAAGACTGTCCCCAGGTGAGAGCCCAGAACAGGTGTGGTCAGGAGCTCACAAGCTTCTAGGACATTCACACGGTGTTACTGAGAAGAACCACACTTCAGAGAGGAGATAATCGTCTCAAGGATGCTGTTAAACGTGAAAACTCTAGCACATGAGAATTATCTGATTCAATAGATTTTTCTCTACTGTACTTTCTGCTAAATGGTACCTCTGAAAAGAAAACCCAAATGGTTTATAAAATGTAGTAATTTCTGCAAAATTGTCAAAAATAGAAAGGAGAAAAAACGTTAACCACTGTTCCAGAATTTTCTGGCTTAGAGACTCATAACACTGGAGGACTCCATCAGCTTTGTTTCTAGAAGAGATAGTTTTCTGTTTACATGGCATTTCATAAACACAAAGAATAGCCATCGGCTTCCTTCTTCTTTTCTTCTTCCACAACCACAGAGAACTGACTCAACTCTAAGAAATATTTTGTGGATGGTGCTTATTTCTACCACCCCATGAGCAGAAGAAATGTTGGCATCAACATTTTAACAGAAAAGAGAGAGAGGGAGAGGGAGAGGGAGAGGGAGAGGGAGAGGGAGAGGGAGAGAGAGAGAGAGAGAGAGAGAGAGAGAGAGAGAGAGAGAGAGAGAGAGATGGATGCCCACCTTCACCAAAGGAAAAAATCAAAAGCACAGCTCCTGGCAGCTTTCTCAACCTGGAAAACAGTCCGGGAGTCTGTGCCTTATACAGGATTTGTTCCTGGCAGAGAACCACTGTTGTATTTGATGATTTTATCCTACAAAAGTTACAATCATATTTGTGTTTAACTTTATACATCTCAGACCAATGAAACATCTATTAATAGGCTTCACTGATAATCTACTTAAATCAGAAGTTAAGGAAACCTGTGTGTAGGTTTGCATGTGTGGGTGTGTGTGAGCACGTGCTATGTGTGCGTGGTGTGTGTGTGTGTGTGTGTGTGCGCGCGCGTGTGCACATGTGTGTTTGGTGTGTTTGTGTATAGTGTGTGTTTGCATGTGTGATATGTGTGTATGTGCGTGTATGTGGTTTGCATCTGTTTGTGTGTGTGCTGTGTGTTTGTTTGTGTGTGTGTGTGTGTTGCAAAGTAGATTGCTGGTAGGAACTGTCTTCTGTAGCTTTCCCATCTTTAGACAATAAGACAGAGAGGGTCTCTTAATCAAGCCAAGGTCTTATTAGCCATCTTCTTCTGGGGATCCCCTGGTTTCCTTTTCCCAGGATGGAATTATGGGGCCTGCTGCTTACCTAGCATGTACTCGGGGCCTGGGGATCTGAACTCTGGTTTCCTCACTTGTGCTTTTATGGCAAGCTCTTAACCACTTAGCCATTGCTCTCTTAATGAAGAAAACTAACACCAGTTTCTCCATGCACTTTCAGATTCTAGAGCAACATCTGGTATACAGAACTACTTCATACACTTTAACTATATCATAATATACAGTATTTATTGAGAAATATTTATTTAATGATCCCTCTTCTCTGTAGGTTGGATGTAGACAAGATGAAAATAATTAAAAAAAAAAAAAAAAGAAATAAAAAAGAAAAAGAAAAAGCCACCAGAGCACTAAGCATGGTGAAGGAGGCACGTTTCAGCAAATTATTAAAACGTAAAATAAATACGGGGCTGTGGGGATTGGAAGATGGCTGTGGCCCACAGAGGTGAGAATTATGTCGTCTACCTGGGAATTAACAGGCTCCCTACAATCAGAGCAAACCTGAGAATCACAGCTAACTTTGACAAGCTCTTCTGTCCCTGTGCACAATCTCTTTGTTTTTTAAATGGTTTATTTGATTGTTGTTAGTCTGGTCAATGGGAGTCCTAATTAACATTGATTATGGACATTTTAAGCTTGTCTCCTAGGGAGACAGGAATCAGGGAAGAAGCATCAGAGGAGTCTTAGGAATGTGTTCCTGCCACACCAAGAAGCTGCTCCCATGTCTTCCAAAGTGCTGGACAACTGTTATGAAGCCTGGTCTGGAGGGTGGCTTAGTTTATTTCCCTTCAAACGTTGTGTTTCTCAAACTGAGGAAATTGGACAGTAGGAGTTTGGGGCTGAGGGTTGACAGTAGGAAGGTAGATTCTTGTTTCTATGGGACATTTCACCATGCCTAGAGATTGTTTCTTTGGGGGGGGGGGGGGAGAAAGGGGTTTATCGGGCTTACACTTCCATATCATTGTCATGAAAAATAGTCAGGACAGGAACTCAAAGATCACAGGAACCTGGAGCAGGAGCCGATACAGAGGCCATGGAGGAGTGTTGCTTGCTGGCTTGCTCCCCCTGGATGGCTCAAACTGCATTCTTACAGAACCGGGACCACTAGCCCAAGGATGGCACCGCACACAATGTGCTGAGCCCTCCCTGAAAGGAGCCAAAGCGGTCAAGGATACCAAAAGAAAACCTGCAGAATTAACTAACCTGGGCACATAGGGGCTCACAAAGACTGAACCATTAACCAGAGAGCATGCATAGGAGGGACCTATTCCCCTACACACAGATGTACAGATGTACAGTTTGGTCTTCATGTGTCATCCCTAATAGCAGGAGCAGGGGCTGTCAATGACTCTGTTGCCAGCCTTTGGATCCCCTTTCCCTAACTGGACAGCCTTGTCTAGCCTCAATAGAAGAAGATTCACCCAGTCTAGGACTTGATGCGCCAATGAGGGTTGATATCCATGGGAGGCTTTCCCTTCTCTGAAGAAGAAGGGAAGGGGGTATAGAGGGATGGGGGGTGAGAGGAAGGGTCTGAGAGGAATCCTGAGAGGGAAGCTCTGATCAGGGTGTAGAATAAATAGAGTTTGATTTTAAGTGTCACACCCGGGACCGCTACTGTCGCCATGTGAGTAAAGGTCAGTGATACCATTAAGTATTTTCTTACAAATGCACAGAATAGTCTTACAAGAAGTACTCATCCCAAATGCTAACGGTCCTGAGGCTGAGATACCCTTGCCATAGGTTGAAGTACTACTCTAGGACAGAATATACACTTGTATGTGCATCTATTCAGTCATGTGGATTTTGGGCTTTTATGGTAAGCCCTTAAGCCACCTAACCATTATCTTCTTAATGAAGAAAATCAACACTAATTTCTCTGTATATTATATATAAAACTAACATTATAACTTTGAGGAAATCTATATGCTTATCAGCATGTCACAAAGGTATTAGAACTTGCTTTCAGTTTTTCTACTCTCATCTCCTGGGAGAGACACAGAAAGCCCCATGTGCTTTAGATACTGATGACAACCTTCTGAAGAATCAAGTTAACACTCTGCAGAAAGGTTCTAGATGCCCCTCGACAGGAACTTGACTGACATTGAAGCCTAACTCTCCACAAAACTCAGCTTGTGATTTTTTTTATTTTAACCCTAGCTTCTAGAACTTCCAAAAAAAAAAAAAAAAAATTCAACCAAAGCAAAAAATCAGAATTCTTAGTTTTGAATTTAGAACTCAGTTAATGAACCTGGAGAGCTTGGTACCAAGATTGATTTTCTTCTTTTTTGTCTTCTTTTCCTATGACACACATTTAGTAAGCAGGCAAGCTTCATCAGAATAAAGTTAAGTGAAATATTATCTATAATAAATGAGGTTTCTGGTGATTATTCTGTAGCACAGGTTCTCGGGTGATAAAGCCACTGTGCTCTGTATGGCTGTATTCTTTTAGGCGGAGGAGGGAGAGGGAGGTTGCTCTATTTTGTGTTTGACTTTTTTTTTTTTTAAACATTTTGATGAGCTTCTTTCCATTCTTCCTGTGCCAATTGTAATGTTTTATGATTATTCATGGCTGTGACAATGGTGCTTTAGGCAGTCAATAGCAATTCTACTTGTTGAGAAGAACATATAATTCAAATTAGACCAATATAGATTTTCTCCTTCACTTTTAATGTTTAGTTACCCAGTTAGATTTTAAACTGACGATGCAACATTTAATAAATGATTTGTAGTAATACAGAACTGACACTAGAAGTAGATTTTTTCTTGCTGTTGCTTTTAATACAGAGGAACAACATAAAATATGAATTCACTCAATTAAGATCAAGTACTTGAAGTTTATACATTGAGGTATATTTCCATGTGTGCCCTGGAAATATTAGGTTGGCACATTAGCCAGCAAATATGCAGCTAAGTAATTTGTCTTAATGAATAATAAATTCATGCACAGTTTAGGTTTGTAGCTGTTAAATTTGTGATATTCAGAATGTAATTTTGAATGCACATTATCTGCTATTTAGACATTTAAAACTGAAAAAAGGAATCTTTCACTTATAAAGGTCAAATGAAAGTCTATAGTGGGTGACGAAGAGTAAATTGGGAGCTGCCCTCATACAAGTATTAAAGAGCTAACCCAAATATTGCTATATTTGGGAATAGGACCTTTAAAGACATAAATTAAAGTTAAACAGAGTTGCCGCAGCCAGACTTTGATTTGCTAGGACAGGTACCCCTAAGAAGGGGAGGAGAGACCAGTTCCCTGTACCTGCAGAGAGGAGAGATCATGTAAGCTCACAGAGAAAAAGAGATTGTTTACAAGACAGAGGAGAAGCCTCACTAGAAATCAGCCCTGCATGCCCTTGACCTTGAACTTCTGGCTTCCAGACCTGTGAGGAAAAACTATTTCTTTGGCCATTTCATCTGTGGATCTGAAGCTTGGGGAGATTAGCCCAATGTGACTTTCAATATACTCAGAAATGCCTCTTATCAAGCCACTACTAAGATCCACCGAGTAGATCCTGTCACCATTCTTAAATCTAGGTGAATGACAGTGACCTCCTAGAAACCCAGCAGACATGCCCCGCCCTGCAACCCCATAGTAAGGGCAGCAGCAATCAACAGAAACTCAAGATTCTACAAGGTTCATTAGGAAAAAAAAACCAGTGTCTTCACAAAATTAATGTGAACCAGGTAACAAAAGCACTAGGGACTTTCTGGACTCATTGAATCGTAAGCAAGCAGATAACATTAAAATTTTCCAGCTAAGCCTCCACCCTTAGTGCCTGGGATTGGCTTAGTCTAATGGGAGGGCCAATGACATATCTAGAACGCTGGCTGTATTGGTGGGAGTGAGGCAAAGTGTGGCTGAGACAACCTCCTTGAATCACAGTGTGTTCTTCAAGGATAACAATAACAACAGCAATGACAATGCTAGCCCTTAATAACATCAAATGTTGATTGAATGGGGCCTTACAGAAATTAGAGATAAGAACTAAATACTAAGGGCAGTGTAATCATTTAAGACAAACAAAGGCTGTGATAGAATACCAAAGACCAAAGCACTTAACTATAGAAATGTATAATTGCAACTCAAGGTCAACATGGTGACCTTCTTGGCTATTGCTACTGTGATGATGTAGAAATGATACAGACATCTCTATGCCTGGTAAACCCAGACGATGTAAAATTGCAAGGATGTCCAGCAGGTCCCCTCAAAAGATACTCATCTAAATTTAGGGGTGATGACTAAAATTATAGATTATTTAGAAGATTTTAATGTGCTCGGAGTCTTGATCAGCTCATGACAAGATCCTTTTGAATGTTGCTGGCTCTGTGATGCTTTGGAGTTGAAAAGGCAGGTCAGTACATGTTTATCTCTTTGGTTTTAGCCTCACTGTGCGTTTCTTAGGCAGCACAAATTATGAGAGTTAGATTCTGTGTTTATTTGGAAAACCATTCAAGTTCGCAGGTGGGCTGGATGGGCGCAGGTAGACTGGATGGGTGCAGGTGGACTGGATGGGTGCAGGTGGACCGGATGGGTGCAGGTGGACTGGATGGGCGCAGGTGGACTGGATGGGTGCAGGTGGACCGGTTGGGCGCAGGTGGACTGGATGGGCGCAAGTGAACCGGATGCACAATGTGGAAGAAGAGAACAGGCAAGGATGACCACACATTTAGTCAGAGCATCTGGAAGGAGGGTGTTACTATCAGTAGGGCTAGGGAAGGGCTGGGGACAAAGCTGTGGGTGTGTGTTATAGGCATGTTAAGTTAAAGGCTTGTTCTGTTTAAAAGTTAAAAATCTTGTGGTTTTGTGGAAGCAGAGCATAAAAAAAAGAGGAAGAGTAATGAGAGGAGAGAGAGACAACTCATCATAAGAAAGAGTTCAGTTCTGGCCCGAGAGAGAGAGAGAGAGAGAGAGAGAGAGAGAGAGAGCGAGAGAGCTTACATGTCATATTGACGAGCTCAGTTATGACCCCACATGAGTGGTAAGGAGATGGGCAGAGCAATATACTGTGGAGATAATTTACAGTAGGTTTTCCCCTGAGCCCTAATCCTTAGCTTTGTGATATGATATTTATATTCTTGTTATTGATAGTTAATTTTGTTGCCTTATAATCCTTCAGAAAAGACTTCTCCCGTTGTCACATACCTAACAATTTATAGAAGAAAGTCAACTTAATCAACATAATTTTTCAGTTGGGTATGTTTATAGGACACAATGTGACAAGTTAATATACATGTGAAATATATATATATATCAAATCACACTAATTAGCATTTCCATCTCCTTAGACATACATTATCTTTGGCCTGGTCAGACTACAGGATTCTTTCAATTTTCTCCTTTGCAGGATATTATGAATTATCTCAGAGGGATATGGGAAGAATTAGATTTCTCAATTTCATAAGTTCCTCTACCATCACGAATGCATTCTTAACTACTAAATGATAATAATTGCACTGAAATATCTGACCTAGTTACAGACAAGAATCATGAAGAGCTACAAGAGACACTGGGGAGTTAGAGAGGTGGACAGTGGAATAAAGAAAAGAAAGGAGACTTCTCAGGTTATAGACTTCTCAGGATATAGGGTGTAAGCATGGTGCACCTAATGCTGAAGTCCAAATGTGCAGGATGGTAGCTGACCTTTGAGATAGTGAGCAAGAGTCATTAGAAATGTTGATATTTTCTCACTTATCTGGACAATTCTGATATACTTTAAAAACATCAAATATCAGGATATAGTAATTTTATAATTGTATAGAAGGCAGGCAGTTGGATGACTACTTCTTTTGAACCTTGGTCCTAGACAATATCATATATATATATATATATATATATATATATATATATATATATATATATATAATTTTTTATGGTCTATGCATGTGTACATGTTCACATGGATGCACACATATATTCACATGTATGTAGACACCGGAAGTCAAGTGTCTTCTTGGATCGTTCTCCATCTTATTTGTTAGGACTGGGTCTCTCATTGATTCTAGAGCTCACTGCTTTGGCAAGACTAGCTGGCCAGTGAGGTGTGTGCGTCTTCTGGTCTCTGCCTTCCCAGTGCCAAGCTCATAGCTATGCTAGGCTTTGTTTATTTGTTTGTTTGGTTTTTAACATAGGTGTTGATGGATCTAAACTCAATCAATCCTCATTCTTATTTAGTATTTTCCTGAACCAGCTACTTTTGCATCCTCTAACAACGATGTATTTATGGAGAGAAATAATGTTTGTAGCTTATAATGTATTCTCACATACGAATATCACAATGAGTTACAAACAAATTAGAGCAAATGTCTTATCATCTTATAATAATAACAGGATGCCGAGAAAGGTTAAATAAATAATAAAAGTAGAAGTATTTTGCTTCACAAAATAAAAGATTCCCAGTTCATCTTTGTCTCTTCCTTCCCACCCTGACCTGAGTGCCCCACATTTTTTTTTTTTTCATTTTAAATTTCATCATCTCTTCTGTCTATAAACAAAGTTGAAAAGGGACATTCTGTCACGCATCTGGATTTTTCAGTGGAACAGTGTACACATTTACCCGTCTATATGCATATTCTTTTAGTTTCGTACACCTTTAGAGGCCTAGTGTAAGAAATGACATCAAAGGTTATGGGCGAGTCCCAAACATAACAAACTACCCCACTAAGGTACACTTCCTTGTCTCCATTAAGCCTTATACAAAGATTTGTTTATTTTTACTCCATGTGTGTTCATGCCTTGCCTGGGTCTACTACATCTGTGTACCACAGGTGTGAGTGTTGAGCAAGAGGCGGCTGTTGAATCCCCTGCAACTGGAGTTACAGATGGCGTGAGCCAACTGGCCAGTGTGCTAGAACTAAACGGGGTTCAAAGCAGCAAGTACTCCTGCTATTGAGCCCCAGTGTCTAAAGCTTAGCATTTGCCCTAGAGGACGTTTACTGATTGGGAGGGTCACAGCCATATTATTAACTTGAAATATCCTGATTGTAGATATCAAGCACATATACAAAAGCCATGAGCAACATCTGGATGAGAATTTGACTAAATGATTAGCCATAAGCTGATTTGGCACAAAAGCTTTTTTCTCTTTTTCATTTTGGATGGCCTGTGTACTTCAGATAAGTTAGGCATGTCTATTACCTTCTAAAACTCAATCATTTGAAAACAAGAGTTTATTTTCATGTAAGTGTGATGTGTGTAGGTGTGAAGGCATGTGTGAGTGTGCTTTCAAGTTTGATTTCTCTGTTGTGATGATAAAAAATTATGGCCACATTCCTTGCCAGGCGTTAAGAGCCAAGGATGTGCTTTCACAGATCCATGCCATTTATTCGCAACGATATTTATTCCCTGAAAGTAATGATTTACAAAATCACTGTGTAAGATGTGTGACTGGAATGTGTGATACTTTTTGCTCATCATTTCAACAAACCGTCTTTTCCACACTCTTATCTATATCTGACATACAGCGTGCCCTGGCCAATCGCGTGTGAGAAGAAATGGTTCGTGAGTCAACAAACAAACAAACAAACAACAGATAAGCTAAGACACTCTATGGGGGGAAACTAATGAGTCCCAAAGTCCATAGGGTCCTGAGTGAATAACAAGGCTCAAAACTGGAGCAAAGAAATGGAAGAAGAAAAGGCTAAAGACAATCAAAGAAGGGCATATGAATATTAATAATTAGAAGCATTTCTTTTATAAACCACTAAAATTTATTATCCTGTCACCTCAGAATAACCCTAGTCAGCATGGATTGATAGAAGCACAGCCTCACACACATGATGAATGAAAGCAGAATGAATGGACAACATTAAAATGTACATCTTCTGAGATGTTCCATCTTGGCCATGCTCCGACGAGTGAAATTCCATTCATTCTTCAAGGTCTCGCTCAATAGCCATCTAGTTATTTCCAGCTATAATTGATGTTTAGCTAAAGCCTGTCCAAAAAAAAAAAAAAAATTTCTGCATCTGAGATGCTTTTCTTCCAATTCAGACTGAGATAGTCAGTCAAGGGTAGGGATGGCTGAATGGGTTTCTAAAACCACACTGAATTCATCTTTCATTCTTCCCAAGCGACTTGTTGGCTCCTCTGCTTAGCTGTATCTCTCACACGTCATCACGGGAACTCGATGTGTGAGGGTTGTAAGTGAAGCCAGAACCCCCTTGGAACGCTTGACATTGTGGAGACAACGGCATGCAGCAAGTTAAATGCAAAGGACCTATATCGCCATAATGCTATAGGCGAGTACATATTTTTAATCATGAATTATTTTTTTTTTATTTAATGAAACATTAAAATTCAGCGTGTATTTCCCTGGATGAGAAAGAGGAAGTTTTATGATCATGAGGAAAAAAATGTTGACTATCACAAATACCGTGCACTGACACCACCTCCCATTGTATTCCAGCTGCATTCTTACACACAAAGAAATTAATGCTAAATTATTTTTTATGTAGAGCAGGGAATACTCCCAGCATTCCTCAGTTCTGAACTCTAACTTGAATGAAACCATTTCCCTAGAAAAGTCTAGGAGCCAGGCTTGTTGGCACATCCCTGGAATACCAAACTCCTCACGGCTGAGGCAGAAAACCTATGAGATGGAGACCCATTTGGGTTACAGACTGTCTCAAAAATATTGGAAAAGGAAAACAAGAGGCTGGTGAGATGACTTAATGGCTTAGAGTGCTCCCTGGTCCTGTAGAGGATTCGAGTTCAGTTTCACTCTCCTATATCAGATGACTCTTAACTCCACGTTGCCTGATACTCTCTTCTCTCTGAGGACACACACACACACACACACACACACACACACACACACACACATACACACACGTTGAGAGAGAAATAAAGGACAGATACTTAAAAAGATACACAAAAATATATAAGTAAAAATAAATCTTTTTAAGGAAAAGAAGAAAACAAAACAAGAGGGGGAGATAGATAGATAGATAGATAGATAGATAGATAGATAGATAGACAGACAGATAGATGATAGATATATAGATGATAGACAGATATATAGATGAATGATAGACAGACAGAGATAGGGATATATATATATATGAATGATAGATGATAGATATATAGATAGATGATAGATAGACAGATATATATAGATGATAGATAGACAGATAGATGATAGATAGATATATAGAGATAGGCAGACATATAGATAGATACATAATTAGATGATAGATAGATAGACAGACAGACAATGATTTGGAGAGATCTTTGGAGAGCACCAATCTTTTCTACATAGTAATCCCCATGTGTATAAAGCTTTCTCGAACCAAAACATCCAGTAGGGTCCCAGGAGTCATTGAACTGCTCCAAGTGCTTTGCATGCAAGCAAGGAAAGAAAGCAAGGGTCCCTAGAGTAATACCTAGAAAAAGTGGCTCTGCTAGATGGAAAGTAAAGTCATTTATGCCTAAGGCTTGGGGTGGGGATAGACAGTATCTATAAATTGGCAAGACAGTGTTTGGGAATCATGAAAATGTTGTAAAGTGAAATTATGCTGGTAATTTACAACTAAAAATTTACAAAAGGAGTACTGAATAATTACCAACTTAAGAAGAATAAATTCTATACAGAATTACATGAAAATTGATGGGGATAGTAATATATGTATCACACAGACCAGAGGCACACATTCTATTCATTAAAGCTTGCAGCTCGGGGTTGCCCTGCGCCTCCCTCACTGACACTCACTTACATTTTCTAGTATTGTCTCCTTAACACTTTACACAGCAACGGATAAATAAATAAATGAGCGAGGATGCGTCAGCCAGGGTCAGTAAGAACCATTTGGGATTGTATATATGTCTTTTCTAAATACGGTCTGAGAAGTTTCCTTATTTTTTAATAAAGATGCAGTGGTCAGGACATCTGTCTTGAGTTCCAGACGCACCTGTAGTTACTCAAAGGGACTTTCTCCAATGCTTTCTCTCATACTTTGGCTGGGTGGAACCAAGTTTCTGTAATAAAATGACATTTGTGTAGTTAAGAGCTCAAGGCTCTATGCTCACAAACGCTGGATGGGAACTAACTCTTTTACACCTGAACCTGATTTTCAGCTCTCACTCTCTCTAGATCATGCTTGGACTCCAAAGGGAATTCTATGTACTCATTGTGTTCTGCATTGGCCTTGATCTCAGCCATCTTCGCCACACTGTGTTGTTAAGGCTTTCAGCTCAGGACTGTACTGTGTGACCCTCAGTGATAATATCTTTACCCTTTCTAGTATTGTTTCTTTAATCCTTTGCACAGCAATGGTTAATAATAATATTAAACAAACAACAACAAAATAATAATAATAATAATAATAAGTGAGTGACTATGCATTAGCCAGGGCCAATAAGAACCACTTGAGTGTTGCAGGCCAGCAATTGATTTAGAACTCCTTAAGTGATATTCTTTAAACATTTTTTTCCATCAGTTATTTAGAAGAAAAGCTGAGAGCTGTAAACAGAAAGTAAAAAGAATCGAGAATTCATGATTGTTTTCTTGCATCGTCACTCAAACTTACAACGAGTTCATGAATATATCATATGTCGGGGCTGGAGAGATGCATCAGAGGTCCAGAGTATGTGTTGCTTTTTTTGAAGGACCCAGATTTGATTCCCAGCACCCACAGAGTGGCTCACAACCAACCCTAACTCCAGTTCCAGTGGATCTGACAGCCTTTTCTCACCTCTACAGGGACTAAGCACATACATGACGCACATACATTCGTGGAGAGGCAAAACACTTATGCAAATGAAAATTTAAAATCTAAGAATTTTATTGTAATAATAATAAGTATTATTGTCATTGTTTTTATTACTACTACTACAACAATCTTTTAATCTAATTTGAGCAGCTCTTTATTTTCTTAAATGTGATGAAATAGATACCTGGCACAGAGCCAATCAATGAGGCTGTCACACTCAGCCACCAATTGCTCAATAGTACCTTCCTTTCACTCACTAATCCTTGGAAGACTTAATCTACATAAATGCCCCTGTCTTGTTCTAACTCCGAGTCTCCTATAGATGGACTCTACTGTTAGTGCTCTTATAGATCTGTCCTTTGTCCCAGATCTAATTCTATATTAGACTTCAGTTTCCATGCAAACAAAATTCCATGTAAATCAAGTATGAGATACATAAAAGATGAGATGAAATCTAATAACCCATTGGCAATTTCCAATAAATTTGCCTTGAATTCATATGTCCACAACTGCTGAGTAATGAAATTGTTGAAGGCAGCTAAGGGGAAGAGAAAGGAAAGAAAAGGCTCTGGGAAGCTGAGTCCTGTGGTGATTAGAACTTCAATTGGTAATAATGTCGTTTTCCTGCTGCGTGCATTTGAGTTGATGCATCTCTTGGTATTACATCCTTTCCAACAGGAGGCAGCCCAAGCTAGGACCATTTTCATGGTGAAAACAGATCAACCTATCTGACAATTATAACTCCAAATGGCCATTGAAGAAAACTCTCCAATTACTCTGTTAGTCAGTTTGTCACATTTCAATATATTTATTTTCTTTACCCACAGATACAATGTCAGCTGGTTGACACTATGTATTTGAGACAAAAGCTGGGAGATTTGCATTTTGTAGCAGTTTTCTTCCCTTGTATCATTTCAAGCGCCATGTGGGGTTTTATGGTTAATAATGTGTTGGAACAGATGTCATCGTGATCCAAGCCTGAAATGGCGCTTGCTTCCAAGGCGTCTTGCCTTACTGCTCATGGAAAAGCTTCCGCAGCTCAACTTGACGGCCTCCTGTCCTCTGAAAAGCTGACCCAATTATCTCTATAAAAGGGGACACTTAAAACCGGAGAACGTGGCATCCTCTGCTGAGTGAAATTAGAAAGAATAATGGACACTACCGCAGGGGATTGATACCTCTGAGCCCTTCCACTGCTTCAGCATTTCTGGCGGTAACTCTAGGCTCTCTGCATCCCTGTTGTAGCTGTTTCTGTCAGCTGTCTGTCTATCCGCTGTTTAGCTAGGTGGAAAAGTCACAAAGAAGATAGGATCTAAGTCATTAATACTATTTTATCTACTTTCCTTTTTTACTTTAGGGTAGGAGATTGAAGAAGTAAAACATTCTGGAAACAATGTGTGTGTGTGTGTGTGTGTGTGTGTGTGTGTGTGTGTGTGTGTGTGAATGTATATGTAGGTATAGATTATAGTTTTGGGGATAGCATTTAAGGTTACTTGAACACTATTCTTTTAGTCTTTACCGTGTGGGTGCTGCCTTTCTATAGTGAAAAAGATAAGTAGAAAAAAAATAATAAAAAATTTAAAAAAGAAACCTACAAAGGGCCAAGTCAACTTGTAAAATTAAATCTTAGTGTCCATCAAACCTTTCCCTAAAAGCTAGTTTTGTAACCAAGTTGTCATGAGCATCAGTGTAAATTAGAAATGTCATTTTGTAAAGGAAACAAGTCATGCCTTAAAAATAATCTATTCATCCATACATTTAAGGAGAAAGGAATTTACTGCATGAAGAAGGAAGTTCAGTGCCAAAGCTGGAAGAGCCACATCCTCAAACATTTGGGCCAACACATCTGTTTATGTAGTTTTCAGTTTATGAAATGCTGGATTTAAAGCAATACGACGGGAGAGAGGCAAGAGGCATACATTAGGATTTGAACATTTTTAAATATGCAGATTAGGGTAGATCTCTGTAGCAATCATTTTCTTTAATTGCCTACTGAGTAATATGGTGGGGGAAGGGGGAGCCTCACTTGCTTTCTTATGTCTGCAGATAAATCACTCTTTGCTGAGTATATTCTAGAATGCCCTAAATAGAAGTATGCAGTTCTAAATCCCTCTTATATATCAGACCCAAATATAATGAGTAGATGCTGGTAATTAGGAAAATAATTATTTTCCAAGAGTTTTTAAGAAAAAAACAGAAACTCCTATAAAGTTGGCAAATAATAGAGTGAGACAGAGAATTGGATGATCTAACAGTTTTCCCATGACTTGGTGCCACATACATTATTTAGAAGTTTCCTTTAGAAAGCAAGGTACCCTTTCTAATGCTCCCCATAGCTGATGGCATGTTCCAGCTCTCAAAGCAAGGAAAATAAAGTTAGTCAAAAATCGGTGCTCTCATCTCACTTGAAATTAAATAAAAATTCCACTTAAAAAGAATGCCCAAGAAAATCCTAACCCAAATGTGTCCACAAAGTATTGCATTCTCACGCTTTCTTAAACTTCTATCTATGTTAGCTCCGACCAAAACAACACTAGAAGAATGGAGATATATTCCAGAAAACAAAAATTATATACATATTGTTAATGAGCTCAAAGAATTATTAACCTTTGCTAGTGAACCAAATCCATGTAAATGACCTCCTCTTGATTGACAAACCCAAAAATAGCTTTCACATAATGATGATCTGGTATGCATTTGAGAAAAGGATAGATTTGCAGTTATTACCAGAGAACTAGAGCTTTCATATTTGTTCAGAGGGGACTTTGTATTTGTTGAGCAGGCTATACTTATTTCCTACGTATACCCACTGATGTCTAAGTATTCTAAAGGCTAGAATGACTCAAATGAGCAAATGAACATGAATTCTGTTCATTATGCAGTCTGCTTAAATTAGAGGTGAGGGTCAGAATGACATAAATGTCTTACAATAGTCAATGTAAAGTCATGATGCAAATGTAGAAAATTATTCATGATACATGAATAAGCAAAAGATGCTATAGTGACATATATCATATATCAAGTACTCTTACCTGCATATGTTGACTGTTGACACAAATATTTGTATATGTGTGTATGCACATATTTAAGGGGAGGGAGGGAGGAAAACAAAGGTGGAGGAGAGGAAGGGGAAAGGGTTGGAAAAGAGAGAAACATCATAAATGGTTGTAATAGGGAATGCATTGTCTTTGGCTAATTGGCTTTTGTTACTTATAATTTCAAATGTTCCTCTAATCAGCCAAATTACTTCTATAGCAAATTATGATAGCATATTCATTTTGAAGTTTCTCACATGGAAACTTAGATGATATGTTCTAAGAAAAGTGTTAGCACACTATGCCCTGAAATATTTTGCAGGATGGTAGACATGAGACTACCTGGTACCAGCTCCCTGCTGCACAGAAGGGTCATGCAATCGTGGCACAGCCTACTCTCTGATTTTAGTGCACAGAAATTCACATCCTTTTTATTTTTTTAAACTCTTTTTAACAGGTCTGCTTATCACTTGCAAATTAGTTCTAATCCAACTTTGGGTTTCCCTTGTCTTTATGGTTTATGAAACTGTACTATTAACCATCTAATTTAGATTCCTAGGAAGAAACAACAAACATTGTACTTTTTGTTCTTATGTATTGGACTGAATGACACAAACTCACAAATACCAGTTGCCATGGGGCACTTAGAGAAAAAGGTTTAGTGCATCTTTTATTAGGAATTGAAGTGAACTGAAAGCTCATGCCCCCACATTCCTATATTGAAACCTTAACTTCCAATGTGATGGCATTTTAAAATGGGGTGCCTGGACAGGTAATTAAACCTGGAATTGGTCATGAAAGTGAAGTCTGTCTGATGGGGTTAAGCATCTTTATAAGAAGAGATACCAGAGTCCACAAAGATGTGTGTGAGCTGCCAGCAAGATGGTGGCCATTGCAGGCCAAGAGGAAAAGTCTACTTTGTCAACATCTTGATTGGACTTCCCAGGTTCCAGAAGGGCAATAGATAAATACCAGGTATTTAAGAGACTCAGCCTATGACATTTTGTTTGGAAAGGCTGAGGTGACAAGTCCTGAGGCACTGTTGTCTTTCACAGGAGGCATGGGCGTGTGGAACTAGGAAGCTGTAGCAAGAAGCAAAGACGCAGCCTTGACAACTTTCCTCACAGGACAAATTTGTGCAAAATATACCTTACTTTCTACTTGGAAGTTCAACAGAAAAGAGTTTAAATACTTATCATGCCATTTCCTTTAGATGCAACCCAAATTTGAGTTGCTTGTGCACTTTATATGAACGATTGGGTCATAAAAACATTGGACAGAAGATAAGAAAGTACACCAATATCATTCAACTTTATAACAAACTTGACCTGGGCTTCTTATTGATGAACAGATGTATGTCAGATACATCATAACAGATATATCTGAGTAATATATTCAGTAAGTGATCTATGGTTTGGAGAGCAAGACCATGTTTATAAATATAATAGTGACTCATTCATAAAATTTCCTCAGTACATAATTTGAATCAATGAGCTCAAAAGTATTTGAAAAAACAAGAGACTCCAAAATTCAAAAGAAAAGTCCCTCTAATTACTCTTAAGATTCTGAGGGGAATCTAAGAGAGGGGGAAGGGAGGGAGGGAAGGAAGGAAGGAAGGAGGGAGAGAGAGAGGGAGGGAGAGAGGGAGAGAGAGGGGGAAGGAGGAAGAGGAGGAGGACCTATGATAGGCCCACAATGTTGTATGAAAGGAAACCTTACAAACATTGTCAAATGCTAATACCATCTGCACAGCTCTGACTTGCTGAGTGTCTTTTAAACTTTCTTTTTTACATTTCTGAGTATTGCTTGATTTGCCTTACAGCATTTCTCCATAATCCTATACATAATTGGCTGCCAACAAGTATGGGCCCAACTCTCCTAGCACCTGCCCAACACAGCCAATGCAGGTTTGTAGGGGGAAGAATGTGCTGAGGAGCTCTAGCTGGGTCAGGGAGCAGACTCTGTGTCCCCCATTGAAGAGATCTCAGTGAACTGCTACCTTGTATAGGTGTCAGGGACATTTAAGAACTCTCTTTTATGCTAGGTTTCTATTATTCCACACTCTGCCCAAAAGGTCTACTTGGCCCACTGTCTTAGTCGGGTTTCTATTCCTGCACAAAACGTCATGACCAAGAAGCAAGTTGGGAAGGAAAGGGTTTATTCAGCTTACACTTCCATGCTGCTGTTCATCACCAAAGGAAGTCAGGACTGGAGCTCAAGCAGGTCAGGAAGCAGGGGCTGATGCAGAGGCTATGGAGGGATGTAACTTACTGGCTTGCTTGCGTCTCCTGGCTTGCTCAGCTGGCTTTCTTATAGAGCCCAAGACTACCAGCCCACAGATGGTACCACCCACAAGGGGCCCTCCCCCCTGTATCACTAATTGAGAAAATGCCTTACCGCTGGATCTCATGGAGGCATTTTCTCACCTGAAGCTCCTTTCTCTGTGATAATTCCAGCTTGTGTCAAGTTGACACAGAACCAGCCAGTACAGCTACCCTTAGAGGATACCAAAAGCTCAAACGTATGTGATTATTCCATTGACACACTATGGTTTGGATATGAAGTGATGATCCTCAAAATGTAGAAGGCTCAGTTTCCAGACACAAGTCCTGTTCAGAGGTGGATCTCTGGGCCCCACTGATTGCCTCATGAAAGGTATGAATTAATCAATGTATTAGTTCCCCAATGGATTCAAAATTTGATGGCACCAATGGAAGGTGCTAAAAGCTAGGATGTAGGCTTCAGTTGGAGAAAGCTCACTAGGAACAGGCCTTTGCAAGGGGTAAAGATAAAGATCTACAGATCTTGTCCCCACAGGTTTCCTCTCTGTCTCTTTCTGCTTTCTACACATCATGAAGTAAACAACCTCACCTGCTACATAATTTTGCCTCCATGATATTTGGTTTCACCATGAGAATAGCATGCCCATAGCCATGGAGCCAGCCAATTATGGACTAGAACAACTGAAGTCAAAGGAAGCTCACCTCTGTTAAGTGGTTTATGCCAAGTGTCTTGTTGTAGAGACAAAAGGTTAATACGTGGCATTAAGCAGACTTCAGTCTAATGCTTAGCTATAGCAGACTATGCTTTATTAGAACCAAGCAATTTTAATGCAGCCTTTTGTTAGATAACATTGTTTTAAAGGGCTAGAGAGCTGGGCCAGTCAGGGAAGTGCTTACTGCACATGCATAAAGTTCTGAATGCAATACTAGAACCCTTGAAAAAAGGTCAGGTGGGATAGTAACTTGCAATCCCAGTGTTGGAGAGGCAGAGACACTACCCCTGAGGCTTGCCGGCCACCCAGCTAAACATAATTGGTAAGTCCCATGTCCCCGGAAGAGACATTATTCTAAAATACAAGGTTGGCAGCTAGGTAGGGAGAGATCAGTCATGGAGTGCTTGCCAAAAATGCATGAGCACTGACTTAGATTCCTAGCACCAAGAAGACAGAGACAAGGGGACTGTTGCAGCTTGTTGGATGAGTACTTCAGTTCACCAATTCAACTGGTCAATTTATGAGCCCCATGTCAAAGTGAGAGATTCTGACTCAAGATTAGGAGCTTTGCCTGAATAACAACAATGCCTGAGGTTCTTCTACACCTGCACACACACACACACACACACACACACACACACACACACACACACACACACACATACACATACACACACTCTCACAGTTGGAAAAGGGGGAATAAGCATCTATTCCAGAAGCTAACAAAGGATTCACCTAGTTCTGAGTAATATTAGTAAACCATTTCAGAACAAAAAAATTATTATTTAATAGTAAAATAGGTTCTGAGTTGCTTAAATCCATGGAAATATACTACTAGAATCTATAAGCACTTAAGAAAGTGTTACTTAATTTCTACAGAGAAAATGTATGATTTGTATAGTACTTTATTCTTATATCCTACTTTGTGTTCTATTGCTGTGATAAAACACTATGACCAAATGCAGCTTGGGGAATAAAGGGTTTATATTTAGCTTACAGTTATGATCCGCCATGAAGGGAAGGCAGGGCAGAAACTCCAAGTAGGAATCTGGAGGCAGGAAGCAGAGGCCATGAAGGAACATTGCTACCTGCCTTGCTCTCCCTGGCTTTCTCAGCTTGCTGCTTCCTACAGCTCAGGACTACCTTACCTGACTAGCTAGTGGTGGCACCACCCACAGTACCCTGACTCTTAACCATTAGTCATTAATCAATAAAGTACCCCACAGTCCAGTCTCTCCTCCAAGCCAATCTGATGGAGACAATTCCTCAATTAAGGTTCTCTCTTCCTAGATATGTTTGTGTAAAGGTGACAAAAAACAAATGGAACACCCTGCTAGAGATGGTAAAATTGTATATTCACTTCAAGCCTAAACGAAAATATGCTGGACATTGGAAACCAAGGTCAGGGAAAGGGTAGGAGGCACCACAATTAAGATTTATGCATACATGCCGGGCAGCGGTGGCGCACGCCTTTAATCCCAGCACTCGGAAGGCAGAGGCAGGCAGATTTCTGAGTTCGAGGCCAGTCTGGTCTACACGGTGAGTTCCAAGACAGCCAGGGCTACACAGAGAAACTCTGTCTTGAAAAACAAAAAACAAAAAACAAAAAACAAACAAACGAACAAACAAATAAAGATTTATGCATACAATTTTCTAAATCGTAAATGACTCCCAGATATCAGGATAGAGAAGTGATTTTAGCACTCACTAATTAGGAAACCTTGATCCTGCTACCTTTCAAAGGGAGAAAGCACACAACGGAAGGAAGAGCCTAGGAGCTTACTGCTCCCATGGACCTTTCCTTTGCAAACCAACAACCACGTTTCCAATAGGCGGCATCTCTTAAAATAGGCTGTTTCAGAGCAGATCAATTACAGATAACCTCTCCTGCTCTGTGGATTAACAACTCCGATTGTATCTTTAACCACACAGCTCAGCTAAATAAGAACTACTGGAGCATCTATATTAAATTTCTGTATGAGCTCACAGCCTTTCCTGGGAAAAGATGACTTCTGCTTTAAGGCAGCCGTGACGACAGTATTCCTATAGGAACATAGCATGTACTTGTTTTTCATTGATAATAAATTCTGGTGCAAGAAACACAGCTCAGAAATATGCCAGCAGCAGACACAGAGTAGAGTCTTTAAGTCCGCCAGCCAATGTTGTGTCAATTTTAAAGTCTCAATCCATGAAAATCATGCACATTCAACAAATCCTTTGAGAATCTGCTGAAGAAGCAGGAGATAGCTAGCAACGTGGGCGTGTTGCTGGGCAGACACAATGGTTTCTCTAACATACAGTTGATGAAGCTTCAATGGAGAAAGTGTAATTCTGGTTGACAATGGTCGCTCTCCTTTTAGAAGATTTATTTAATTTTAGTTATGCGTATACATGTATGTCTGTGTGTGGGTTTATGCCCATAAGTGTAGGTACCTGCAGAGATCAGAAGAGGCATTGGATTCACTGGAAATTGAATTAAATAAAGTTGTGATCCAACTTATATGGATGTTGAGAATCAAACTCAGGTCCTCCAGAAGATCAGTAAATAGGTTTTCATGGCTTAGCCGCTAAGAATGATACCTTTCAAAGGCTTGTAGCAATATGTAAAAAAAAAATCTAGGGGAAATAATGTATCGGCTTAGCAATATATAAATAAACTGAAATCATTACCTTTGTAGTTCTGGATTCCAAGGTAGAAAGGGTAAAATACTAGATTGACATATAGAAGCAAAAAATGAAACTTTTTGTTTATATTCATTTGATATCGTTTTAAAACTCTGTCCTTTTGAATGCTTATGATGTCTACAATGTAAAGACATACTCAAAGCAGTTTAATATTGTCTTAGTCACTGTCCTCTTGATGTGAAGAGACACCATAACCAAGGCAACTCTTATGAGAGAAAGCATTTAAATGAGGGCTGGCTTACAGTTTCAGAGGTTCAGGCTGTTATCCTCATTTCGGGAATCATGGCAGCTGACATGGCACCGAGGCTGTAACTGAAGGCTGCATCCTGATCCACAGGCCAACAGAGCAACAGTGGGCCTGACATGGGTTTTGAAATTTCAAAACCAACCCTCAGTGACACACTTCTTCCAACAGGGCCACACCTCCTCTGCCCTATGATCCTTCTCAAACAGTGCCATTCCCTGCCGACTAACCATTCAAATATATAGGCCTATGGGAGTCATTCCTATTCAAACCACCACAAACGTATAGACTATATTGTTCGATAGGCAAAGTGGTGACAGTTGCCTTAATCCTGGAATTTCAGAGATGGAAGAAGGATCCAATGATGTCATCTTTAAAGCCACTTAAAGGCCAACCTGAGCTACATGATATCCCATCTCAGGAACCAAGACAAATAAACAAAAGAGAATATTTAGAATTACAGGTTTGTGATTAGAATGTAATCCCTGAGCTGCAAAGAGACAAATGCCCACCCACAGTAATATTCCAGGCAGTGACTCCCATAGGCACATGGGTGGTACTTCTTTAGGCTCCAGGCTATTGAACGTTCAGAACTAGCATCAGGTTCTCAGGCTTGTGTGGCAAATGTGCTTTCCACCCCCAGGTCTTCTCAACCCCTGAGGAGCAGTTTTTGTTGTTGTTGTTGTTGTTGTTGTTGTTGACTTGGTGATGGATTTGTTTGTTTGTTTGTTTAGAAAGTCAACTGAGAAATAAGATGCCTCTGCAACAATAGGGGAAGCAGGCATAATAAATTTTCATTTTCACAGTGCAGACTCCTGGCACAAATTTTCCTGGAAAACCATTGGAGAGTAAGGATAAAGCACAGCTGAGAGATCAAGAGCAGACAGCGGGAGAGCAGGGGAACAGAGAGGAGAGGTGAGATGGCCCTACACCTCAATGATAACAAGCATGGATCCCATTAAATGAAAGGGAAACAATGAATCTCTGAGCTTAGGAGAGAGTTGAAACACTAAATACTTCCATCATGAGAACAGGATTAGTGGTAAACACTCAAAGATCTGTTTATTTTATACAAGATATCATATGGCTTCTCTTTAGCCTTTTAAAGTTAACTGAGCATGCTAAATTTAAATATTGTCTATCAAGTCATTTGAAGGAAGGAAAAGAAAATGAAAGTTAGGAGAAAATAAAAACCCCACCTTAGAACTAAAAGGGAAAAAAGGTGGTGGGGGCAGGGAGGAAATGGAGGGGGAATGAAAAGAAATAGAAGTAAATACAAACGAAAATCAGAAAAAGGCCCAGGCTAGAAGAACACAGAAGTCAGGAAGTTTAGAAGAATTCAGAGAAGAGAAGACAGAGAGCAACCCTTCACTCCTTCTATCCAGTCAGGCTACTTTGCTGTTGTTGTTGTTAATTTTTTTTTGTTCACCTTTAAAATCCTTACTGAGATATACTTTAGCAATTCATGAAAGATACAGTTCATCCGCTTATGGAATAAATTTGGTAGAACTTAGTGTATTCACAGATACATGCCCCGGCCACATAGTCAATTTTAGAATGCCATTCATCTCCTCACAATGGCGGCCTACATGGTTTGTCATCATCACTCTACCTTCCATGCTCGCACATACCCCACCAGACCTACTGTGTACAGAGTATAGATGTATCTATTCTGGACTTCCGTAGGAATAGAGTATTTAATGTGGAATCTTTCCAAACTGGCAGGTTTCATTATTTCATTCTGGTTCATTTATGCTGTGGCTTTTTATTAATATATCATTACTGTTTTAATGGCTGAATTCACAGTAAGGACATACCATATTTTATTTATGTGTTCATCTATTGATGGAAATATAGGTTGCTCCCATATTGGGCTACTAAAAATAGTGTTTCTGTACAAAACCACTTACAGTTAATTTTGTGTCAACTTAGGCCATAATACATGTTTTTAAAGACATGACTTAAGGTGTTGCTGTGCAATGATTTTTACATTTAATAACCTTTTAGTCATGAGTTTATCAGATTACCTACTGTAATGATGAGGAGGCCTCAACCAATCAGCTGAATTCTTTACAGAGGAAAACCAAGTTCTCCTAGCAAACCAGGCAGCTCTGCCAGTAGTCAGTCACCCTAGTACTCCACTACAGCTCTCCTCTGGTGCCCAGCCTGCCACCTAACTGAGCAGAACCTGGACACAGCAAGCCTCAAGTGTCAACTATTCTCAACAAGACTCATTCAATATATGGGTGTCTTGCTGATTCTCTGAAGAACCCAGGCTCCTATACCAAGTGATGCTGGGAACCCAGGGGGCCACATGGATACCAGCTCCAGCTTTAATGTGTTGAAGAATGTCAAATTCATCTCAGATGGCATTTCAAATTGAGGGGGAAAGGCACCTGCCCTGAAAATGTATGAACAGACGGCCTTTGTGGGAATTTGTACCCCAAATCCATAGAACTTGGATGACTGGAATGCAGACTGCAGGCCAGCAGGATTCCCAAAGAATTGTCCGGCGATGACAGGGGTCATTTTGAAATAACAGCCTTTAACAGTTTTCAAAGAAAAATTTAAAGGTTCAAAAAATTCAAGCACTTCTATGACTTGAGTACTTTGGTCTCCTCCATAATTGTAATGCATGTGCTAAAAACTTAATTCGCAATACAACAGACTTGGGGGGTGGAGCCTAAGGGGAGGCATTTAGGTCATGAGGGCAGAGCCATTCATGGTAGGACTAAAAACTACAAAAAGGGCTTGCAGGATGTACTCCCTCCTGCCATCTGAGGATACAGTACAAGTCAGTTTTGCTCTTCCACCATCTGTCCTGTGAAGGCACAAGAAGACTCCAGAACTTCTATTGCTTCAGAACTGTGAGAAGTATTTTTCAGTTCTTTGTAAATTACCCAGTCTCAGAATTTTGTTACAGCAGCATATAAGAAAGACAGGCACAAAGCAAAAGGGCCCAAATTAAAAATATAGAACAAAAGCTGAGGTATGCATTCAGACACAAAACATAGCACTGTAAAATTCGATAAAAAGTAACAGAACTCAAACACAAGAAAATAATAGTTATGAGACACAGAAACAAATATAGCAGTTATAGTTTCTAAAATGAGATAAAAATGTCAATAAAGAGAAATATGACTATAGGACAACTGGATACATTTAAAGATAAACTTTTAAGGATGAAAAATATAACATTAATTTAAAATATAAAAGTGGGAGAAGTCTTAAGTTTAAATAGTTAACAGGAAAAAGTCTCATCACTGTTCTGGGAGTGACAGTGAAACAAAGGAATGGAAAACTCTTATGTCTCTTTATTTAGGATGTGAATCTGTGTGCATGTGAACACATGTGTCCGTGTGCATGTGAGTGAGTGTGTGTGTGTGTGTGTGTGTGTGCATGCACATGCATGTGTATGAATGAGTATGCATGACTTTTTCTCTAGTTGTGGTTTCTCAGATATGGTCCACTTTTTTTTTTTTTCTTTTGAGTGT
The DNA here is from genome assembly GCA_028551405.1 of Uromys caudimaculatus. Classification (NCBI taxonomy): domain Eukaryota; kingdom Metazoa; phylum Chordata; class Mammalia; order Rodentia; family Muridae; genus Uromys; species Uromys caudimaculatus. The sequence goes on along the minus strand of CM052717.1, from coordinate 22,565,803 downwards.
TTGAAGAAGAGTCTCTGACTCAGATTAGGCTGGGCTAGTGAGTCCCAGGGATCTTCCCATCTTTATCTCCAAAGCACTGAGATTCCAAGTGTACCATTATACACAGCTTCATATAAACAAACACATAAATAAATAAATATGCGCAGAAATAAATAAACAAATGGATTCTGGGGAATCAAACTCAGGTCCTCATATTTTCAAGCCAAGCATTTTATAATTAAGATATCTCCTCAGCCCCCTATTTGCCACTCTAAAATTTTTATTTATGTTTAACACACACACACACACACACACACACACACACACACACACACACACATTGAGAAAGAGAGAGAGAGAGAGAGAGAGAGAGAGAGAGAGAGAGAGAGAGAGAGATGTTTTGATTGCATGTATGTCTAGACATCATCTGTGTGCAGTACCATGGAGGCCAGAAGACGTTGTCAGATCCCCTGGAACTAGAGTTACATACAGTTGTGAGCTACTGAGTGGGTTCTGGGAACCAAACTCTAGTCCTCTGCAAGGACAAGTATTCACTTCTGTGCTGTCTTGTCAGCTCCCTGATTTATAACTTTTGTTGCATAACTCATCTTGCCTTGTGTGAAAGTTAAATGAATACACTAAACACAGAGAACCTTTTAATTCAGTGCATTGCTACTGTGTGTATGTGATACCTAAGCAAAAATAATGCTAGATAATATGTTTTAATGGTAATTTTGAGACATGTTTTTAGAAAGAAATGTTTATTTCTCAAAAATGATTGCACACATTTATCATCATTGAATAAAAGTGGTACATACATGCAAAACCCAAAATTTTAATGAGATTTTAATTATACACAAAATTTACTCATTCTATTTATCCCATCTTTATTTTAAAATTATGTTAGCATCTTTTGCTTGGAAATGTTTTAAGGCATGTAAATGGCATAAGATACATGCTTTGAAAGTTTAATTTCATGTATTTCCAAAGCTTGCGCTTCCTTTAAGCAGCGTGTGTTTAAATGGATTTCTTTCTATCATGATGGATGGCATACTTACAGAAGGTGTAAGTCTTAGATTCATAAGACGAGCTAGTTTATGGAAAAATAAATAAATGAGTAAAGTTGGATTCTCAAATTTGGAAACCTCTACCCCATTAATCCTTTTATTCCTCCGCCTAAATGTTTTATTAGCATGGGAATATCATGCCCTGAAGCAGTAATAGCAGGGCGTGGGCTCCAGCATTCCCCCGGAAAATCTTCCCTGACAAGAGTCTTCATGCCTTTTGGATCAGAAACACATCCTGCATCTGCGACAATCACATTGTGAGGTTGTTATTAATAGCCCATGATCACGGGATGTCCCTGATCAATTGGAGTCACTGGCTTTACTAGACTGATTGGAAATTATCAATACTCTATATTTTTGGACCAAGGAAGGATAAGACATAGAAGTGAAGAAGGGGAGGTCTGTTCATTTCCAACACGCAGTGTACAGCAGGACAACACAGATCCAGGAAAACGTGAAGGCCAACGGGCTTGACTACAGATGGAGGCGGCTGCAGACATTGTTAAGAGGGTTCACCTAGTAACAGCAGAGAAGATAACAAGAGAAATGCTAAGAACGGACAAAAGATGGAAAACAAAAAGGAGCTAAAAATTCTATATCTTCATCCAAAGGATGCCTGAAGGAGACTCTCTCCTGTCCTGGGCAGAGCTTAAGCACAGGACCTCAAAGCCCATCCCAACAGCGATGCACTTCCTCCAACAAGGCCACACCTACTCCATAAGGCCACACCTCCTAATAGTGCCACTTCCCATGGGCCAAGCATATTCAAACCACCACCATATGAAAACCTGCTTCCATCTTTAACAAATTATACATATTAATTATACAACAAATTAATTATACATAGACCAAATGGCTAAAGCTAAAATTATGATTTGTTAGCAGTAAATGTTTAATTTGTATACCCATTTTTTAATGCTTATATATCTGGACAAATATAAAATATTTGGCAAAGAGAGGTTTCAAGAAGACAGAGTGAAAGAAGCTGCATATTAGATGCTGTTAGCTCAGAGGGTAGGGAATTTTCTAGCTGGCCTGGAAGGGATGGTTGGTGTCAACCATCAGACTGTACCACTGTTGTCTGTGTGTCACTTTCATTGTCTTTGAGCTTCTCTGCAACTCTGTGGGAATGGAAGTCACTTTAGATGCCTCTGAAGTTGTTTTTGGATAATGGTCATTTAAGAGGTTCTGTTCATAGAGATGCAATTAAGTTTGGTTCCTTGGGCATGTGATTGATATTTTTTCCATATGAGAGAAATGAGTCAAAATGCTACACTTTACTGTCCTTTCGCTATTGGCCACTTTTTCTTCCATCATTCCTCACCTCCTATGCTTGAGTTTATTCTGTTGATCTTCTTTGCACTTAATGTTTTATCAGCTTCCTCACTAGTAAGCGAATTAAATAAAATCTTTGGTGTGTTTTCATTTGGGAGTTGTAGAAAAGTCACAATCTTTCCTTTTAAAATATTTTAACAGTAGGGACAACTTTTAGTTCTTCACAAAAGTTTGAGCTACTTCACTGATACTCAATTTTTCACAGCTTCAATAATATTTATATTTACCCTTACTGTGTTTATAAGTTTAAAATGAAAAGATAACATGTTTTGTTTCACTGAACTCCATAAACTATAAGATGACCAAAGATTTATTTTGTTGTTGTTCAAAGTATATTTTGAAAATGCGGAAGGTCACTGTTTGTAACAATATTGGTCCTGTTGGTGAGAACTAGGAGAATTGTGGACAGAACAGTGTTGTCTTGGGCAAAGTGAGATTCATGGGCATCCTTCATAGAAGTTACTTTTGATCCCTTCTGCATTATGCCAGCATGCAATAAGAATGGTTTTAAGAATTATTTATTCTTATTCCATTTCAATGAGTGTTTGCCTACATTCATTTATGTGTACCACGTGCATGCCTGATACCCTTGGAAGCCAGAAGCCAGTGTCTGATCCCTTTGAACTAGAGTTACAGGGAGGTCAGGTGCCATATAGGTGATGGGAATTAAATTTGAGTCCTGTGTAAGAGCAGCAAGTGTTCTTAAACAGAGCCAACCCTTCAGCCCTGAGAATTTTTTTTTTTTAAATTTTGTGTCATTTTGTAAAATATATTTGAAAGTAGTGCTGTATCACAAGTGTCCTTCGATTTATTTGTTCTTCTGTTGGTGGCTGTTTGGGTTGTCCTTGGGCTTCTGTGATTACAAACGATCCTGCCACGGGAGCTTTGGTACTCTCATTCTTTTATGCATATTTAAGATATTTATCTGGAACAGTACTGGATGACAGAAATCTACAAATGTGTTCTACTTTTAAAGAAATAACCAACTTCTTTCCCAAAATAATTACACTCATTTGTACCCAAACTTTAGAGCAATGGTATATCTCTGTAATTCTAGCACTTGGAGGAAGGCAAGTAATTACCTGCTTCTCTCCATCACTGGTCCTGCTTCTCTGCATTGTATTGACATAATGATTTCTTTCTGTTTTTCAATCTTTGGATGTATAAAAACCCTTGGTTTTGAACGCTGTCAAACTGACCAATTTGTTTCTCTCTGCTTTGGGTTTATTGCTCCCACATCCTAGCGTAAAGAAGATAATTGACCTATATTTCCTTTGAAATATTTTCAGAATTCCCTTTTCAAACTCAAGTCTTAAAGCAGCCTGAAATTGACTTTAGTTCCTGGGTAAGCAATGATGCAAATTATTAGTTTTGTTCGTGCACAGCAACAGCCACTTAGCACAGGCCACCTTACTTTATTGCTTCTGCTTTCCACTCTGATCTCCAGATCTCTGATCTGCCGCAAAAGACGTTTCTATGCAAATGGATTCATGTCTCTATACAGCTATTTCTTTGTTCCATTAGAGATTATTTCCTTTCTTTAAGTTCTTCTCCTCCTTTTTCTTCTCTCTTCCTTCTTTGAGGCAGATATAGGATGACCTTGGAACCCTGATCCTTCTGCCTTCCGCCACGTGCTAGAATTACAGGGATGTGCCATTGCTCTTGGCTTATATTTTTGTCTTTCCTGTGTCAGCAACACATGTACCCTACTATTACAATACACTCCAATATCTGACAGGGCCAGCCCTTCTGCCTTGCCCTCTTTATCATCGTAGAGGCATGCTGGCCTTTGATGATGCATATACACTTTATATTAACATTTTCAAATCTCTTGAAAAATCCTTCTAATAGCTTTTCAAGAAGTTTTAACCAATTATGGAAGAAGTGATGTGTTTAGGATATGAACACTAGCCATGACTAAACATAGCGTATTGCTGCACTTATGTAGGCATTTTTTACTATCTTTCCATTGAACTCTGTTCTTCGATTCAAAAATATGATTAATACATTATGTAGGATTAAATTCTTACGTGTGTATGTCATTGTATGTGCTATTACTATTAACTTTTGCATGGTGGTCATGTGTCACAGTCTAGCCAAACCATTACTACTTCAGTCAAATGCTTAGAAGGATGGAAGCTGTGCTTCCTTCTTTGGAGCTGGACCCAAGGTGTGGTATCCACTTGAACTTCTTAAGATGTGAATTAGCATTTCAGAAGGAGAAGACCACATGCCTAATGTCATGGACACTTCTGTTGACAACCATAGTTAAACAATATTTGGGCTTCCTGTGATATCTGGAAGAGGTTCCGGAATCTGGATATAGCCTTCATGGGTCATGAAGTGTGATTCCCATTCTCAGATCAGGGTGCAACTAGTATGACTCTAAAGCCAGAAAAGTCCTATGGAGTTTGGGAACTAGTAGGAAATGTCCTGATTGTAAGGCAAAAACAAAATAAGAAAATCTCTCATCAAAAATGTCTTCATAAATAATATATGACACAATCTCATGAATTGAATAGAATCAATGATGATTAAGATATGCTCTCAGTGTAGGGCTAATCTGAACCCCTCTGTTCATAATGATGAACTGAATGAGACTAATGACTCCAGCCATTCACAGATTTTTTTCAGGCAAGAGGTAGGGCACATTTTCAATCCGTTTTGTGATAAGGTTGGTGCCAAACTCGTCAAGGTTAGTGTGGAGAAGGGATGCGGCATTTTCAGTGCAGCCTTTGCTGCATAGGGAAGCATGGAACAGGTTGAAACACCCAGGCTTTCTTCGGCACCTGTGGCTTTTCCTCTGTTTTGCTGTTTCATGCAAAGTGCGGCCTTCCCCAAATTTCAGCTTTTTCTGCTAGTAAACACAGCTGCACAGGCCTTTGTGACTTCGGCAGCCATTCTAAATGTCTTTCAGACAAGTGAGTGATAAATACATCAGTTGCTTGCTTATTTTCTCCACATGGGATACATATATCAAAGTGTCATGCTGTGCCCTGCGACTACAGATCATAATTTCCTAAGTTATGTGTGTCTCATAACATCAGGCTAATCTCAAATGTACACAATTGAAATGAAAATGTTAATAATTAAATGTAAAAGCCAGCTTAATTTGAAACGGTAAGTCTGATGTCATGTCTTCTACAGGGCCAGCCACGGGCTCTCACGCTTTATGCAGCTGAACTTCCCTATTGCAGAATGGATACCTGTTCCTGGAAGCCCATACATTAAAGGCTTGAGCCCCAGGCTCACACAGTTGGAAGGTAAGACCTTGTGAGAGGTCAGCCACTGGGTATGTGCCTCTCCAAAGGGAAAATGAGCTTCTTCACCTTTCTCCTGAGAAAGGTTTCTGTAAACATGAGGTGAGTGGTTTAGTTCAGCTGTGCACTCCTGCCCCTGCGGACTGCCTTGCTTCAGGCCCAAAGCAGGGGATCCCATTATCAAAGTCTTCAGGTTTTCTCTTACTTCCAAACTCAACACACGGTGATTAGGGACCTTGAGGATTTCACTAAGAAGAAAGGACAAAGCATTGCTAGGCTCTTAAAATCAGATAATATACTGGTTGTGGACAGAGTATATTAAAACCAGACCCAAGTGTTCTGAGTTGAGAGAAGACAACAGCTTAGGAGTGGAAAATTCAAGGAAAAGTGTTTTCTAGATACTGCACAATCAAAAACAGGGGCCCCAAAGCCAGTTAACCCAGTAGACGGATCAGGAAGCATGGGCCAATGGATCATACCACCCAAGGATTTGTTATAGTGAAGAACATTCAATCCTGGATACATTCAGAATCAAATAAGTCAAAAAATGGGGAACAGAGCAATGGCCAAAGCCAGGGCTGAAGACACATGGAGGACGTGAAGTATTGGTGTCTGGGATGAAACTGGACTTCAGCCAATAAGTTAATGCTGTGTTTTCCTGTGGAAGTAATAATAAACATCTACTCATCACAGATAGGACACCAAGAACAAACCAAAGGAGCCATTCTTCTCAAGGATGACTTGCGGACACAGGGTTTTATTAAGAGAATGGGTGGAGTGAATGTTGCTGAAGCAGCACTATCTCTGGAAGACATGGCCTGGACATGAGTGATAGCGTCCTGAAGGCCACATGAATGGAGTCCCTTCAGCTGATCTCTCACCCCATGTGCTCTGTACCACCTCCTGAGACCACTCAGCTGAGGAAGAAATATATACACCTGGGAGAAAGAGACAAGGAAGGAAGGGAACCTGGAATCTCATGTGATGATCTAATAACCCTCCCTCTACTCCATATCTGAGAGAACATTAAGAAGCTCATCTTTCTGGGGCCTCACAGGGGAAGGCACAGTTGATCTGGTTAAAATGGTAACATCCAGGCTAAGCACAAAGAGAAACGGCATAAGACAGTCAATTCTTCTGTCAAAGGGTCAAAGATGACCCTTTCTCAAGTTTTGCTTCCTGTAGTTTTATCAGCCCACATTAACTGTGGTCAAAGAACACATGAGAGATTCTAGAAATAAAAAAAGTAATCAGTTATAGATAACTATTCAAGTGTATTGTTATAATGGTCTCTTATGCTAAATTGATAGACTAAAATTTCTCACAGATATATATGTATAGAAGAAACAAAAGAGTAACTGGGGTTTGGTATTAGACATCCACTGGGGTCTTCTAACACACTGCCCACTGACAAACATCGCCACTGCACATACGTTCAGTTAACAAACAATATTTTAATTCTAGAACTAGAACCGAGGATTGAAAATTTCATAACTAGGGCCTAAGAAAGATCTTTCTGATGTCTCTGAGGTCCAAGATAAGGTCAACCTCAACTATCAGGCATGGGGAAGGAGTGTGCCTTGCATGGGCAGGGACCTGCAGAGAACTATATACACTTAGAATGTCAGCTATCAGATTGGAACTGTGAATTCTCAAAGTCTTTGGGGTCAGCAAAAAAAAAAAAAAAAAAAATACCCACACTCTGCTTCCTGACCCCCAGTCAGAGAATATTTATTTATGTTTTGAGCAAGGATCTTGCTATGTAGCCTAAGATGGCCTCAGATGCCCACCTCAGCCTCCCAAGTACTGAGATCATAGGTGTGTGCCATCATGCCAGACTTAAATAAATGTGTGTGGCTGCTCTTCTCTTCTCTTCTCTTCTCTTCTCTTCTCTTCTCTTCTCTTCTCTTCTCTTCTCTTCTCTTCCTCCTTCCCTTCTTTGCCTTTTCTCCCTCCCTCCCCCTCTCTCTCCCTCCCTCCCCCCCCTCTCTCTCTCTCTCTCTTTTCAGGAGAGCATCAAGACAGCTAACTGTCCTGAGCTTTCATAGCCGTGTACTTCCATATGCCAAGACACCTAGGCTTCAAACAGTAAACAAAAGAGCCAAGGACTAAGAATAGCCTTGGCTTGCTGCAACCAGACTGGCTACTAAATCCATCTGCAAATGTTTACAGAACCTTCTACACACTCCAATCTGACCTGGACTCTTTCCCATTCTGTCTTCCAAACACATTTTTTTTCTGTTGCAGATTTTTAAAATTCTCCCCCCCCCCCCCCCCCACTTCTCCTCTTCAAATGGGCTAAGGAAACAAGGAAGCAACTGGTGTCATGGTGTGCTCAGCTGGGAAAGACTGCTGATGGTAACTGAGCTGAGTGGACGAGCTCATTCAAATGCAGTCTGAAGTTTCCTTTGGCTTTTGTGCCTACTCCAAAAACAGCAAAGAAATTTGATTCGTTAAATTTGGAAGTATGGATTTGACCCAGCACTTGGGCAGAGGCAGGTCGGGCTGGGCCAGGTCTATTTGTAGGTCAGTACGTGGGGCTAATTCCAGCACAGCCACAGCCTGAGAGTGTTCCGAACTGTTCTGTTTCTATTTAGGGGTCAGAGTTAAAAGAAAACATGCGCCCTGTTTGAACTCGGCATTTCAGAATTATAGCGTCACACCAGCCAGTCCAAGAACTGCGAATCTCTATGGAGAAAAAAAGAGAGAAGGGAGAGAAAGGGAGAGAGATTGGTTTGGAAGGCACATAAGGGGGTTGAGTACAAGGTTAAATTGTTAAATTTCCATTAAAAAAATTGCTGAGAGCTGGCAGTGTACCTCAGTGGTGGAGAGCTTGCCTAGCCTGAATGTCCCAGTTCCATCACCAGTATCACAAACCACACACACACACACACACACACACACACACACACACACACACACACATCAAACCAAACACTCACAAACTCATAACACACACACACACACACACACACACACACACACACACACACACACACACGATGGGGAGTTAAGAGCAGTATCCAAATTTTAGTGTATTTATAATTAATATTTTAAAAGATATTTATTTGTTTTAGCACACTATCATAGCATACATCTGTCTTATCATTTTTGTCTATCCATCTTTTTTTCACATAGTCAGCATTTGCAGAGAAGATCTTACACATCAGACAATGCAGAGAACATTCCATAAGGAAACGCCCCTTCTTTGCCCTCTTCGGCCATTGGCTGTGTGTACCTACCTGACAACGCCCACTGTAGTCTCGCACTGAACTTCCTCCTCCGCCCACTCTCTGATCCCCATTGGTCCTAGATTTTAGGCCAGGCCCAAATATCTGCCCCATCCAGTTGCTGACCACGCCAGCACTCTTCGGGCCTTCTCATTTTCCCTAAGTAATTAAGTTCCCTTACGATAACGAAGCATCATTACAACAATATTGATACCTGCTGTAATCACGATCATGCTGGCTTTTCAATCTCCAGTATTGCCTTGGATCAGGTAGTTCTGTGCTAACGCAGCAGAAGGTCACCCGATGAAGGGGCTGATAGCAGAGGACGTTCCACTTAGCATGCAAAAGGAGCTGCGCTTTGCTGGCATCGGCTGGCTAATCTTTCAAGTTGTCCTTTTTTGACTTTCTCAGTTTAATCAGTTTAATCTCATCTTCCCTCTCCTCTGATTACAAGGATTTTCCGTAGAAACCTTGCCTCCACAATAAAGACCATGTGGCAATCTCATATTGATTTCGACATTTCTTTTCCTCTACCAATGGGCCAATAAATGGACGGACAGGAGGAAGCTAGAGAGACCAGAACTAGAAAGAAGACAAGAGGCTAATGCAGAGGCTATTCTAGTACCTGATTCAGTAGAAACACCATAGACTCTGAACATCTTGACAAGCTAACATTTTTTTTAATACACAGAGAACAGAAACGACTGTCAAAGAAGGAAAGGTTTCCAGTGAATTACCATCAAAGGGAAGTATACCGGGGCAAGGCTTGAATTCCACAGTAAAGACAGACAGGTAGAAACACACATAAACCAGACAGACAGACATGCCCTCTGTGAATTCAGAGCTGCGCTGAAAAAAGATGAGACACGCACTTAAGTCCCTCAAGGATTCGCTGGGTTCTTTTTTCATCCGTATTCCCAGGTCCTACCAGAGGAGTGAGCAGAGTCCCCCAGGACCCTGGACAAAGACCAGGCACACAGCCATTATCTATTGAGGGGTAAAAAGGAAGATCTGTCCAAAGGAAGGGGCTGAACATATTCAGGGACTACCATTAAGTGTCCTTCCGAGATACGCAAAAAGTGTAGTGCCGGCTCCAACTCTGGCTGGCTGGCAGCACCGCATCTGGGAACGCAGGGAAGAGATGGCAATAAAGCGGAGCTTGGCCTGTGGGTACATTTAGAAAACAGCTGGCCCTGTAGGTCATATTTAAGTGTTATATAGTGAGTACAATTAACTCTACGAGTCTTATAGATCTTAGACACTGTGGGAACTTGGTTACCATGTGTTTAACCATGTGATGTGCACTGGAAAAAAAGAGCACATAAAATAAACTGTTGTTGTTGCTGCTGCTGCTGCTGTTGTTGTTGTTGTCTCTAACTAAGAAAACGTTAAATGTCTCTTTAGGCATTGGATTTACTGTAGGTCTGATGAGATGGCGTGAGATGGTGGGAGTGGGGTCCGATGAAGGAGAGGACTGGGTCATGGAGGAGCAGAAGTGTCCACGGGAATCTATGCATGGTACAGAACTAAAATGAACTGCTTCTGTTTGATTCTCGACCTCTTTCCACTTGTTCTGATATGCGCTACAACAATCATTTAAACGCTTGGTGAGTGATGGAAACAGTTTTATTTGCAACGATTACACTTGGTTTTGAAAAGTGTAAGCTTGTAATTCAAAATGGACTGTTACAACTTAGAGAGAAATGCCCTCAAAGGCCATGTGCTGAATGCTTGGTAGCCAGCCTGTGCTGCTGTTGGGAGAATGGAAGCTTTAGGGTGTGGAGTCTAGTTGGAACATGCGCATTTGAAGCACGCATGGAGAACCTGGCTGCTTCCTCTCTGTCTGTTGCAAGGTTAGCAGATAACTGTTCTATGTTCCCATTGTCTCTACATCTGTCACCACAAGCCTAAAAGCAGTGGGGCCAGTTAACCATTGACTAAAAGCTTTGAACTATTTAGCCAAAATGAACCTCTATTCCATAAGCTGGCTTCCACAGAGCATCTTGTCCCAGGGACAATTCTCTGACTTCATGGTATACTTCCTCTTTGCCTGGAATGGTGCCTCACACTGACAGCAGCAAGCTAACTTTACAGTTTCTCCGGGGTAAATACACTGTTTCCACTCTCTGTGGCGCACCTTTGTGTTTGATCTCTGGGATTTCTGGAGCTAATGATATACTGCAGCCAGCTAGAAAGAGCATCTGTTTTTGGAGCTGTGAACTTACAAGAGTAATTTGTCTAGCTGGTCTGTTCCTATTATTCTTTTCTCATTCTGTGCCTCTATATTTCTCCATTGATCAAATTTGCACAAAATAAAGGGATGAAGAAATGCACCAAACAGCCTAATTTCCTCTCCTTTCCGAAGGCTACCCAGCACATTCCTGTTAAATAATTCTTTATGCTATAAAACACTCAACTTTCTTTTTCCTTTTCTCTTGGTAAGCGTGTGTGTGTTTTCTTTTCTCTTTAAATGGAAGCCTTTCACTCACTGGGGCTTACATGCTTAACGATAATGTGCTGGAGTTGGCCCAGGAGAACAATACGTCCATTAATCTGCCTCGTGCTTAATTGGTAACTACTGTATGGGCTGGCATTTCAAACACAGATTGCAAATGTACTTGAATTAGTTACTGTTTAATTGATACAAGTGCTACTCAGCTGAGAACCAACACAAGGCTACTTTAGGAGAGAGACTTGAAAGGAGAGATTGGGGGAAAAAAAAGAGACTTGATTGTGGCTCGCCCTTTGTATGTTTATATCAATTATTCACAGAATATAATTACATTTCTGTTCACAATGCTGTAGCAGGCACTAGACCAAAACAGAAGGCAGAGGCATACCTGCAAGGCTTGCTGACATAAGGAGAAGCAGCCACCTCCAATTCCCTCAGCCACAGTCTTCATTTTATCCTTCCCCTTCCAGCAGTAGTTATGTATGTATGACCGAGGTTGGGGTACGTGCTATTTATCACAAGATGGAATGCCTAAGAGGATAATTTTGACAATCTCTCCAGAATAGCAGGATTTTCAAGGAAATAGAACACTATCGTGGCAATAATTCAACTCTATTGCCTTTCAAACCAGTGTTTTCTTTGAACATATTTTTGACAGAGAAAAATTAATTCTTTGAGATTAATTCCCAAATAATTCTATGTAGGCATGCCTTGCAAGAACCATTCAGCTTGCCTTTGAACTGAAAATGTTTTGATCTGGGACGTGCGCTAAGACTGGGCCTCGGATGTAGCTCACGGGTAGATTATTTGCAAAGCATGCACAAGGCTCTGGCTTTAACCTAGGTTCTCTAAACAGAAAGGCAGAACTCCTGGGCTGACTATGTCCTATACACCCAGACTTACACTAAGGCATTCAACGTATTGTTTCTTGCATATCTCTCCAAATAGCCTTTCTTCTCCAGTTATAATCTTTACATCATTTACTGAGCAAAGTAACTAGACAGAAAAAAAATCATTAAACCAAGTTTTGTTAGAGTTAGCACATTTTTAGGCTTTAATGATTTTGATTTACATAAGGCAAAAAGCTGCTGTCTTGATTTTGCAGGTGTATGTGGACCACAGAATAAATGAAGGCTTTCTATACTCAGAGTTCATAGAAAACAATCAAATTTATTTTGTTCAATCTTCAGTGAAAATTCTGTCACTGGTCCAGAAAGTGGTTATTGAGTATCTATTGAACAGCCACTTTAGTCTGATACTAGGAAAAGCTCATCTCAATAAAACTGGGTTTCTAGCTGACACAGAGAAAGAGTTTCTATACTGTTTAAAAAAGTATTTAAGGGTAGGGAAGGAAACTAAGTAAAATGCTTGCAAGCAAGCACGAGGACCTGAGTTCAATCCCCGGTGCCCAGGTAAGAAGTTTGGGTACAGTGATACTTGCCATAATTCTGGTGAATTAGTCTAATCGGCAAACGCTCTGGGTCCTATTGAGAGATGTTGTCTCAAAACACAGAATGGGTGCTGCCTGAGAAGGAGGAATACCCGGCGTGGTCCTCTTGTCTCCCCATACACACACACACACACACACACACACACACACATACACACACGCACACACTCATACAACGTTCTTCACTCTGTATAGTGTAATTTATCTTTGATCACGTCCTGTAGTATGAACTTGTCATTGACTTTCTTATTTAGTTTGGTTTCTCTGACATTAAAGCCCATCTGGTTTGTATTCGGCCCCTCAGAGGGCTGCTTCTCAATTGCTTCTGGAAGTATCACACTCCCTGTCCACCACCCCAAACATTTAAAAATGGGATGACTGGCTGGAAAGATGGGTCAGTGGTTATGAGCACTTGCTGCTCCTGCAGAGACACAATGGTGACTCCTAAGCCCCTGTAACTCCAGCTTCAGAGGCTCTGGCACCCTCTTCTGGCCTCCATGGCACGGTAATATGTGGTGTATATACAGTCAGGCACAGGAACACATACAGATAGATAGATGATCAATAGATAGATAGATAGATGATAGATAGATGATGGATAGATAGATAGATAGATAGATAGATAGATAGATAGATAGATAGCTGACAGATAGATAGCTGATAGATAGCTGATAGATAGATGATAGCTAGATGATAGATAGGTGATTGATAGGTAGATAGATAGATTATCGATAGGTAGATAGATTATCGATAGGTAGATAGATAGATGATTGATAAGTAGATAGATAGATAGATCTTGGAGGTAAATATCTCAGATATCTTTCATATTATGCATTTTCTTTGCACAATCTCATGTTGGCTACTGAAGCCTTCTTATATAAGAAAGTAAATTATGTATCATGATTCTCGTGAATTATTTCCCCTGGGAAATTTTTTAAAGACTTTTTAAAGACCATTGGATAAAAACCTAGATGAAGTATCCAGTTGTCCTTTAGGTCCCTGGTTGGTTCTTTGGTTATCTATAATCATATTTATAAAGCCCTGGCCTCTGCTTGGTGATTGAACAACCATTAACATTTATATGGAGTACTCCCTCTCCAGGCAGTTCTTCTGTACCTCTTCTTCTCTTGTTGAATGGTAACTCCACTCATTTGGTGACAAGAACTACAAGCTCTTGGGAGCTATGCTTGGATTTCAACCCTTAAGTTCATTCCTCACCATGAGCATCAACTTGGTTTGGTCACTAAGTCACATAAATTTCAATGTTCATTTGTTGAGTTGATCCCATTCTTCCTGGGCTGGCAAAGGGTCTCTGCTGGTAGGCATGTGGCAATCATGAGGACTTGAGTTTGGAGCCCAGAACCCATATGAAAGCTGAGTCAGATGGCATATATCAATAATCCCAATGATGGAGGTGGGTGTAGAGGCAAATGAACCCTGGGGCCCACTGGCTAGATAGTTTAGCTGAATGAGTGAACTCCAGACTCAATGAGAAACTCGATTAAAAACTGAGGTCGATGATTTTTTTAATTTCCTCAGAATCTGTTGTTATGCCTCCCTTTTCATTTCTAATTTTGTTAATTTGGATTCTGTCTCAAAAAAATCATCAGATCCTACTACAAAGGCCTATACTCAACAAAACTGCAAAATCTGGATGAAAT
>CM052717.1:22536360-22550869 GCA_028551405.1 Uromys caudimaculatus | reverse complement strand
GAATATGGGAATGGGTGGGCGGGTAGGTGGGAGGAGGAATTCCCTCACAGAGGCAGGGAGGGGGAGGGGACAGGGGGTTTCCAAAGAGGAGACCCAGAAAAGGGGAAACATTGGAAATGTAAATAAAGTATCAAAAAACAACAACAACAACAAAAAAAAAAACTGAGGTCGAGAGTGATAAAGGAAGTCACCTAACACTGACTTATGTTTCTGTACATAAGCACATGCACATGTGTGCATACCCACAGAGTTATATAAATAACACATACACACATACACACACACATGCACACACACACATACACACACACACACACACACACACACACACACACACACACACACACACTTCCTCTCGATCTCAACTCCATGTTGTGTAGGTCTTTCTTACTCCTCACCTGAGTGTGGAATAGCCTGAAGCTAAGGTTTGGAGCGGGTTGTTCCAAGGGTTTGTGTGGTGGAGTTAGTCCTCATTGTGATGGTATTAAGAGGTGGGACATTTCAGAAGCAAAACCTGGGAGGAGGTCCTTGTTGTCACTACCATTAAAAAGAATTGAATAGTTCTAGTGCAGTGGTTCTCAACTTGTAGGTTGTGACTCCTCTGAGGATCTAACAACCCTTGCACAGGGTGGCATATCAGATATCCTGCATATCAGATTGATATTATGATTTATAACAGTAGCAAAATTACAGTTATGAAGTAGCAACAAAAATAATTTTATGGTTGTGGGTCACCACAACATGAGGAACTATATTAAAGAGTCACAGCATTAGGAGGTTGAGACCCACTGTTCTAGTGGAATTCTCTTGGTGAATTTTTATAAAAGAACAAGTCTAGTCTTTCTTCTTTCTCTGCCTTCCTCTCTCGTCCTGTTTCCATTTTTCACACCAGTCCCAGACAACAATGCTATCACTATGATGTAACATGACCAAAGAGACCCCTGGAGAGCCAGTGCCTTGCCATTGAGACTTTCAGTCTCTAAACCATGAGCTAAACACACCTCTTCAAAAACTCATCTTCCCTCAAATGTTTCATTATTGCAACAGAGAACAGGTTAGGGCAAGCACACCAGCTAAAAATTGTCTTGGCCCACTGCTGAGCTTTTCTCCAACCCACTGTGTAGAGATGATCTCAAAGCATCACCATGTACCACTCCTTTCTGGAGACTCTCCAGACCTCCCAAGAGTTAGGGAAATGGACCATCCCGTTCTACTTCTTGCCTACTTCCACCGCCGTTCATTCTCTGGAATGTCCTTGTCTGATTATTCGCACTTTTTTTTTGAAGGCTCTATTTATTTGCCATCATCACAGAAAGCTTTCTAACTCATTGGGTGTGGTAGGTCTCCATCCTCTGTCCTCCCTCAGATCTCCACAATACTTCTGTCTCCAGCTCAGCCACCTCATGCTGCATCTGTAAACCATGCTCTTGGCTTTCTTGTTAGCCAATAACCTCATTTTTCTCTCCTGGATTTTTAACCATTCAGTTACTTCTCTATATTTAAGAAGTCTTGTTTCTTAACATTTTAGATGAACTACAAAACGTAAAACTGAGCGTATGGACATTTATCCTCTTATTTTCTTTGAAATTTCCTTTGTCATTAATTAGCTGAATGACATTGGGTAAACCATTTGGCCTTTCTAACATGAGCGTTACAGTCTGTGGAATTATCTCCGAGGCCCTTGTTACACTAATCTTCATACTTATGTGGTTCTGTCCACATTATGCTGTGTAATTAGGCATTTAATAAAAGTTTTGGTGGTTTTTATGGTTGAATAAAAAAGGATCCCAGAGTTCAGCTTGAAAGTGCCCTTAAGTGCTAAGTTTTTGTCTTTACACTAAGCACACAGTTGTGGTATGCAATTTATTTTCATGCATGGTGATTTTATTAACACAATTTAAGAGTATATCCCACAGACAGTGAGAAGGAGAGAAATACAACAAGGTGGAAAGTGAGGAGAACTATGTCCCAAGAAAAGCATGAATCAACACAGAGTCAAAGCTAGACACCAATAAAAGGAGATATCTCCACAGCCCTGGTGAGAACCAGTGGTACTAGGCCCCTTTTCAAATGTGATTCTCAGCTTCCTGCATTCACATTGAAAAGAGCAACAGCCTCAGATGTAGAAATTACCATAGGGAAAGATCAGCTTTCCAGCACAAACTTCTTAAGTGAAGATTTCCTCTCCGAGTACCAAATACCAAATGGTGCACCAGATGTTGGCGCAAAGGAAGCATCTACAGACAGTTGGGTATGGAATTAACAAGGCTGTACTTCCCAGCACATAAGACCAACATTCCCAAAGAAAGAACAATCCGCATATGGATCAATGAGACTCTCCATTACATAATCTTCTAATGATCCAGTGAAAGTCTGGAGGACCTAGATAAGTCATCCAAACATCATATGTTCATATTTGGCCATATTCTGATGAGGTCAGCGTAGTACCCCAGAAAATGACAGTTGTTCTCTGCTTCAAATTTAACGTGTGTGTGTATCTGTGTGTGCGTGTGTGTGTGGGCACATGCGCGTGCGTGTGCACTCGCATGAGCTCCCTCCCGTGTACATGCATGCATGTGCATGTATGTGTGTGTGTGCATGTATATGTGGAAGACATATACTCTTACTGAGCTTGGAGCTCATTGACTCAGCCACACTGGCTAGCCAGAAAATCCCAGAAGCTCCCTGTCTCTCCCTCTCTAGCACTAGGGTTCCAAGCCTAGGCTACCACACCTTGTTTTTTCATGTGGTTGCTGGGGATCGAATTAAGGTCCTCATGTTTACACAGCAAGTCCTCTACCAACTCAGTCATTTCCTCAATCCGACTAGCAATTATGTATGTATGTATGTATGTATGTATGTATGTATGAACATCATGTGTCTTCTCTTGGTTCCACTATTAACAGACTGTGACTTTGAACAAGTAGGTCAAGGTCTCTGCCGTTTAGTTTCATTGTCTATGTAATGGAATGAGCCACAACACTTAGCTCACCGAGCTGCCACAGGATAAGAAGCGAGACAACGATGGGGCACGGTGCTCAGCATCGGAAGTGCTACTTCAGTAGACTGTGTTGCCTTTTATCATCACGATGTATGCTTTTGATAAGTGCCAGCATGTGGAAACACGAAATAAAAAGAAATGCGTATTTGTGACTCAGACTGCTTGTGTCCTTATTTTTCAGTGCTTAGGCAAGACCCAAGAGCCTTGTATGGGACGGGAAAACATCCTAGGAAGTTATCACTGGACATGATCTCAGATACTTTGATAATATAACATGCATAGTTATAGGAGGTATTTTACAGTTCATGGCCAGTGAACTCTTCTCTGTCCATATAGGCATGAGGTGCAAGTCAGAGGGCAACACCTGAGTTATTCTTCTGAACATTCATCTTTTAATTAATTAATTCATTAACAAATTAATTAATTGATTGATTTTGATGCAGGGTCTCTCCCAGATCTGAGCTCACTACGTCGGACAGCTTGGCTGGCTAGTAAGCCACCTACGCTGCCTCCCCATTGGCTGGCTAGTAAGCCACCTACGCTGCCTCCCCATTGGCTGGCTAGTAAGCCACCTATCGCTGCCTCCCCAAGCGGGGATTCTTCTTGTGTGCCACACCTGCAGCTTTCTTTCAGCGTGAGTTCTGGGAAAGAAACTTGGGTCCCTTATGCTGTAAAGCAAACACTTTATTGAATTTTTAAAACATCGGTTTGAAACATTTAGCATGTGAATATGTAGTTCATTTGCTGAATAGAGAGAGATGTCCTATAAGCCTGGGAGCTTGACTGTAGCCTAACCTAGCATCCCCACATCTTCATCCTGATCTGTGGCCTGGCATGGCGGCATGCCTTCTACCTTCAAAATTCCTGGTTATAGAATTTCTACTTTGGTTTCTGCTTTTTTTTTTTTTTTTTTTGAGATCAAGGAAAACAAATGCTTAAATATCTGGATGTGAAATAGCACTTCTCTCTGATGTATAGCTCTTATTTCCCTAAATTTCTTAACTCCACAGAGGACCGATGCTTTCCCAGTTAACTTTCAGCTCCCTTTGAAGTTCCAGACAATTTGAGGCTAATCAACCCCCGGAGGGTATCTTTCTAAGCACTATCCTCTGCTGCAAGAAACATCTCTCTGAGCTGCAGACCTAATTTTTTTGAGTGTTCTCACCCCATTTAAGTAGAGGCAAGCTTCCCATGCCTGGACCTAATCCTCCTCTCTCCATACCCATTTTTGATCAAGACCGCAGGCACTGGCCTCTGGGAGAAAGAAGCTCATGGGATTGTGTCCTCTCTCCTCACTTCGTGTCTCAGCTACCCAAGGAGGAGGCAAGATCAAAGACACCTTTCCCGAAGGGAGAAAGAACTGTGATCCAAAGTGTTCATACCCTGGTGAAATTTTCTAGGAAACACAAGAGGCAGTTCCTGGAGGAAAGAATTATCACAGTGGGTCAGAGCCATTTGCTATGGGAGAATGCCAGCAATCTCACTTTAGGTATGAGTCTCCCTGTCTCCTAACTGTGTCTCTTGCCTTAAAGAAGAGCCTTGGATAAGGGCAAGCTTTAAGCAAGCTTACAGTCGGACGCTCACCGTTAAGCCATTATGGGCTTCTGCCCCACCCTTCCTCTTCACCATTCGTGGCTTCTGTCTCCTCCCATCATTGGAGATCTGCTTTATCCAATCTTCTCTTATGCCTGCATGTTAACACTAGAGACCCACGTGTGGGTTGAGTGACTAGCTACAAAGCAAGCTCTGGAATCAAGACCAGCGATTCACTGATGACTCTGAGTGCTAGCACGGAGTTGAAGATGGAGACCAAATCCCAGGTCCCAACCAACCAGGCAGTGGCTGGCCTGTGACCATGTGACCATGCTGCCCTCCTGTACATATCTATGACAAGGCAGCACGTGGTTACGTATGAGTTCTGCAAATAACACCACAGGCATCTTTAATTGTAAATGAATTTCATAGTTACGACCTATAGATGATGTTAAGCAGCTCCACTATTTTCCCATTAGACAGGCAATCCCTGCTCCGCTCTGCACTGATCTTTTATCTGTGGCCAACTGAGGTAAGTTTCCTCCTCTACAGTCCCTGCTTCTTTCCTGTCCACACCACACAACTCACAGAGCTGATTGGGAAATGAGATAATGTTTAATGCTCTAAGCCTCAGTAAATATGAGTACACTGCAGCTGTCTTCAGACACACCAGAAGACGGCATCGGATCCCACTGTAGATGGTTGTGAGCCACCATGTGTTTGCTGGGAATTGAACTCAGGACCTCTGGAAGAGTAGTCAGTGCTCTTAACTGCTGAGCCATCTCTCCAGCCCAAGCCTCAGTAAATAAACAGTGCTGTTTCAGAATCTTTTTCCAATCCTGTTCTTGTAAAACTTTTGGATTTTTTTTCCTTAATTATTTTTCAGTAAAATCAATTTCTGAGCCTCCTCATGGTAATTATTTCCAATAAAATCTATTCTTTTGTGGACCAAATAAAGTCTGGAGCACAGAGTCTATATTCTGTAATTATCCCCTATTTTGCAAAGCATATAATAATCTCGTAATAAATATTGACGAGAAAATGGCTAAAAATCATAGAATGATAATTAAAGGGAAAATATGCATAACCAGTAAATATTCTAAAATATTCATTCTTCCTAGTTATCACGAAAATTCACATTGAAACTACTAAATTGGGAATAATTTTAATATTTGATTAATATTTCAAGAGAGCTATCACAGAACATTGCTGAGAGATTAAAAATCTTCCTGAGAAGGAATTTGGCAACATGTCTTAAAGATCTTTAAATTTTATATTATAAGAAATATTTATCACCATAGAACATTACATAAAATGTGATGCTAACTTTATATTATATTATTCAATCAATGTTTATCAAAGTTTTGATCTGTACTAGGTATTGTTATGTGTGTATATATATGTATATTACATGTATGTGTATATTATGTGTGCATATATAAAAATACATACACATATACACATATACATATTATATTATGTGTGTATGTATATATATATGTACAAGTATTATATATAGTATATGTGTTATGCTTTTATATATACACACAATATATATACATACATATAATATACATTTACATACATACAAACACACACATACACATATGTATATAAACATAACCCTTGCTTTCATGGAACTATAATATATAAAGTCAAGCTGACATATGACAAGAATATAGCTCTTGTCCCTGAATAATTGCTAACAGCAAAGCGCTACACTAGAAAGGCAGGGCAGTCTGGGGAGCCCCCTCTCAGAGGAGGTGACTATAACAGAGACAGAAATACGATGAATGAGCCCCATGTTTCCCTGGACTGGGAAGGACACAACAGGGGAAGATCACATCACCTGGGAACACATGACAGCTTTGAGGAACTCAAGCGTAGATTGTGGCTGGTGTCGAGTGAGCAAAGGGGAGATTAGGAAGACTTGGGATCAGAAGAGACTGAAAATAAGAGAAAACTTTATGTAAATGTTCCCTTGACTTTTCTGGAAATGTTAAAAGCAAATCTGAACCACGTGGAATTCAGCTTCATGGCCTGGCCTGGACAAAGCTGTTCAGTCTGCCTGCTCTGTAGAATCCATTCAAGATCCTACAGCTTCCATGGGTGTGTCCATGATCAGAGCACCCTGTTGGCAGTGGGGTTCATCTCTCTGGAGCGAGCCAGTTTTCATCCTGACAAACAGAGAGGGAGAAACAAACGCTCCTTCTCCCAATATCCTTGTCAAAACACTTTCTTATTTATGTATTTTAAGTGTGTGTGTGTGTGTGTGCGTGTGTGTGTGTGTGTGTGTGTGTGTGATTTGTGATAGTGTGTATATATGTGTGTAGGATTTGTGTGTTTATGTTTTTGAGAGCGTATATGATCTGTGTGTATATGTGTGTGTATAATTTGTGTATTTCCATGTGTGTATGTGTGTGTATAATTTGCATGTTTCCATGTGTATATGTGTATTCCATGTGTGTGATTAGCGTGTGAATGCCAGGTATATGAATGTCACAATATGGGAGCAAAGTCAGAGGACAACTTCAAGAGCTGGCCCTCGTATCCTGTCCTTGTTTACTTCCTATACAGAGATTAATTCGCCAACCCTTTTTATTAATAGTCAGACGAAGATAAAATGTTGAGGGACTTTATTTTTCAATCTTTTAAGTGAAATGCAGAGACCCACGTGAGCTGTACAGAAGGTGAAAACTATAGTATGCACTTTGCTCCCTTAACCGTGACCAGCGAACCAGATTCTTCATTGGAGAAAACCAGCCAAGACCAGTGTTCCATCTGTACAGGACTTTGAAAATGTGCCTCATAGTCACTGCTTGGTACCACATGGATACCAGGCATTCTGTCTTCTTGTACAGTTGCTTTCCAGTCATCTCTGTTCCTAAACCCTAAAATACTTTTAAAACCTCAAGCATATTCTCACATATATTTTAGGTTGACTTCTAAATTTTTGATCACAAGTTCAAACTATTGCAAATGATTTGATTTCTTGCAGGTTATAACTCTTGACATTTTAAAAGAAAACTAGTCTATCACTCTCTGAGCTATATCAAATGAAATATAAATACCAGAGCAATTTGCTACCCACTATTATCAATTTAAAAAAATTAACAAGCTGTTTCAGAGTCAGGAATTTTACAATGTTCATTTTTCTTCTTGGTTTGCTCTTTTCATTACACCTAAACGTCATTTCTGTACACAGAAGACATATTGCACACAAATCTGCATGTTTATCATTTCTGGTAGACATCAGGAAGTTAAGTGCTGACTAATATTTCTAGATTAACTTATTATTAATATTATATTATACATCTTGATAATTGTTAAAAATAAATGTTAAATAAATGTTTCTTTTTTGCTGAAATCATCCCTGACATAACATTAAGTCCCTTTTCACATTTTGTGTAAAGGTAAGTGCTAGAAAATTCTGTTGCCATCAATAAGCAGAGGGGAATGGAAGCCTAATGCACTGTCACTTACTTCTCTCTCTGTAGCAAATGCAGCGGATGGACTGGTGGTAAAATACTTTTATGACTAGCTGGAAACTTGTTTAGTATCTTTTTCAATTTTCTGAAAATAAAAGCATTTTTTAAAAAGACAAACAAACATGACTTGCAAAAAGACTGTAAAATAAATTTGAAAAACTACCCAGATAGAGCATGCATCTCTCTCAGTAAGAAACAAATACATAAAGGCTTTATCAAGATTTATCAAATGACAATTAATTATATGTTATCCTTTCACTCTTCGAGGCATTTTGTAATAAATATTTATACATAATCTACTAAAAATATTTGTTTAAAACGTTTCATTTCAAAACTTTTGCTGACATAATGAAGCGTTCTCTTCTGTATCACATGCTTTGAGCATATTTTGTCAACGTTTGGAGATTCATAGTCAGCTCATTCGAACTGTCCACCCTGTAAGCTAAATGACAAATAACTTCTCCTTGCCAAAGCCACCAGCCAAGTCAGATGTCTAGCTGCAAAGTTATGGCTGTACTTTTCTGTTCAAAGAAATGCATTAATATGGGTCCCATGACAACTATCTCCCACCTGCATCCTAATTGTAGGATGGAGAAAATGACAGAGGTAACCAGAGTGGCCCTGGGACTGTCAATGTAGCAGAGTGGTAAGCCTCTGGGCCCACATGATGCAGCAGCTGAAATGGGATGGACAAAGTGCTGTGCATGCATGAACAAGCTCAGTCCTTTAATTGGGCACTCAAGATCTTTTTACATCTCAAGGTAATAAAACAGAGTTAAGATGGGTGAGAACACAGTTGGTTTCTGTTTTGTTTTGTTTTGTTTTTGTTAGTATGTTAGCTGTACTTCTTGTGACTGTCACCATGACAGAAGCAGCTTAAGAAAATAGATGTTGACTTTGAGTCATGGTCTCAGGGGATTTCCATCCATAATAGGATGTCAGGAGGAGGCCAGTCAACAGACTCTGTGATGACCAGGTTGTATAGCTTCTCCTCCTCACACTGTGACTGGCCAGGAAGCTGAGAGTTCAGGCTGGAGGCGGAACTGAGGATACCACCATTATGACTTCTGTCAGGCTGGCCCCACTTCTTCAGATTTTTCAAAACAGTGCCACCCACTGGTAGCCAATGATTCAAACGCATGCTCCTGTGGAGAATATCTCACAATCAAACAGTTAAAAACAGTGCAATGATTGAAGCCAGTTAGGCAGGGAGAGGTGAGACAGTGCTCAGAACACCTCTACACCATGCACTCCTTCTGTATGGGGAATGAGTATTCATGAAAGCCAAGGACCTGGACACTCCTTTCTGCTAAGCTTTCCATACTAGTCTTCATATACAGAACAGTGTTCGTCTATGACTGTTAACGCTGAGGGAAAGGGCTGAAGGCTCTCAAAGAATGCATCACTTCAAGAGGACATATGCATTTGTCAGCCTGTGAGCACTCATTTGGAGCTTGATGAATTCAGGTGACTGCAAGTGGAACTGCCATGTGGGGATGATACAGAAATGGCTCAGATAAGGATCTGCCTCTCCAGGGCAACAGCCTGGCCATAGGACGAAAGGGGCAGTTGCTGTAGGAGCAATGGAAACCAAGGACCAAGTGTGTTCAGAAATGGTAGAGGCCGGTCCCTGTTTAGCCATCATGAAGGAGCTTATGTGGGCCACATAAAACTGGCCACAAAAAGATGGAACAGGAACATTCCATGATATAGCTGTAATACAAAGAAACACACTCAGTTGAACTTAGAAACAAAAGCATATCTAGTACACTTAGTGTGTGGACCTGGGAAAGAACAATGACAAAAAAGTGAGATTGTGGCACACAAGCCTACTGGATCTCATGTTAACTCTGAAGGCACTGTAGCTTATAAAATTACTGTGGAAGGCCCTTAAACTTGGCAAAAATCTGTAATCCTAGCAATCAGTAAGGCTGAGGCAGGAGGATCTCAAGTTCTGACAAACCTAGGCTAAGACTGAGATGTTACCTTTGAAGAAGTATGAGAACTAACACAGATCCATAAGAAGTGAAAGACTTTACTAGTAACAAAGTTCATTGTGTATTCTTCTGAACTTTATATATATATGTTATATATATATATATGTATATGTGTATATATATAGTCGTCATCATCATCATCATCTACATTCAAATCTTCTGAGTTTGCACCCTAATACATTGTAAGCCTCACATTTATATTTTTCACATAAATGTACATTACAAAATATTTTCCTGTCAGTCAGTTGTTTGTATACCACACGTTTTATAGATGATGACATTCATCATATGAATATATGTGTATAAATGCATACACACACGTGTGTGTGCACACTAGGGGAATAAACCTAGAGCCCAGGTTCAGTCACCACCTAATAATATGCTTTACCACTAAAGCTACACCATCAGACCTTAATGTTTATTTTTCAGAATTGTTACTAACTTTTAGCTTTAATGATGAATGCTGCAATTAAGAAATTACCACAGACTACTCAGCCTTACTTGTTTGAAATTATGCATATGTGATTTAAGGGGAATTTTGAGAGATTATAGCACTTCACACAAACTATTGTTCACAACGTGTGTTTTTTTAACTTCAATCTCAATAATGTTGGGCATTTTTTAAAGCTTAGTAAGAAAAAATGAAGCTAAGGAAGTTCATTCCGTGAGTCGTGTTTCTTTGCTTTCTGGTGATATTAATAGGATTCTTCAGACACTACAGGCAACTCTGAGTGTCTCTGTTAAGTATCACTGTGTGTGTGTGTGTGTGTGTGTGTGTGTGTGTGTGTGTGTGTGTGTGTGTGTGTGTGTGTGTAATGAAGAGGGCACAGAGAACTACACCTAAGTAAGTGTCTAGGTCTGTATTTATAATCAACTCCAGAGAAAACTGTAGGCTTAGATTTGTCAACATCAACTTTAATAAGGGTTCTCCAATGCTTTAACCTCCCTTCTAGCCACCACCCACTAGAGGGAGTGGAAAAGAAAGGTTAATAAGGCAAAGGGGATGTGGACATGTTTGGAAATAGTTCTTTGGGGCGATTCCAGTCTTTCTTGTTAGCAGTCTGCTCCTCTAGCAAACACGAATCCACAGCTGCAGTCCCATTCCATTCAGCAATGACAGTTAGATCCAGAAGTAACCAAAAGGCTCCACCAATCTGCCCAAGTCTGAGGAAGCATCAAGAAGCACAGGAATATCACTAGAAGTATAAAGTCATAACAAGTGAAGATAAGCAATGGAGTGCCAGGCTAGCCAATACAAGAGCGTCATCATTGAGCGCTATCAAAGCAGAGCAATGCATCTGCTTCAGCAAAATATCCTCTCATCTGTGTCTGCTTCAGCAAAACATCCTTTCACCTATCTGCCCCAGCTAAACATCATAACTGAGTTTCCAAAGAAACCAGAAATTTCCACTTCAGAGAACAATCAGACTGAGGTGACTGAGGGGTTGGTGAATTGGAAACCACAGATGTTGGAGGAGTCTGCTGCTGAAGGTCACAATTCTCCATGTTTCGACATCTCTCTTGAGCTCAGTACAAGATGGAAGACTCCCTTTTCTTATCTAGGCTTCCTCCTCTCTGCCTGATCTGGGGAGCCTGACTCCCACATCCTCTACATGGGAATGTAGCCTTGGAGAAAGCCAGGTTCAGCTTCCTTTTCTCCAATAAGAACCTGTCCAGCATGCACCTGGAATTCTCAGAATGCTTCTCCACGCACATGAGACACTCCTCATAACCTAAAATCCAGACACTAGAAACCCAAATCCCCTTCATAAAAGCTATATAATCCTTGATTCACCCCAAATAAAATTGAGCTGCCTCTCTGAAGGTAATCTTAGAGTCTTTCATTTCCTTACTACTCTTGGGCATCTGAACGCTGTCATTCCACTCTGCAAACCTTGGATAGTGACCAATGACTTTCAGGGAGAAGGGAAGACCACACACAGAGAACAGTTTCTGTAGATCATCCTTGGTCTTAGGGCTTGGTGCAAATCACCCAGCAACAGACGACCTTTTCACACCCATGGAGAGTGGAAGAAAGGAGTGTTAGGAGGGTAGGGGACTCTTACAGAACTTGACAGACTGTGGCTAAGAGCTCTGAGATGGAGGTAAAGCAAAGTAGGCGAGTGTTAAAACCTGGCCTCAGCATATGTGAAGCCCACCAATGAGGCTCAACTCTGAACCAAAAACAAGAGACAAGAAATAAAAAACCAAAGAATGTTCCTGATCAGGAACTCAATGCATGCTGGTATATACGTGGCTGGACCACCAACCAAAGAATATACATGGAGAGACCCATGGCTCGGACCACATATGTGGCAGAGGAGGGCCTTGTTGGCCATCAGGGGGAGGAGAGGCCCCAGTAAAGGGGAATGTCAAGGTGGGAATACTGGAGTGGGTGGGCGGGTGGGTGGGAGGTGGAATTCCCTCATAGAGATGGGGGAGGGGGAGGGGATAGGTGGTCTCCAAAGAGGAGACCTAGAAAGGGGGAAACATTGGAAATGTAAATAAAGAATCAAAAAACAATAAAAAGAATATCAAGGAAGATTTAACATAGCAAATTTTGTTTGCAGGGTATAAAATGCTGCAGCAGCAAGGAGTGTAGGAGGCATGGGCGTTTCCTGGTGAGCACTGCAGGGCACGGGTGCTTCAATATTGCACTGTTCCTGCTTGACAAGTGAGTTGCTATAGGGCTGGGAAATCCTTGATCCAGTCAAGAATATCAGAAAAGGTACTGAGGCCTTTGGCAGGGCAGGAAGGGCTTGAAGAACGGGGAACCTGCTAGGTTAGAGGTAATTGTGCAAGGGACATCCAGGGTGAGGAAATACGGGTTTCATATTGCATCTGAGTCTTAGATTTACATGCAGTCTACATCCGAAAAACCACCACTGTATCACTCTGAGCCCCCCTCAGTACTCTGGCTCGCTATCCTCATTCCCCAAATGAGAGACCAAGGTCTAGAAGGTTCATGATGACTGAAGATCAAGAGCAGAATTGGAAGGAGGCCACAGGGCTCCTGACCCCAAGGACAGTGCTTTCGCTAGCCCTAAATGCCTCCATCTGGTGTGGGGGCGGTTAAGAATCCCATGCAGACTTCAGAGCCAATCAGAGCAGGCTGGCTGGCGATGTTACAAAACCAAACACATTAGTCACTTTCTCTCCTTTGAAAGTTCTCAAAGAAGAGAGGAGAACTTGTCGGTGACTGGCATATTTTTATCTAGTTCAAAGGTTCATCAAAGTCCCTCACAGCTTTAATGAGTTAAAGTTTGCTTGCGACCTGGTAGGTAAACGCAGCAACCTAATTATGCTCTCTGCATATCAAAGGCTGCAGCTCACTTTGCCTAAATCTAATTTAGATATTTATATCCTTTCTAAAAATAGAAAATTGAGAATTATCCATTATCCAGAACTAGTCATTCAATTAACAAGGAAAAAATACTGAAGAGCCCTGGTCCCAGTCATCAGAAAATGAGGGCACAATGAGATCAAGGACATGAAAGCTACTTGCCCTTACAGCTTACCTTAGTAGGGGAAGTCTTGGTGGCCATGAGACCAGTATTTCCTCAACTCTATTGCATGTACTTGGCCCATTACATGATTATAGCCGTCTATGCGATATTACAACTGTCCCGTCACTGACAGAACGATAAGTGTGTCCACTGAGCAGGATACATCTGTAATACCAGCGTACTCATTACAGGGGAAGAAGTTGAGACAGAAAAAGCTCTGTGAGCTTGAAGGCCATGTCCTCTGGTGCTTGCATGACTAACAACAAAAGAGAGACCTTGTCTCAAACAAGGAGGAAAGTGAGGAGGGAGACTTGAGGTTATTGTCTGACCTCTGCACGCAGACATGGCTTATGCACACACACATTAACACACACACACATGCATACATATATACTATACACATGAAAGGAAGGAAGGAAAGGAAAAAGGAAGAAAGAGAGAACAAGGAAGAAAGAAAAAGAGAAGGAGGGAGAAAGAAAGACAGGGGAGAGGAAGGAAGGAAGGAAGGAAGGAAGGAGGGAAGGAAGGAAGGAAGGAAGGAAGGAAGGAAGGAAGGAAGGAAGGGGGGAAGGAAGGAAGGAAGGAAGGAAGGAAGGAAGGAAGGAAGGAAAGGAGGGAGGGAGGGAGGGAGGGAGGGAGGGAGGGAGGGAGGGAGGGAGGAGGAAGCTATGTAGAGTCTTGTGACACTGACTCATAATTTATATCCCTTCTACTCACTAACAGACACGTGTGTCGACAGCAATCATAAACATACTCATCCCGCTGAATCCATCTACCTGATCCTTTAAGGAAGAAGCAATGGGGAAATTGGGGAGATGATACCACAGAGAAGCCACTTAGCTCTCAAACCTGAGGACCAGAGTCCAGACCTCTAGAACCACAATATAAGATAATGATAGAGCGAGGAGTCTTGTCCTCCTCCTCCTCCTCCTCCTCCTCCTCCTCCTCCTCCTCCTCCTCCTCCTCCTCCTCCTCCTCCTCCTC
>CM052717.1:22506714-22536260 GCA_028551405.1 Uromys caudimaculatus | reverse complement strand
TACAGGATCGGATGGGGTGGCGGCTGGTGTGACAGGTGAGCACATGTTAATGTAATCAGCCACTATGCAAATGGGTACTTACATCGAGTGCAGGTAGCATGCCTTGATTTCTCCATGGGGTGCCAGAAGGGGCCTAAGGCCATGTTAATAGGCTGAGGGATACATATTTCAGAAGGGGCGTGGCAAGTTGAGGAAGGAGTACTTAGCTAACTGGGGTTCAAGAAACCTTTTAGGGGACACAGATCATAATGATATAAAGACGGCAATGAGACTGGAGGATGGCTCAGTTGGTTATGCATATGTCTTGCAAACCCAAAGAACCTATGCTTAATAAGCCAGGCATGGTAGTATGTGATTATAATCCCAGAGGCAGGGATATGGGGACAGAAGGATCCCAGGACTCTCTGGTCACTTACTTGGTGAGTGCAGACCAGCGAGAGCCAGTCCCTGTGTCCCCCACCCCAGACTCCTCCAACACACAAGGAGACAGTATCTGAGGACAACACCCAAGGTATCCTTTAGTTTACACACAAGCGTGAACATGTAGACATGCATGTTCGAGAGAGTCCCCGAGCGTGCGTGCACACCCACACACACATAAGGAAACGAAGACCATTGTTAAATCAGACAAAACTTGGTTCAAATGCTACCTCTATCTTGTGCTAGCATCATGATTCCAGTGGATTGTCTCACATGGAGCTTGGTCTTTACACTTGTAAAGTAGTAAGTACGTGCTTTTCCTTATTTGCTTTAGTTAGTGACATACAAATGGAGTAACGTGTAAGAAGCTCCTAGCTCATTGCCTCTCACCAGGAAAGGGCATAGTAAAGGCTGACAACCCTCACCATCCATGGAGAAATCACCCTATGAAAGGAATTCTAGCATCTGTACGGCATCTCTAACAGCATCCTTGCATCTCACAGGAGGAAAAAGTACAGACGCTGGCAACTGGCTGATATCATCTATATTTAATGATACATGATATAAATAAAAGTAATAAATATTACTTCCATATAAATCAAAATGCTTTGGTCGTGGGTTATGGAGGCAATAATAAAATATGCACAGTGTTTATTTGAAAGGCTTACTATTTCGGATCCCAAATCAATTTGAAAGCACGGTATTTTCCTGTAGTTTAGTTCCTTTCAAATGTAGCTATTCTCAGCAGCGACCTTTCCTAACCTAACAAAATCTTTAGTTTCAGTAAATACTTCCCATTAGAGGTTAGACTTTACCTCCCACTGAAAGAGACGCATCGCTGGCAACTTTCATTACCTGTAAAATCAAAAGAACAAAACGCTTTCCGTAAGGGCCCAGAGACCTCTATTGCTGCTTCCTGATGCTCAAGGTGAGCTACACCTACCAAGAGGATCAATGGGAAACAGATCTGGGAATCAATTAACAGAACAGGAAGGCTAAACTGAGCCTCTTTCTCTCAATTAGGGGAGATTATAGCTTCAAAACACTCGTTGATTCTTAGGACTCGATTGTTTTGGATATACTCCCAAGATCCTTGCTTTCAGTGGAAACACTATTTCCTGTATCCAGTCCACTAAGGATAAGTGACCATTTTCTCTTGTTGGTCCCGACTCTTTGGTGCAGCCTGCTTTGTTCTAAATATGGATATTTTTTGAGGCCCATTCTCATCATTGAAGATGGAGAATCTAATTGCTAAACAACTCGATCAAGTCAAGGAGAATCTGGTGAGTGGTTCATTGTATTTTATTTTTATTTTGGGTTTTTGTTGTTGTTGTTGTGGTTTTGGTGGTGGTGGTGGTGGTAGTGAGTTTGTTGTTGTTGTGTGTTTGTTTGTTTTCTGGTTTTAAGACAGTGTCTCTTATCTGATAGGCAGGCCTTAAATTTCCTTAAGTAGTTGAGAAATGACCTTGAATTTCTGATCCTCCTGCCCCAGCCTCCCAATTGCTGAGATTACAACAGGTTTATGACATTCTGTGGATTTAACACAAAGGCTGACCACCAAGTGAGATACACTCTCACACCTTGCCCATTTTAGTAACAGCAAAATCTGTAGTTCAGTATTGTAGTAATATGGTTGCAATGATTTTTAAACCATATAGAACCTCAAGCTTACACATAAATTTAATTTCTGGGGCCCTACTCTATATATTTAAGGAATTAAATTTTTTCATTTTTTCTAGTTGACTAATTTAAATAGGAAGAAATCGGGATACTGTACTGTGTGAATTTGCCCTACAAGAAGATGAATTTTGTTTTAGACACAGAAACACTGGTGAAAGAAAGGCTAGCTCTTTCCTTCCTGTGCAGTGAGTTGAATCCAGAGACCCCCTTTGATAAGAGGGGAACAGTACCAGCTTCTATGCTATGGTACTACAGTGTGTGTGGGAAGTAGGTTATCATCAATGACAAACCCATGACCCTGGTCAGCTCATCTTCTTCTTGAGCTGCTCTTTGCTGACCCCTCTTGTCTTCCAGGAAATGCCTCTTGGCTTGAGAGCGATCAAGTTCACAGAAAGCTCAGTGGTGAAACTGGGATTTAGCCATGTCCCAAGGGAAAGATCCTGGGGGAACAACTCCAAATGCTACATGTCATCACAGGTAAAACAGCTCGAGGTGCTTCCTGGATTCTAAAGGCTATGTGTGAAATTCTTTGCACTGCTTACAGCTGTGTGTGTTACTAATTTGATTTTTAATACTTCGAATGGAGCGCCGTTTGGCAGAATCTATGTAGTCGCTCTGTTAGTTTGAAGAGGGCTTAGCAACACAGCTCAAATCAGAATTTCAGATTTTATGATGTCGCTTTATTTAGAAGAGATGTACAGGACCTAGGAGCTCCCAGCTCACCTCCCTTCTCTTTGGGGCTGTTCCGTTATGTCCATGAGTCATCTCATCATGTGGGTTTTAAAGCTGAAAGGAGGTCGCTTGTGGCCAGTCTACTTTTTCAGAATTCATTCTCATTTTATGATATGTAAATCTCAAAATAAGAAATCAAAAAGAGAAAGCGTATATTGTAAGACTCTGGCCGTAAACTAGCTACCTCAAGTGCTTCAGGTTGATTTCAGAGCTACAGGGAGAGAGAGAGGAAGGGCCAGAAAGCACTTAAAACCTGCCTGTTTTCTCATCCTACTCAGGTTCATGCAACAGGTTTTCTTTTGTTTATCTTTGTAGAGTTTGTCTCATTTATGGCTATATTTAAGATTACAGAGGGAAAGCAGTGTAGAAGTTACAAACAGAGATATACACGTAAAGACATAACAGGTGGAAAGAAACGCGCCACACGCTAATGTGAGAGGTCGTTGCTGGACAACCAAATTCTGTCATTGGGACTTCCCCAGTTTTCCGTGATTAGTAGATCCCACACACAGTTAAAAATGAAGTCTGCAGAATCCTACAGTTTGATGAGTAAATGTGACTTTCTTCTCATCAAACCCCACATTTCTTGCCCGCTCTAGGAGGTGCTCTCCTCTATACCCTGAGCCTCTCTTCATTATACACAGTACCTCCAGGCCTGCATAGACCTGAGACAGTGCAGATTGGCACCACAGTGCAGCCAGGACATGGCCAAGGTACTCTGTACCACAAAGTAGGCTCCAGTCAGTCAGGGAAACTCTCTTATTGGCTACTCCCTGTCCCCTTCTGCGTAGTGAGCTCCTGCTATGGCCAAATTAATTTGGGTAGCTTCATTTAATCATCAAGACAAGTCTGTGAAATAGTGTCTTCCTTCATCCCATACAGTGGGTCTCAGGTTACAGGGTCTAAGGCAGAACCGCGGAGGGATCTTGTACCTCCCTACACATGGGAGAACTAGCAAGGGGACCTGCAGCTCTTTGCTGTACATTTCTTATGGGAGCCCCATCTCTGCTTCCTGACAGATCTCACAGCTCTCTACTTACCCAGCCTCTTGATTTTCCTTCCCCTGGATCCACGCAGACCCCTTATCTCATATACATAATTTCTTCCACAACCTGCAGGACAGAGTCTTTGGCTGTGGGTGCATTTTGCAACTACTGTTAAGATGCGCGAATATGTATACACCACCTCAAAGGTATATATATGCCTATATGTCAAAGGGTGCACACTCAACGTCTTTATTCTGCTGGAACTAAAATGCTGTTTAAAACAACTGCCTTAATTTAGTTGGAATAATTCTCCCTTCCTCTTGCCTTCCATTCATCTTACCTTGGGTTAAAAATTGGCCAGCAGACCTATTAAGCTTCCTTTTCCGGAGCAGCTGGATATTATGTCGTGCTTCCAGCTTGGAGGTATGCGCTGTGTGGATGCACGATTACATAGTGGGGCCTTCTGGAATGCATCCAGGTTGTCTGGCACTAAGGTTTGTACCTCCTTTGTGGTCAACCCCATGCAAACAGCCTCTTTCTGGACTACATCTGCCCTTTAGAAATGCTGTTTGGATACCTAATGAGGTCCACCCTCCCTTTCCGGTTAACTTGAGTACCTGCCGCCAAAGTTAATAATTAACAAGGTGTCACAATGCCTCTCACAGCTCTCTGTTCTTTGCTCACCTGCCTCCCTGCCTTTTCCTGCTGCTTCTGAATTGCTTGAACTCCCCAGGGATACAAACTCCCCATAATAACTGGAGGCACAAAGGCACAGACTTTTGTGGCTCTAACTGAAATTCAAACTTGGGCAAACCCAGGAGGCAATCACCTGGCCATTGCTCTAACCCGTATGCAGCCTCTCGGTGCTGCTGGAGCCCAGGTGAGCATGAAGCTTTAATGAGGCCTTAGCTGCAAATACATTGTGCAATTACTGTTAAGATGGGCGAACATTTGGCCCGGAAAGAATGGCATTTTAAGCAATAGGGTTTCCCTATTAGCTGTTCCCAGTGATTAATTCAGCCAGTTTGTTTATACATTTTGACAATTGTTCATGTGAAAGAGACCTGGGGATTTTATTTGACCACAATTTCATTATGAGCTAACAGTGTGATATGGCTGCTAATACAAGTTAATACAAGTTTAGGCTATGTTAAGTGAATAGTCTAAATAAGGGCACGGCAGCGTTCCCACTACCCTTTACCCTCATAGGTACATGGATCTTATTTTTCCAGACTAAAATTTGGCAAGTGGTGCAGAGACACTGGCATACACCATCTGATATATACTGTCCTCAAAAGTCCAGGACTTTGGGCTAGCATATGGAAGAGTCATCAATCTATTCAAACGTCTGTTTGCTCTTTTGTTGATGGGAGCCAAGCTGCTGATCTGTCATCTAAGTTATGTGTGGATCATTTCTGCTGGCACATTTGACTCTAAATTGTAGAATCTGCCTCTTCAGCGGTTTCCCTTACTGGCTCTAACCATTTGTCTCTCCTCATCTACTCTGTAAGTGTCTCTCTGGCTCCTGCAGCCTGCTGTGTCTCCTGGGGACTCTCTCTGGCATCAAGAAGAGAGGACATCCTCCATATGAGCATCTACTAAAGCCACTCCATCCCTCCGTAGTCCCCAAAATCTCTCCCAGTCCACCTCTTCAGCTGCTTTCTCCTCTCTCCTCTGTTGGATAAGTATCACCCTGGACTTGACTGCTTTGTCTACTATTATTACAAAATCACATTGGTGTGCCAAGACACTCCGGTTGCCCTATTAGGCCCTTTATCACATGGAAAGGGACATCTCTCCTCTGTGTCATTTGGGATGCTTTCCAAGTTTCTCCGGCTGCCTTAGGGTGCCCTGGATTGAAATTCCTGTCACTAGGACACTCACCCATCTGCTTCCTTTGTTCTCAGCTCCTTCCTGAAGCTTCCTGGCCTCCCCTAGGAGCTGCCTACTAAGTTCCTCAGATCCCTTACGTCCTAGGCCTGAAACCCTTTCCCTACCTCCCACTCAGGCTTGTTTGCAGCTACCCCCGAGGGTGTGCTCAACTCTCCCTGCCTGCTCTATTTCTTCCGAAAGCCCTCCTAGGCTTCTACAATATTGGAGTATTCTCTTGGGTGGAGCTCCTATGTGTGATGACTCTGATTCCTCCCAACTCCCTTCTGGAAGAACCACAGCTTCCTTTTGCCCTCCTGAGTCCCCCCCTCTCCCTGGCTTTGCCTGCTCTGTCTCTTTCTTATGCTCTCTTGGGCCTCTAGCTTCCCTTTGGCAGAGTTCATTTTGTGACCCATTCTCTCTTCGTCCTCAAACTCAGAGATTTCATTAAAGCCTCACTGTCCTACTGCAAATGGCTTGGCCTCAAAACAACTTCATCCATGGTCAAAATTGGCCACACATTCAATTTTCAAATTCTCTCTTATGCTAACAATTTCTGCCACCACACAAACAAATGATCCCCAAATCTCTTGCATCTAACTTTCTCTGTTCTACACTACCAACAGTATCTTATCTCTAAGGTTTTCCTGCTTTCAACTCTTAAAATTGTTTGTCTGTATGATTTCTTTGCTTTTTGCTCTAAAAAAAATAAACTCTTTATGCTGTAAACTATCTCAGAATGTGTAAGTTCACTGGGTATAGTTTTTAAAAGTTTGTAAAAAATTTTTTAGCCTAAAACTTATAACAAAAGGCTTACAGTTAAAAAAAAATCTCACTGGGCAGTGGTGGCGCACGCCTTTAATCCCAGCACTTGGGAGGCAGAGGCAGGTGGATTTCTGAGTTCCAGGCCAGCCTGGTCTACAGAGTGAGTTCCAGGACAACCAGGGCTACACAGAGAATCCCTGTCTTGACAAAAACAAAGACAAAAAAAAATCTCTACAGGACTCACCTTAATTTGCTACAACATACTATATGTGTGATTCAATTCCTGTTTAAAAAGTAGATCTGCTTACTGTATATGTTACTTGAATTCAATTCTTGTTTAGGAAAATAGATGGTTTTAAATAGCAACCAGGTGGCTGGTTTGTTGTAAATGAAACTTATAGCTGGAGCAGGTACCACAGCTTTGAGAAAGGCAGGGCTGAAGAAGTGGTGTCAAGGATGAGACCTGACAGTTGGCTAGAGGTACAGACCATGGAAGTGTTATGAAGGATAATGGAAGTAAGAGGGCCCCAGACAGAGGGAGCAGGATTCAGTTCAGTTGCGGTATCCATAAATGAAGGCAGAGGCTCCAGAGAGGCTAGCGGGAATTTCTTCCAACTACGGGATCACTTGATCTTTAAACACAATAGAGAAATGAATGCAAAATCAAATATATAATCAAAGCAAGCAAACAAACACATCTGCTTTTCTATGTGACTAAGGGTTGTGGGAATGCACAGGTGTCACTGTGTGACTCTTCCTGTAGCAAGTCATGGTAAATGGATGGCCAAGTCGGTTAGGGTGAGGACTGGCCACACAGACCATGTTGTCTATGCAAAGTCACAGTGAACAGCTGGCTGTGGTAGAGTGTCCAGGGTGGTGAGAGGAAAGACGGGAGGAGGGGAAATAGAGGTTGGTGTGTCCTGATGTCGCATGTCTGACCAGCTGTGGAATTTTCACTCCATCCTGTGAAGAAACCAATGAGGGATTTTCAACAGAGCCATGATCCCTCTCATTTCTCCTCCAGTGTCACAAAACACTTCAACTTTTAAGGGCTAAAAATAACATCAGTGTTTAAGCTGTCCTGATTTGTTCTCTTTGGAGGCTGGGGCTGAGGGTTGGCTGGAGTCTGCACAGCTGTATCCAGCTGGGGACTCAAGAAGGGCCTAGAAATCCAAGATGTCTCAGTCGTGTTCAGGAACGACACAGCTGGAATGCTGGCTCCTCCTCTCTCTGCCCGTGGTTCTTCCTTAGTTTATGTTGCAGAATTCCAAAGGGAAGGTTTCAGAAAGCTGATCCCTCACGATCTTGCACTTATCAAGTCTTCAGCTCCATCATAATAGTGAACATAGTAGCCAAAGCAAGTCTACTCTTATACCTCAAGGTCCATGCTAGTTGTGGCCATTCAGGGTGATGAGTATTATGAGACAGTGTTTTGGGGGTGGCCAGTGTAACAGACTTCCACAATTGTGGCGAGCTTTGCAATCTATGGCGGAGAGTATGAAAGGGTGAAGAAGGATAGCACATACAAACTATTGAAGTGAACATCAAGTGCTCAGTCCTAAATAAGTCATATAGCACTTCCCAGAGAACGTTAGAAAAGGATTCAGAAAGATTGTAAAGCAGAATGATGGAGAAGAGCACTGTGGAACACTGTCTTCTGACACGGCATGGCCTCTACAGTCAGGAGCACACGGCAGATTTGCCTACCTGCACACACACACTCACACACAAGCAGACACACACATAGAGACACAACACACGTACACACACATAGAGACACACTTAGACACACACACACATGCACCTATACACACATATATGCACATGTGCACACATAAACACACTTACACATACACACACATACAGACACACACACACACACACACACACAGAGGTGGAACTAATTTGAAAGAAGTGTGCTAACAGGAGTAAAGGAGTGGTAAGAGGGGTTAATGGGGTGAATACCATTATAATGTATTACACACACACACACACACACACACACACACACGTATATATAATTATTAAAATAAGTGCAAATGAAGCTATTGTTACATTTTAGTAAAAAGTGAAGAGAAACTATATTTACATAGAGAATAATATTGGCTATAACCATTGATAGAGTCAAATAAATAACACTTGGTGAGAACATGGAGGGTACGAATAAATGACTTCCTAAGAGATACCCAGCAGAGAACTACATATATCAGCCTAAGACTACTCTTAAAATCAAGGTGGTATTTTGTAAATGATATATAAAGCCAAGGTAATATATTTATCTGATCATAGGGGGAAAATGAAAAGCAACCATCAAAAGAGATTGTGATGAGTACATAGAAACTTCAAAGCTGAAGTCTCCTTTGGGAAACCTGAGCATCATCAAGAAACATAAGGACTGTATTGTCAAATGTGAGATCAGACATAAAGATGGAAATTTGCCATTGTGATTAGCAATCGGGAGGCCGATGTTTTGCTTTCAGATTCGTAGCTGAGTCTTTGGAAACATAACAAACTGTAGAGAACCAGAATGAACAGGCTGTAGAGAGTAGAAACATAGCTTCCTTAGCTTTTTCGGGCCCTGAGCTCCTATCAGCTCTGATGTCTAAATTGGTGCCATCAAAGAAGATCTGTAAACAGGAAGACTAAGCTATCTACCTGCCAGGAGATGTCAAACACTTTAGGAGTGGTTTCCAAGGTCACATGTCCAGTCAGCTGAGTAGCAGGGGCATTAAGCTTTCACCTCTGTGTAAGCACATAACATAAGGTGCTATTTACTAATCTAAGCAGATATAGTTTAAGAGAGAATGGGAGAGCAAGAAAGAATAACAATGAGTTAAAAAAACCAAAAAACCAAAACAAAACCAAAGCAAGAACAGTGTGAAGACTGGATGGAAGAGTTATGTAAATCAGTGATGCCATTTCTACTATAAGGTCTGTATTACCACTCAAAGCTAAAACCCATATTTCCTGTTCTACACTGTGACTCACTGAGACACCCACCTGGTACCAGGGATGTGCTGCAGTAAGGCACATTGGTGAACATCAGCATCTTTTCTGAAGTGAAATCCAGTTAGCTAAAAAGGCATTCCAACTCTGACCAGTCTTCTGCTCCTGCTAGACTTTCTTTCATACAGAATTCATAAGAGCACACACTTATTCCCCAGGCTGTGTAGGTGTGTGTGTGTGAGGTATCCAATATTTTATCATTAAATAGACCGTGTTTTCTAATTGTACTCAGGTGACAGCAAATGTAATGTTCTGACCACATCTAAAGTACACTAAACGCTGCTATGATGTCTGAAAAGTTAGCAAGTGTACTTCGACTCAGTAGTTCAGCATCACAATGGGTTTGTCAGGACATGGTATACAACCAGATGCCACAAGGAATGTCTCTACCACTTCTGCTGCTCACACAAGCCTTCACGAAACCCCAGAGACCTTGAAGTTGAGTTGTAACACTTCCTTCCTACACAGAGATACCACATTTGGGGAAAGCACACAAAACTGCTCTCAGCAAGTTCTCTAAGGGTAGTGAGATGTAAGGCCTCTGAAGTGGAAAGGAAGGCTTCAGTTCTGCCTCCTGCAGATGAATTGGGGTTCCAACTTTGAACATATTGCTTAGCTTCTCTGTGTCCCAAGGTTGATATCTGGAAAATAACTACATCTGCCTCCACTGCTTGTCGTGAAACCTAAATGAATCAAAGTGTGTGACACTCTTGAAGAAGCCTTGGCAGGTAGTATGTGCGTGGTGAACTCCACCTGCTGGAGCTACTTCCAGACTCCTGTGAAGAGATTTCAAAAGGTAACATCTGAACGTGGTTTTGGTCTCCCCACGGTAGTACAGATAAGAGCTTATGTAGTGACATCTGTTTGATGAACATTTCATCAGGGCTTTGATATTTCATTTATTGCTTACCTCCAGCAACATGAGGAACCAAGGGAACACCAAATGCCTTGGGCTCTGGGTGGCTTCTGCAGGTTCACCCCAGCCTTCTCGAGCACATCCCATGCCCCCA
Organism: Uromys caudimaculatus; assembly: GCA_028551405.1. Taxonomy (NCBI): domain Eukaryota; kingdom Metazoa; phylum Chordata; class Mammalia; order Rodentia; family Muridae; genus Uromys; species Uromys caudimaculatus. Next base: position 22,525,792 of record CM052717.1, on the reverse strand, counting down.
GTCCCAATAGCATGGGCCATCTGCAGATATGTTAGTGCCTGGGTTTCCTCTTCAAAGGACACTGGTCACATGCTGGTACACTGGGTCAGAGAATTTTGCTGACATTTCTTCTTGGAGCCTCAGAATTCAAATTATATATTACCTTGGAGCAAACTTCCAGGGTCTTTTTTATTTGCAACCAATAAAGTACTGTACTTAGAATAAGCCAGTTCTTAGCACTGATCTTTATCAAAGGGAGTTGACTGCATTCTGTGAAGTGAATTTTTCTTTTCCAGGCTATTATAGTAGTATGTGTCTTAGGGTTGGGATTATAATTTGCTATGAGTTTGTTTTCAATGAGTTACATAGTACTTTATATTAATTATGAAATATAAATTTGGCAGTCATAAAAAGTTAATAGAATGATCAAACTGACAGATGATAATTATTTTAAAATTTTGTGCATACATTCAGAATTATTTATGTTCGTATTTTTAAAAGAATTTCATATTTATATACAATATATTTTGATGATATTCACACATGTACCCAATTAGGTGAGCAGCCCTTGTAGGTTGACCATGGAGACCCTACCCTTGTACAAATAGACAACACCAATTAGACTCAGTGGGCTATAAAAAATAATATAATTAATTCTTACACTACATACCCGCTAATATTCACACTTTCCATAATTTTAAAGTGTCTTCATTTGCATTTTACGTGAGAAAAACCATGAGCCCCTGAAAAATGGTACTAAAATACCACTGTGAATGTCAACATTTCCTGGGCATGTCACTCCTCACAGAAAACAGTGACAGATTGGCTGCATGAAATGTGTATGATACAAAGAGTTGTTTGTACACACAGTTACTTAAATTTAGCTATATTTCACCATAGGCCTTTGTGTGTGTGTATGTATGTGTATGTTTGTGTGTGTGTGTGAACGTGTGTGTGTATGTATGTATATGCCTGTGTCTATGTGTATATATGTGTGTGTGTGTGTGGTGTGTGTGTTTATGTGTGTGTATGATGTGTGTATGTGTGTGTTCATGTAAGTGTGTGTGTATGATGTATGTATATGTGTTTGTGTTTATGTGTATGTGTGCATTCGTCTGTGTAGGTGTATGCATATGCGCGTATGTGTGTATATATGGATGTGTTATGTGTATGTGCATACATATTGATGCTTACTTGTATACAAATATCAGGAAATGCAAACTTCTAGCACGTTCCTGTTACATTAAAAAGCATCATTAGGAGTTTAAGTTGAAATTCATTAAGGCTTCTAGCTTAGATCAACACATTGTTTTTAGTTTTTTAAGAGTCACCTAATAATAGTTCCCACTGAGTACAGCAGCTTCATCCACAAGGATTGCCAGGAGCTCAGCAGAATGCATAGAATTAGGATCTCTCACCCGGCAGAGGGAGGCACACTGAATCCAATAGCCATTCCTCACCTGCCATGTTACAAAGCCCAACGCAGTACGATTTAAGAGCATGATCAAAGAGTTACTTTTCTCACTAAGTCTCCAGGGGGATATAGGATGACAGTATAATTACCCAAGTTAGAATTTAGCCAGCCACAGAATTAATACTACCACCGCTCTTGTAGGAAACACAGAAATGGGAGAGAACCTGCAGGTCTTTAATGGCCCAAAGAGGTCAAGCCCTTGGTTTTATATTTCACCCTAGAGACACGTGAGATATTTCCCCCATGACCAGGATGCCATCCAAGCCTACCTGCTCTGTTTCTTAACTAGACTGAAGAAAATGGTCATAATTTTAATAGGACATTGACCTTGTGTCACAAAGGTCTCCTAGAGACTGCAAGGCCCTAAGGGGCTAGGTAGGTAATCAGTGGAAATGACAGCTTGGTCCCCCTGCCATGATCATGGGCAGAGTTGACTCAGTCTGCAGAGGGGCCTTCGTGTTGGATGGAGGAAGACACATAGAGTCCAGGGGTGTCCTTGGCATATAAAACTTGTTTTATCTGACTTCACTGCCTTAACTCAGAACCTTTGTATCGGAAGCACTTTGCAGGTGGTTGCCAGGGAGGTTCCTAACAGCAGCAGTCACTGGAGGCAGGCCACAAGCTACTGTCTCTTCCTTACATGCTTCTGTTTTATAAGCACCCACATCTCAGTAACTCTCAAGTTCCCCTCGAGGAACTGAAAGCTGAAGCTATAGAGTCAGCCCTGATGCTGCCTTGGAACGGCAACTCCGGGCTCACAGATACAGCTACTAGGGCTCTTGGAAGACGCCTTATAAAAGTTGATCAAAAGTTTTCAAGTATTCACCCAACCTTAATTAGGAACACCATGGGAACTCTACCAAGATGCAGGATGTACTTGTGCCCTCAAGAGAAGCAGGCTGGATTGAGGCATTTTCTTCCTCTATGCAGGGAAGGTCTGAAGAATAATTTTACAATTAGATACCATTAAGGATGATGAAAGCTAGAGAGTGTAAAGCAGGCAGAATTAATTACTTACTTGAGGGTCTGCTCAGGCCTCTTTGGCAGCGTTCATGCTGATGGCAAATTAACCCTTGGTCCCCAATTCTGAGAAGGCTCAGGGCCACTGCAAGCTCCAGGGCTCCTCTGAGTAGAGGCAGCCAAGCTCCTTCTGCTTCCTCCTTTAGCCCATATCCCGCTCTCCTCCTTTTAGGCAACTCGAGCATCGCCAGCAGCAGCTGAATCTCCCCATCATCGTCTTCCTCTTGTTAATTTCATTTCTGTGTGATCGCCATATGGACATGGTATTCCTGCAAATTAGAGTGTTGTAGAGAAGTAAAGATTTCACCTTCCAGCTCTGTACCCTGCTTCAGTTCCCTGAAGGCTTCACCCCAAAGTCCTCCTGCAGTAGACGAGTTTCTGAATACATGATGTACAAAACCTAGAAACTCCTTCTGCTCTGTTCTCCAAAATACACTTGACTAATATTGATAGGGTTCTGGGGACCAGGAGTGTGAGAGGGTTATGAGAAATTCATGTGTCTAATTATCAAAACTTTGGAGATATGCTCAATGGCACAACACCTGTTTCTTGCTCAGAACACAGCCACAGTTTGCATGTTCTATTTCAAAAAATGATGCATGTTTTCATAGAATATCATGAAGCTACATACCTTGAGCATAAATTCATGTGTATATATTCAAGGAAAAAAGTAATCATTTAGAGAAACATGGAGAGATAATTACCTTGGAGCTCATGACATTTATAAAAGACATTTTGGAATTAAATCAATCCAGGAAGTCAAAAATTCTGCATCAGTGCTGAACGCTGATGGATGTCTAGCATCTGCATGAGCTGGGTCAGAAGCAGCATTAACCATAGTGAAATGCAAGAAAACTGAGCCATGGTCACTGACCTTTCAGAAGAAACTGGAAACAACTTAACTTAAAAAATACTATAAAATATAGCAATAAATGTGTAATTGAAAAATTATTATGCATGTGATAAGAATCTAGGGTATTAGATCCAGGTGTATTAGTGCTTACCTGTAGTCCCAGAACTTGGGGATGAGTTAGGATAATCTCAAGACCATCAGGAGACACTATGTCAAACAATCCAAAAAAATCTAAGACAACATAATTTCATTATTAAAATATAAGTTCAAGCAGTCAAGTACAACAGTTTATGCCTTTATTAGCAGTTTGGAGGCTGAGACAGGGAAATCACCTTGAGTTTGAGCTTATCTTGGTTACAGAGTATGTTCTAGGCTAGCCTGGGCTACAAAGTCTCAGAAAAAGAAACACAATTAAAAATTAAATTAAGCAACAAATTGCCTGTATCCAAAGCAGAATTTGAAACATGGTAAGAATACAATAGCTATTTCACCATGCAGTATTTACAGAGTTACTAAGCACTGGTAAGTTGCCTTTCTTCATGGAGCTCTGAAAACAGGACTTCAACAATTGTGTAAAATGTGCATCAAAGGGTTTTTTCATATATTTTTTCCTTAAATTAAGTCTTAAAAATGAACTTTTGAAAATGGACAAAAATTTAACTAAACTTAGGTTAAACTGGTAAGCAGACATTTCTTTAGAAATCATGTCACGAGTAGTCATCATCTCCTTAGAGTGTTAAGAATATTGTCCTTCCAACTTTAGTCTTCCTAACTTTAGTATCATGGCAAGAGGCCTTATGACAGCAACATGTGTTTGGACACTGTAGCCCAGAATAACAATGTGGACTGTGTTCTTCCCCCAAAGCAGTATTATTCAGAAGCACCTTTGACCCTTTCCATGTAGTTTATTAACAGTTAGCAATTTGGTGAAGCAAAATTAGAGAGTAGCATATCCTTTTTGATTCTCCAGGAACACTTTCAAACTGGCTACCACATCTGTGGCAAGTTGGAGACTTTTACATAAGATGTGCTGTTACCATGGCAACATTAACACCACTCCTTCCAGCATTGCAAGAGCAAGGTGTTGACATAGCATGCTTTAGTGATTTTTTTCCCATCTCCTGGTGTAAGGAGGAGTCCAGGGAAATGTTATCTGAAGCAATTGTCACTTATTCTTGGGAAAACAGCCTCAGAGGAATACAGTTCCTAAATCAGTTCTTCATTTTCTCTTACTTAAAGAATATTATGACTGTTGCTGTCCCTTTGCCTAAGATCTACTATCTTTGCCCTCTCCTATCCCCCTTTCTGCTTTCTCTTCAACTATTTTTCTTACCTATTTAGTAACCATCTACCATATGTTTAAGTAGTGAAGTGTCTAAATTCTAGAAATAATGTAGTAGATAAAGCCGATAAAACCCTGACTCATTTCACTTACATTCAAATTAAGAAGAAATGATTAGTGTAAGTCAGGTGGTAATATACATAATCAAACAATATCATATAAGCAAAGAGATATGTGCAAGTCTAGGTAATATTTCAGAAAAGATAATCAGAGAAGATTATCTATGCATTGATATATAAGGGAGAGCCCTTTTCTAGGACTTGATGGAGTAAGAAACTAATGTTTAGAAAGAAATGAGGCTGGATCACACTGGAATTGTATAATGTCAAGGGCAATAGGTGAGATGACTGGTGGGTGAGCTAAGCAAGAGTTCATCAATATAGCGGCTTCTCCTATCTGGAAACGACAGACTTCATTTTAGTCACGGCTGTAGGATGTCGTGAAAGAATTGGACCACTGACTGGGAGAGGTCAAGATTCCACACACATTTTTAAAGTGTCACCAGGTGGTCATTTTTGGTGAATTTTGAAGTGTTTGAATTAAGCCATGAAGGATAGTCTAACAGGAGTATATTAATCTTAATGTAGAAAATGAGATTATAATAATTTAACACATAAGGAATTAGATTATTTTCTTATGAAATAAAATGCCCAGAGACAGGCCTTCTGATAATCCAGGCCTCTAACCCAACTATAATTCCAGTTACACAAAGGGCTAAAGTGGAGGATCCCAAGTTCAAGGTCAGTCTGGGCTACACGATTAGTTCAATCCCAGCCTAGATAATTTAGGGAGATTCTGCATTTGAAAAATAAAACAACAACAACAAACAAACAAAACCAAACCAAACAAACAAACAAAAGAAGGGCTAGGCTTGTAGCTTAATGGTAAAGTCCTCCTGTGCCATGGGCAAAGCTCTAAGTTCAATCCCAGTAATGCACAAAATCAAAATACAAAGGTCTAAATAGTGGAACAGTATGTTCTGAGTATACTCACGACCCTGGGTTCGATCACCAGCAACAAGACAAACAACAAAGTAAATGAAACAAACAGAAACTTCTGGAAATATTTGGTCCAGAATAAGTAGAATTGTGTTCAAAGAAGCCATAAAAATCACAGGCTCTCCTTGGTGTCCAGTCTTATTGTCCTTAGCACATGCTTTTCAATCTCCTGGTTGCCTGGATGGCAGCTGCACTCAAAATGGCTGTTCTACCCAAGGATGGCAACCCTGCCTCAAGGTGGAAGCTCTACTTTATCAGGGAAGCTCTACCTCAAGAGGACTGCTCATCTTCAAAATGGCAACTGCACCTCAAGATGGCAACTCTGCTTCAAGTTGGCAACTCCACCTCCAGATGATGGCAGCTCCACTTACAGGCAGAACAACTAAGTTCCTGCAAGAAAGAATGAGAAAACAGCTAGGAGGAGAAGATAGTACTTATTAGATTCAAAAATTAGAATTTCCCAGAGGTACCCAGGAAATTTTCATACCTGTAACATTGCCCTGAACTGCATGAGATGTCTAATTGAGGGCTAGCAAACTTTGGAGATGGAGATGAACTTGTGTTCACTTCAAACACAAGAAAGCTCTGGCTTTATTGGTATGAAGTAAGAAAACCCTTAATTATCTATAAGCAACTAGCAACATCAACCACGGAAGGAAAGAGGTCAGCAAGTAAGGATGGTGTGGGAGAGGAATTGGACACTTAAGAGAAAGCGGACCCAGAAGAGACTTGTGGGAAAGTAAACCACAAACAAAAACCATGTGGGCATTATAAAGGATGGAGTGTTAGTCGCAGAAGTTTGTCCATCATCCAGGTGTCTGTATTTGGACGGCAGTAACAATTAGACAACACTTGAAGTCTGATTGAAGTCAGACACTGGGGGTGTTAAAGTCCCCTGGACTTCATGCAATAGGCAAAAGAACACCACTGAAAATTCAAAAGCATTAAAGGGAAATCAATAGAGTGTCTACACAATACCAATCTGTAACCTCAGGGCACTAGTAAAGACACACTGAGATAATTTGTGCAAAGTGCTTAGCCCAGTTCCTGGCACAGAGGAGCGGAGGCCATTATTATAGGATGCACTAAACTGGAGAAAGACCACAGGTAGGGAGCCCAATTAAGAGGCTTTTGCAAAGCACAGAGAGGAAAAGCAGCCAGAAAAGGGAACTGGATGAAAGGAAGGTTTTCACCATCCTAGCAGCAAACTTGTAAGAGCTACTAGACAGGCAGAGAATGTGACTGTTTCTCACACAGGGCCTTGGAGGAACAGGCCGGATCAACAGCACTTGCTCTAATCTGTTAGAGAGACACTGGTGTCAGGTGGCAGGAAACTTTATGAATATATTAGTCTGTGTTTTGTTCTAACTTAGGCAGAAGCACATAGGGGGTGTTTTCCCAGGGGCCTACCAAGAGCTCTTTGTGTTCTGAACCTGCCCTTTCTAAACTTCAGAGGGGATGGTGAGTTATTTGCTGTAGGGCCAGAACCTGAATTTAAAACAGAAGATGATCTTGCATTCGGGGGTTTATTGGAAGCTTAGATCTATGGAGGAAGGTGTGGGCTGAGGATGGAAGAGATTAAGCCAAAAGAGGAGAGAGGGAAGAGGAGTACGATGCTGGGGTCTGGGAGATACAGGTGCCTCTGTTCTCCCCCCAAATTCCATGGCCAAAGAATATGCTTCTGGGTAGATGGCACATCAGGAGATCAGGTTGTGAGAGGCAGTGCAGAGAAGCCAGGCATCACACTCAAGGTCTTTGCAGGAGGAAGAGCTGGGAGAAACCTCAAGGTGGCAGGATCAGATGTCTAATCCTAGCTCCTGTAGGACTGAAGGGTGGGCAAGGGGCACGTCTTAGCCTTGTGCAGCAGTACCCCATTAAATGGCCCAGTGTCCGAGGCAGAACTTGGGGGTAGGGGTTACCTTTAGGAATGACATTTTCATCGTCCTCTATCCGAAGAATGAGAAACCCTCTTCAGTCAGTCAGTCAAACAGACTTTGAGTGCTTCAGAAAAGACTTCACACCTTCCCATTGCCTGAAAACGAGTCAAGGAGTCCAACGCAACCAAACATCCTCAAACTGCACAATAGCCTACCACCCACCAAAGGGAGGCATTGGCCTTACCTTGTCACCCTGCCAGGCTTTAAAGATGATAAGTGTAAATGGCCAGCTTATGTTAGGGGGCTGCTGGGTCATGTCTGTTTCCGTTAAGGAAAACAGATCTGTGTTAGACAGTCTAGATTTAAAATGTCATTTTAAGGTTTTATGGTCACGCCATAAAACAAAACAGATTTATGAGATAAATAAAAGACAGCTCCTTCCCTAGGAGTCTGGTCACAAAAGCCTTCTTTATTTATACTTGGTATTATACTTGTTGGGGGTGGGCCCTTTGTCTAAAAGGAGAACACGTGGACCTCCTATCCTATGGGAGAAGGGCAATAGCCTGCCTGCTGGCACTGGTCTTTTCGATTGGGGTCCTATTAATTGGTGGCAAGCTGATTGGAGAGAAAGAGACAGAGATTTCTGGCCTACAGAACTGACTTCTGTTCCAGTTGAATGGCCGGGGAATGCTTTAGGAAGGTGAAATGCCTCACCCCACTGCAGGGAAAGGAGAAGGTCTCTTTTAGCCCACATGCCCAGTACAAGGAACCCAAGATGGAATAAGCTATTTTTCTCCAAAATGAAAGCTATTGCCCAGGTGCCCCATTCACTCTGCTCTATCTTTTTTTTTTTTCTCTCTCTCTCTCTCTCTCACTAATTGCACTTCTCTTTTGTACCCACCATCCTCGCTTCAGGCTGGCAGACAGCCGGGGCACTGGCAGCTCACTTCCATGTCTGAATTGGCTGCCAGACTGGCTGCAGTCAACTCTTCCTTGAACTCTCTGTATGCTAGTTCAGAGAGTTCTGTTCCTCCATCGTCCCACCATGATATCTCCAAATGGCTGCGTATAATTGGGTTCAGAGGAGTTCAAAGCTATGCCCCAGCATCCTTGTATCAAAGCTCATTGAGTAACAGGGGAGCCGCGTGCTGGCATTCGGGCATGGGGTGAGGAGAGTTATTAGTCGAACACATTCAAATCTGTCACGCTAGATCCCTAGGTACACAACAGGTTTGGGGTTCAGCCTTGACAAGTTCAGGTGTGGTCCCCAGGAGATGGCTCCCCTAATCAGTATAAAAATATCTCATTTGGGCTAATGCACTTCGCCAATTTCATAGCCTCTCCTTGTGAGACTCATTTACATCTCCTTAAACGCCAAAGCTTTCTCCAGAGATTGTTCATTTATTATATTTATTTTCTTGGACATGATTTTTAACAAACCTTCCCCTAAAGAGCTTAGAGCTATTAGCTCTACTGAACAGTTACACAAGAGAGAGTTAAAGGCAAGTGGTCCAGGAGAAAGGATTAGGTCTCTGTGACCCAAACATATTTATCTGCCCCTGAAACTGGCTGCATTAGTTCTTCATTCCTGGGTCATGAGCTCCAAGAGCAACAGCAAGAGCATTCTGTCATTCGCCAAGATGAATGGTAGATTCCAACCTAGGGCTAGTCTGGTATATTCTGAGTTTAGCAAGCCATGTTGTAGGACCTTAAGGAAGGAAGCCGTTTCAACAACAGAATGCTATCAGGAAGGAAATCAGGGAGCCTCAACCTCATGGGGTCTGACAGACACAGGATGCACCTTCTTTGAATCAGAACATCTTCTATCATTTGCAGCAGTGATATCCCTAGCTTCTACTGGGGATGTCTCACCTCTCAGCATGGAGCCTGGCTACCTTCAATATCTGGCATTCATGGCATCCTGAATGCTCCCCCCCAAACTCCAGAGTCATTAGTACAATGTCTTCTAGTGCACAACTGATCAAGTTCATCCTCCATTTAATGGTTTCAGCACCTGGAACTTTATTTTCATTGAAGGCAACACCGTCTTGTGTAACGTGTGAATCTTTATATAACGCCCGTTTCTAAAACTGAGTCCTGTTTCTAGGATTACCGCCACGTCCTCATATCTTTTAGAACAATAGGTGATCATTTAATCCTGCTGTCAAAAAGAATATCTCTTTTAGTTAGGGCTATGTGCATTTATATTGTACATTCTCCACAGATTTTTATTGAGCAATTACAGTGCACCAAGTCCAGGCTGGATGTGGGGTGGTGATACTGGTTCTGTAGGTACTCTTAGCTCACACACCTCAGAGCAATTTTTATTTTCTCCAGAGAGGAGAAATTCCAGCCTGGCTAATTTCTGTGTCTCCCTTGATTTGCTTTTCTCTAAAAGAAAAAGTACCACAAAACTTTATTCTTTCTAAATAAAGAAAGCACCTACCTTTCCCCTCTACACACATTCTCTAACCATGAGGCCAGTGTCATGTGCTGCTGAGACAGGTATACATTTACACTGTATCCTTTGGCACTGCAGCCCAGCCAACATTCATGGGACACACTCTTATCTAAGATATTGTTTGTGTTAAGGAAACCTAGTCCATATGCTTTGAAATACCAGGGCAGGTAGGGACAAGCCAAGGTCAAGAGATGACTACCCTAAGCAATAAAAACAACTCCATTTCTCCTACACTAGTGGAAGGGTCTGAACTCAGGCTCACGGCAGCTTGGGTGAGATGCTTTTCCAGAACTTGTCTTCCCACAGGCCTTAAACACATCAACTTTCTTCTCCTAAGCAATCCTGCAGATGCTTCAAAATCATAGCAACTGATTTTTTTCATAAACATATTAATAATATGATACATTCATAATTAAGAGTCCTTAGGAGATTTACCTAGGTAAGATCAAAGCAGATGATGCAAGAAAGGCCACGTGACAAATGAGGAATGTGTCTTGAGCTCCCTCCTGGACATCCTCCACCAGGGCCTGGCACTCACAGTGTCACTACCACGTTTTCAGTCGCGATTTCTCTGATTGTCACTTTAGAGTGACCTTCTGGAACATACTTCATCTGAAACTAAATAGGGCAAGAACTGCCAAGTTTTGACCAAAGACCAGGGGTGTGACCTAAACCCTGATGACTTGGGTTCATTCCCCAGGACACACTTGGCAGAGGGGGAGAACTTCAGCAAACTGTCCTCTGACCTTCACAAGCTCAACAACATGACACACATGTCCACACATATACATCTGAGCACACACAAGCAAGAATTAATTAATAAAAGTATAATAATGTTTTAAATAGTAACAGCAGCATAGTTGTCAACATCTATTCCCTGACTAACTTTCCTGGAATTTATAAGTGAACTCGAATTACTTTTTATTGATATATTTGCCTACTGCCATTTCTAGTTGACAAAGATTCCTCTGTGAATCTCTCTAGTCTTGGTTTCCAAATCTAGAATACATTTGCATTTTATATACAGAAACACAAAGAATTGTGGCAAATCGCTTATATAGATTTCATGGCTAGAATCCAGCATGTGTCACACATAGGGAGTACAGAGCTATGTGTGGTGGTTTGAACATGTTTGGCCCAGGGAGTGGCACTATTAGGAGGTGTGGCCTCCTTAGAGTAGGTGTGGCCTTGTTGCAGGAAGTGTGTCACCCTCCTCTTAGCCATGTGGGAGAAGTCAGCCTTCTAGCAGCCTTCAGATGAAGATGTAAAACTCTCAGCTCCTCCTGCACCATGCCTGCCGGGATGCTGCCATGTTCCCACCTTGATGATAATAGACTGAACCTCTGAACCTGTAAGGCAGCTCCAATTAAATGTAGTTCTTATAAGAGTTGCCTTGGTCATGGTGTCTGTTCACAACAGTAAAACCCTACATAAGATATTATATTAAAAAGTCATGACTGTGATAGTAGAACGTAGTTCAAACTATAGCTTCACCAAATCATGGTCAGTGGCACAAACAATTTAACTCTTATGGACCTGCTTTTTTATTTTTCTCTATCATGGCTGTAAGAGAGTTACAAGACTGCATGCTCTTCACATGGTAATTAGATACACTTAGAAGATACTGAGGAAATACTATTTTCCATCATTATTGTCTTAAAGACATTCATTTTACATTGAAGAAACATACAGAGAATTGGTGTCTTAGTCAGGGTTTCTATTTCCGCACTAACATCATGACCAAGAAGCAAGTTGGGGAGGAAAGGGTTTATTCAGCTTATATTTCCATATTGTTGTTCATCATTAAAGGAAGTTAGGACTGGAACTCAAGCAGGTCAGGAAGCAGGAGCTGATGCAGAGGCCATGGAGAGATGTTACTTACTGGCTTGCTTCCCCTGGTTTGCTCAGCTTGCTTTCTTAAAGAATCCAAGACTACCAGCCCAGGGATGGCACCACCCACAAGGGGCCCTCCGCCCTTGATCACTAATTGAGAAAATGCCTTACAGCTGGATCTCATGGAGGCATTTTCTCAAATGAAACTCCTTTCTCTGTGTTAACTCCAGCTTGTGTCAAGTTGACACAAAACCAGCCAGTACAGTTAGCAAATGTTTATGTGCATTACATATATATGATACATTAAGAATAAATAACAAAACTTTGAAAGGATGGTTGGGCTGCGGTGAGGGGAAGGGAACATAACAAACAGAAGGGAGAGGAGGTCGGAAGACTGAAGAGAACAAGGAAGGGCCATGCCCATGGTCGTGAAAATCTTCCATTGATGTCTGAGTTCAGACCGTGGAAATCAAACTACCTGTCCATGTTCCTTGTGCTTATTTAAAGGTATTGCTGGTAAGGAGAAGCCACAACTGATGCAAAGTAGTGTTAAATGCTGTGTCACTGATCTTTAGTACCCATTAACAATGAGATTTAGGTTCTTGGACCTTTTCTCCAGGACAGGAGTCAGGTGGGGAGCATGGATCATGAAAGAATTATAACTCAGATTAACAGGACCAAAGATGGGAAGCAATATCATCAGAGCAAGAGTGGCCAGACTCAAAACCAAAAATTCAGCATACAAGAAAATCCTGAACTTTAGGTATACTTTTATTACTATAAACAGATCCTGTGCTATACTATAAACACACTGTCTTAGTCAGGGTTTCTATTCCTGCACAAACATCATGACCAAGAAGCAAGTTGGGCAGGAAAAGGTTTATTCATCTTACACTTTCTCATTGCTGTTCATCACCAAAGGAAGTCAGGACTGGAACTCAAGCAGGTCAGGAAGCAGGAGCTGATGCAGAGGTCATGGTGGAATGTTCCTTACTGGCTTGCTTGCTTCCCCTGGTTTGCTCAGCCTGCTTTCTTATAGACCCCAAGACTACCAGCCCACAGATGGCACCACTCACAAGGGGCCCTGTCCCCTTGATCACTAATTGAGAAAATGCCTTACAGCTGGATCTCATGGAGGCATTTTCTCAAATGAAGCTCCTTTCTCTATGATAACTCTAGCTTGTGTCAAGGTGGCACACAAAACTAGCCAGTACACCAACAGAGACACACACAGAGACACAGAGACAAAGATAGAGAGAGATTTGTAGTTTTCTGTAAGTTAAAAAGCAACCACTTAACCTCTGTTTGAACAGCAACCTTATCTAGAGAATTGATTTATTCACTATGCATTTGGTAACCATGGACAAATCAGATGACTATTAATTAGCTTTAGAAAAAAAAAGAGGTGAGTGGGAAGGGGCCACAGAAACAATGTAGAAAAGATCCAATGTGGCTAGCAACCTCAGGGAAGCATTGAGCAAATAGCTGCATCAGAGTTGAGAACGTGAGGTCAAGGCACAGAGAGAGAGAGAGACAAAAGTGTTGGTCACCGAGTGTGAAATGGATGCTTCACCATCAAGTTTCAGAACACCTTGTCTTATGGTCATGGGTTCCCTTTCCATGTTCCAGCACACCCAACCTCGATGCTGAGCACGCTAATGCTCTCTATTTAGACAGAGGATCACACCAACAAGAAAGCTTTGAAATGTCTGCTAGACAGGCAGCTGTCCTTCATGACATGGGTAGATGAGGAGACAAGGTATGCATTGATACAATGTATACATGCAGTGTGCCTACTATGCTCTGATTCTTTGGAGCCCTTCTCCTAATAAAAACTCAAAATGGAATCAGAAAATCTCCATTTCTATAAATGGTTCAGGTGACTCCTCAATTATTTAGAATGAACTCATTGTCTACCATTTAATAACAGAATGTCTGTCTCAAGAAAAATAAATAGGAGCCCAAAAAAAGGCTGATAGAAAAGATGAAGAATTCTACAACACATAACTGATACCCGGTGAGGCTAAGCGTCATCTAAGCCTCATGGTCACTAAATGTGTCACATTAAAGTCTTCTGATTTGCGCATGCCTCCTTTCCCACAGTAACCAGCCATCTTTCAGACCTGGGTCTTAAAATGCCCGTTTACAGGCTACATACCATGAATGTGTAGACATGTTTCATTTCAGCGACATATATGCAGAGGATTTAGCAAGGATGGGACAAGGTAACTAATACTGTACAATAGATGTCAACCTTTCTAGGAAGGAGGAATGACTATTTATCAATCACAGTGGCTTACTAAGGCTGATTAAAAAACAAAAAACAAAAAAAACAAAAAACAAAAAAAACAAAAAAAAAAAAAAAAAAAAACCCCAAAAAACCAGTCTTCACTTAATACTCAGTTTGTTTGACTCAATGTTAAAAAGGGCCTTTATTTATTTATTTTTTAAGGCTCATGAGACATAGCTGCCAACAGAAGGTGCTCTTGGTTCACAGGGCAGCTCTCTTCAGGAGGATGCAATCACTTTGCTCTGGCACACACCCCTGCAGCGAACAGAAGCAAAAGCATGCCCGTCAGCATCAACAGCATCAAACTTTCTCCACTCTTCCAGAAAGACTTGATCATTTCCATCCTGTCTCTGGGAAATACAAACCAAGGAGATGGTTTCCCTCCCATTTTACAGGGAAAAAAAAAATGGCAAATGTTCACCCAAGCCACTAGAGCTAATTAGTCATTGCAGGGTAAACGCCATCTTGTCACATACTCTGAAAGATTACATAGAAGTTGTTTCTCTCTCTCTCTCTCTCTCTCTCTCTCTCTCTCTCTCTCTCTCACCATTTTTACACAGAATAACACTCTTCCTAACTTTCCCACTTCAGCTACCAGACTCAGGATGCCAGAAGAAAGAAGTCTATGCCTAGCAGGCTCAGTATGGAGTAAGAGTATAGTCTAGTCCAGGCTCTCTTGAGCAACATTAAGGACCAAGGAGATGAGACCACAGCTGATAAGCCAGTTGGTTTCTACAACTGCTTCCCACAGGAAATGCCTCAGACTGGGCATGGGTGTGCTTAAAGCTAGCAGGTGTCTTTTGCAGGACCAGGAAGACCAGATCTTCCTCTCAGGCTCCCACCACTAATATGAACTTTCTTGGTCAGTCTGGTGAGTGAGTATTCAGGTTTGAAGGGCCTTCACTGTTACCCTGTCTGTTACATAGATATAATGCCTCGTTTGCAATGCTTTTGAGATTCTTTTTTTTTTTTTTTCTGTTTAAAAATCCAAAAGGGTGTATAGCTCAGCGCTAGAGTGCTTTTCCAGCCTCTAAGGACCTTGTGTTTGATCCTTAGGACAAAGTTTTTTTTTCTTTCTTAATCCCTCCCCCAAATTTAAATTTACCAAGTCTGACAGCTATGAAAACGTAAGAGTTATCACTGAATGTGAACATGAACCATGGCATATCAAATAAGCCAAGAGATTATTATAAGCCAAGATTATTTTAGTTTCATTTGTTTTTTTACCAGTTGAGCGCTTTATAACTCATAGGAAATATTCATACACACATACACACACACACACACACACACACACACACACACACACACTCCCTTATAATAAACACAGAAGCACACTGCTCCCAGAATCTCTGGCTTGGCTGAATAAAAATGATGATATTCTTAGTTCCTTACATGAGGGGTGGAAAAAAAACCTCCAAACGCTCCAGGCTTTTTATAGCCCTGGCTGCCGGGTAGCACTCAGTGCAGTAGCAGCCCTGGATAGCAAAGGAGCCAAATGATGCTAATGGGGCAAACAGAATGTAATTGCTTATGTGTGCTGGTTATATCCTGAAACAAATTGTTTCTTAATGCTGAGGTCAGACAGGGTTTAATTAGGAGAAATACAATTGGTGTAAAATTCTGCAGCAGCCGGCTTGTTTGGTGTCATGCCAAGTCAACACCTAGTCTCTCCAAATGGAAATTTTCATTAGAGGCCATTGGCAGCTCTAGTTAGGCTGAGTTTCAACTTTTCCAAGTCTCCTGGTAGTGGAAACCTGAAACTCAGCATATCCACCGCCTAATAAAGGATCGTTCCCCTTGCATTACAAACACTTCAACATGTGCGCACTGTCTCTCTCTGGGCTTCACATACAGTGATGGCCCGGTTTCCTCACTAACTACATACACACAGTTCCCACGGGAGCTAGATGAACTGAAGCAATCTACTGTTCTCCTTGACTCCTCTGCGTCCCCCCTTCTCCCAATGCTAATAATACTTAATCTCGGATCAGCACATTATTACTTCAAAAATATTTCCACATGCACCACTTCATCCAATTTTGCCAATAAACTGAGCGGTTACTGAGTTTTATATTTATAGATAGTGACTTGTCAAAGGTCATATCTCCGATAGGCTAAAAATAGATCCCAGTCCCCCTCCTGCTTGTTGGCCTTGGATTTAGGCTAAACCACAGATCTCAGGGCTTATACATACTTTTAAAAAATCCATATTTGCTCGTGTCAATGAAACACTTGCAAAATGCTCTCTGTTGGTTCTCTCCTTTTTGATTCATTTTAGGCAATAGCTATAAAGACATAGGAGCAAAGGGTGCTATTATTCAAAGCTGCACAAATTTCCCCAAGATTTTGCAAACACTCTTTATTGCACATGACCTTTTCTTCTGTGTTTTTTATCCTATATTTGCCTTCTCCTGCATTCAGCGGTCTGGATTAATGCCCGTGGCGAGAGTACTGCTATTTACATTAATTTTAAGAGCCTGGGTCTTCACACCTTCAAGGACAAGGTTTTATCAGTGTTTCTAATATAAGTCTTGTGTCACGAAAGTGTTTAATTTATTTGGAAAATTCTACTTCGAGGTTGCTATTGTTTCTCTCTTCCTCCCTTCTTTTTTTTTCCCTTCTTTTCAGCTGAAGGCAGTTTTCATTACAGTGACAAAAACCTCACTATGTTAAAGAAAATTGCACAGAGAGACCCCCCCAAAATCCATCTACCCAACAAAAATCTAAGTCTTTTTCCCCTGCAATATCATATCAGCAGTAACCGTCATGGGTTTAAAGACATATGGGACCAAGTTTTCATTTTTATATGTGATTCTGAATGCTGAGACCAGAGCTCCTGGTGAGTTGAGCCGTACTTCATTTGGTGCTGGGCCTCTGGGCCTGAGGTAATGTGCCTGGTTAGGGTCAAGGTATAGCTAGACAGGGCAAGCAATTACTAAGCCGTCCCTCCTCCTGGGCCCTGCTGAGTCGAAAGGCCATGGGGGAATCTCACTGTGAAGGATGATTTTTCAACCGCCCAGGATTTGGTTCCAGAGAGATTGGAAGTTACTGAGAAATTCTACCTTGCAATGTCTGCTGCAGATTCCTGGCTGCTATGCGAGTCTTTTCCCCTCCCCTTCCCCCTTCCCCTTGTACCAGGGTTGCCCCTACTCCATGTCAGGCACACACCAGAAAGGGAAATGTTCTTGAGCTGGCTATATTTACATTTTCATGTCTAGTATTTAAATTTTTCTAAGTCTGAAAAGATGGCTCCCTGGTTAAGAGCACTTGCTGTATCAGCCTAAGACCCTGAGTCCAGATCCCAGCGTCCGTGTAAAAATAAACCCAGATGTGGTCATGCACAGATCCCCATGATCCCAGTACTGTGTGAAGTAGACTTAGAGGGGCGGGGTTTGCTGGCTACCAGCCTCTCTCCGAGTTCAGTAAGAGATACTGCCTCAAGACATTAAGGTAGAAAGTCTTAAAGCAGGGCACCTGACTTCCGCCTCTGGCCTTGACACAGGTCTGCCTGCACACACAAAGACCTGGGACACAAAGGAAATACATTTTACCATTTGTACAGTTAAGTCCTCCATAGGCTTGTCCTGAAATGGGGCGCTTGTCTCATGACCTGGATGCACTGGGAAACTATCTGAGCTTACGTGTGCTTTTTGCATTTGTAGACGTTCAGCTGGGCCCCTGAGAAGCAGAAAACCATATCCAGGTGAACAGCACTGTTCGGGAATCTTTGTGCCTTTACCTCAAACATCTACCAGCCGCCGAGGTTCCCAGCATAAGTTAACCCATGAGGCCGTGCTTTATAATTCTTTCACATTTGATAACTTGATCATCAAAACAGAACTCAAAAAGAAAAAACAAAACAAAACAAAAGACAAAAATCAGGCACACATCGAACATCTCAGACTTTTCAATGTACCCTGGTTCAAAATGCAGGAGAGAAAGACTGTCTGTTCAAAAAAGAAAAAAAAATCTTCAATAGAAATTGCTAGATCTAGTGTCTTCTTTAGATGCTACTGGTGGTTTTCTGCTTTCAAAAACAGGGCTACAGTTTCAGATCCATAAAAGAACTTCCAGCTATGCAGCCAAGCTAATTAAAGAAAAAGGGCACACAGCACATTAACTTTCTAGTTTTGATAACGCAGGTATCTGTTATAAATGTTGCCTTGAAAGACTTTCATCTGAAAGACAGGAGACTACACTCCAGATTCTGAGCCTACTGAACGAGGCTTGGCTATGACATTCAGTGCCTATGCTTAATCAAGGACAATGAGCCACACCCCTGTGTGTGTCCCCTCCCATATGTGAGCATATAATATACAAGAAGCCATGTTAAATTTTATTTTGTTTTTGATATATTGATGAACATATCTGAATATCAGTGTTCCCTTCAGTCTATGGTTCTTCGTGTATTTAAAGTGACATAGGCTAGGCATGGCCAGAACTGACTTCCCTATAATCAGTTTTGCCTGCAGGCCTTGTCATCTAAGTTAATTGGTGACTCCTTCCTTTCGTTTCCTCAGCCTAAACATCCAGCATTTGTCTTCTGCCCCTCCCCTCATCTCTCAGCACATCCTCGTGGCTCTATTCTCAGGATCCATCCAACTGCCAACCTTTCTACCAGCACCTCAATTACTCAAATGGCCTCTAAACCTGTCTCCCTCCTCCACTTGGGACTGACCCACATTCCTTAGCTGAGTCTATTTCAAACTCAGGTACCAAAGCACTCCTTTTAAAGCATGTCAGATTTTACACTTCTCTGAACAGGATCTGTTCTGGCCTCCCCTACCCTTCCCCTCCCCTCCTTTTCCCTCCCCTCCCCTCCCCTCCCCTCTCCTGCCCTTCCCTGCCCTTTCCTTTCCTTCCCTCCCCTCCCTGCCGTTCCCTTCTCTCCCCTCCCCTTCCCTCCCCTCCTCTCTCCTTCCCTCCCCTCCCCTCCCCTCCCCTCCCC
>CM052717.1:22460662-22506214 GCA_028551405.1 Uromys caudimaculatus | reverse complement strand
CTTCCCTCCCCTGCCCTGCCCTCCCTGCCCTGCCCCGCCCCGCCCCGCCCTGCCCTGCCTTACACTCTCTCTCCCATCCGCACCAACTCTGCTTCCCCTGGCTTGTGTACTATCTGTCACATGCACTTTCAGGCCATGGCCATTTCTCACATGAACGTAGTGTGTTATTTTTCCAACGCTTTGTCCTTTCCTAAAATGGGATTCTCCGAGGCGCTTTGTGTGGCCGGCTTATCTCTCCTAGTCTCTGTTTACGAATCACTTTCTCCACACGTTATTTAAACATAAACACCTCTGGCAGCCTGGCCGATCCCTACCTCTGCCTTCACTGTCTAAAGAGCACTATAATTCTGTCTTCTTTTCTCAATGTCTTGATTTTTTGCACTGTCTTCTTATATTGGCATATAAATTGCCCAAGAACATGAATTCCATCTGTTTTATTCTCTGTTCTATCCCTAGTCCTTAGAACAATGCCTGACACCTAGTGTGTGACCAAGGAGTGTTTGGTGAATAAATGAGATAAGAAGTTGCTCTGTCTTTGACAGGTCAAATAAACAAATAGAGAGATAAAATAAACAAAATGATAGATAGATAAAATAAGCAAAATGGTTGCCTGGACGCTCTACTGATAATTCAACATACTCACCGTGTGTTGCATGAGACTAGAAAGTTCTCTGTCATGGGATGGTCTTTGGGAGAGGAGTTTGCCACACCATAGTGAATGCCGAGGTGGGGGGCCAGCATGTCACTTAGCTCTCAAGAAGGGGCAACCTCTAAGGTCCTTTTTTACAGTGGAAGCCTAGGATTCCTGCTATCCTAATTGAATTTGTCACCATTTGCATTTATCTATCAGAAGATCTGGAACTATCTTCATTTTTTTTTTTTTTTTAGTCATTTGGTAGTTAACAGTAGGAAGTTATGCTCTAATTAAAATATGCACTAATATATACAAATTTCAAATAACTTTCTTCTAGACTGTTTATCATCTGCCTCAAAGGACCTGGAAAAGCAGCAAGTAGAACAGTTAATAAGGCGTTTTGGGAAAATGACTCGCCCAGCAGAGGTAGAACATAGGTAAACAGGTAGCAAAGCAGGTGGCTTTGCAGTGTGCTCAACTGTAATTTCTTTATTGTTAACATAAGTAACTTCTTTAGAGCAAAAGGAAGTCCACACTCACAAACGTTAATCGCACATTTTTTTCCTATCAAAGCAATACTAGGGGAGAACTCACTTTTTAAAGGGAGAAACTCGTGTGTTTGTCTCGTGGGGACTGTTTGTAATGATCTGACAGTGCTATCCCAAACCATGCCCCATGACTCACTGTTGCTCAGAGTAAGACTAATTCCAGCTTAGTACCAATGTCAATTTGGATAGACTCTATCAATGTGTTTGCGAACTAACCTTGACTTTCAAAACAGAAAAACTGTTTTTACTGTTAAAATAAAACATGGAGTCCGAGATGGCTCAATGTGTAAAGCACTTGTCACAAAGCATAAGAACCAGAGATCGGATCCTGGGCACTCGTGTAAATACCAGGTGGGTATGATGACCCATTTTTAATCACATCTCGTGAACGACAGAGGAGAGACCTCTAGAGCTACACTGGCTGAATGGATGAGTGAATTCACAGTAGACTTTGCCTTGATATTTAAAGAGAGTGATGGAGAAAGACATCGGACATCTACCTGTGATTTTCATACACATGTACACATATATCTATAAACTCATACACACACATGAGAACATATATACCCACATGCACAAATAATAATAACAATAACAATAGTAATAATAATAATAATAATAATAATAATAATAATAATGAGGAGGAGGAGGAGGAGGAGGAGGAGGAGGAGGAGAAGAAGAAGAAGAAGAAGAAGAAGAAGAAGAAGAAGAAGAAGAAGAAGAAGAAGAAGAAGAAGAAGAAGAAGAAATAGAAGAAGAATTTAGGAAGGCACACCACCTATTCTGAGATACAACCAAACCAGGAAAATTCAAAGGTCCTAGAAAGCCAGGACAGTTTTATTTTACTCAAACTTAGTCTGCAGGATAGTAAGATTAATAATAATAATAATAATAATAATAATAATAATAATAATAATAGTGTGAGCCAGTGAAAAAATTCAGCAGGTAAAGATGCTTGCTGTCAAGACTGAAAATCTGAGTTCAATTCCTGGAACCTGGGTGGTGAAAGGTGAGAACAAATTCCTGCATGTTGTCTTCCTACCACAGGTGTGCCAGGGCATATACATGTAAACACAAATGTGCTTGCAAGCACAGATAGATAGGCAGATAGATAAGTAGGTAGATAGTTAGATAGAAGATAGATAATAGAAATATAGGTTAGCTAGATAACTATAGGTCTGTAGTAGACAGACAGACAGAAAACAGAACAATAATAAAGAAAATCTTGTTATCTTTCTATTGCTTTTTTGCTGTTTTGGGGGGTGTTTTCTGTCTGATCTCAGCTTTCCAAGGTTCAGTGGAAGCATCTGGATGTTTCTCCAGTTCTCCCAGCTAATCCCAGCTTCCCCAGCTCCCAAGACTGACTTCACTAGGATGAATTTTTTTATCAAGACTCAGAGAAAGAAAGTTCAAATAAGTTCTTGGGACTTGTTATGATTTGGACACATGTCAGCCTAAGGCTCATTTGTTTCATACACATGTATGAAAGTTTTGGCCTCCAGAATGCACACTAGTGTGTGTGTATTGGGGGGAGAGAGGTGGAACAATAAAATGGTGGGGCCTGCTGGAGGAAGATAGGTCATTAACTTTAGGACCTAGAAGTCACTATCAGAATCTTGGTACCTCGTTCTCTCTTTCTTTGCTTCCAGGCTACTATGAGCTAAGTAGGTTTGTACAATGTATTTCCAAAAAGGTTTCTGGTTTGAGGCAATATGGCCAAGGCCATAGATAAGCACCATGAATCAAAAGAAGCCATTGCTATTTAAATTTTGATTTTTGGTGGGGGGGTACTTGGGTTCTATTATATTAACAGAACATTGATTAACATGGGAATTAGAGGAATTTTTAACGTGACTTTGAAGATTTTCTAGAGATTGTACACCATACCCTACTTAGCATCTTTAGATGGCTAGCCTGCTTATGGGGCTGCTACATTCACTTTTTGCTACAAGAAAAAAATAAGTTTCCTCCTAAGGATGAGACAGTAATAATATGCTATGATATTATCCCAGCACTATTCATTATCAGCCAGCAAGAAGAAGCCAGAGCATTCAGCGTGTTCAGTTGAATGTAGGCAAAAGAGGGAGGGCCTATCGTCTTCTAGGAGGCAGAAGACTGAGACAGACTAATGACCATGGGGAATGGTCTCTGACAAAGCCTAATGGTCATTCATCCACAGGCCAGGGTTGGAGGAATGTCTATTAACAGCCTTCCCCAGAAGACAGTAATCTGGGGCTAAGAAAAGCATCAGGAGCCCGGGTGAGCAATGGAGCCCTGAGACACTCCTATTTGCATTCAGTTCAGGGGAAGGAGTAGCTGTTTAAAGGCGAGGAAGGATTTTAGCTGCACTGGGAGCTTTGGCCTTTTCAGTGGAGACACCCAGGAGACTGCCTGTCAAACCGAAGTCTCACTAGAACTGCCTAGCTGAGAAAGCTGAGGCGTCAGGAGGGCCAGGAGAAAGGGGTAGATGAGAAACAGGAAGCTCCACTCCCCCTCCCACAACAGTCTGAAAAAGAAACAGAGAGAAGGAAGGGGACCAGGGCTCAGAGGGAGGAATAAAGGAATTCATGAACAGACTGTTCAGCACCACATGCTTTCCCCCTGGACAGCACACTGTGGCGACGACACATATTTGTGTAAAAGAAGAAAATCATTAATTCAGTTTTACAAATAAGAAAGTAGGTTTCTTTGCATTCCCCCTGATTCCATCTTCCCTGTTCTACTTCCTCTCCATCCGGATTCCCTCTGAGACCAGCACAGAGGAGAGCTGAGGAAAGGGTGGGCTATGTGGCTGTTTCTTGGCTCCTCTCTTCCCCACTTTAAAAAATCCCGTCAAAGCTCCTTTCCTTCCGTAATCCTTGGTAGTCCCCCAGGAGCTGAGTTAAGATTTAATTGTGAAATTTGCATAGTAACTCAGCAAATAAATTCTCCCATCTCTCATAGACCTTTCACTGCAGAGGGCCATTTTAGTTATAAATCACTTATTTCCAGATCTCTACTGCGTCAGCATTTCACGCCTCTTGATGAGAGCGGCAAGGGAGAGCAAATCCAGTGCCAGGCTGAGTTAGCGTTTGGCATCCGAGCTCTGTGTAGGACTGTGAGAAGCAGAAGCTGGTGACAGGGTACCTAACAAGGGGCACCTTTGTCACTGCCATCCCTCTAAGAACAATTCACCCAGTAGCAGCCTGCTCCTCTGGCCTGCCATGGGAAGCTATGTATCTCTTCCCCTGGGCATCTACAAGCTAGAGAGTCTAAACTTCTGAGTGACTATAGCAGCGCCTTGTTCAGCTCAGCTGATATTGAAAGTGCCCACAGCTAGATGAATACCACTGTAAAAATGCGTGAGGACCGAATCTGGCAAACCACTGTTCAAGAGTGTCATCAAGGTTGCAGAATAGACTGTGTCCAGTTTGGTGGACTGGAGGTCTGTTACTTAGTCTAAAAAGGAGGTTTGTTTTGTTTGCTTCTCTTTTCTCATAGTCTACCAACACCAGGACTGAAGGTTCTAGAATGTAGACAGGGTTTTATTTGTTTGTTTGTTTTGGGTTTTTGGTTGATTAAAACAATTTCACAGAGTCCTATGCCCTTTTTTTTTTTTTTTTTTTTTTTTTTTTTTTTTTTTTTTATCTGCTTGTGTCTCCTTTCTGTCACACACCACACAGACACATGACTTAGATAACAAAGGGCTGCCACAGGGCATTGCTCGGCTACAATAATAGAAGAAGGGGAACTGAGGAAGAAGATGCAAGTTCAAGGAAAGTAGAGACAGAAGTGTTGGCTTTAAATTCATTCTTCTCCTTCCTTTGGTCTTAATGCATGACACACACCCCCACTTTAAATAGTTTATATATTTCAGTTAACTTACAAAATAAAAAGGTTTCCTTGTGGCATTTCATATATCCTCTTAGTGATCCCACCCTCTTTCGACCCAGCCCCCCGTCTTTCCACCTGACCATGCCGTACCCCTTTACTCCCAGTCCCCCTTCCACTTTAGCATGTCTAGTTCCCTTACCCTCCAGCCTTAAGGCAACTGCTCTCCCCTTCTCACGGGCCCCGTGCCAGTTTCTTTGCTTCTGTTCACAGTCACTCACAACCAGGTACCCACATTGAACAGTCAGAACCAGGAGGTTGAATGTCAGAGAGCATAGTCCATGTGTCCTTCTGAGTCTGGGTTTCCTTGTTTAATAATACATTTTCCTGTAGATTTGGAGATTTCTTTTTTCTTTTTTTCTTATTTTTTTTTTTTTCTACTGAATACAACTCACTACCTCTTGCACCTTCACTGACTTCAGAAGGGAAGTTGTGCTGAGTGGAGGCTTTGATTGACACACAACAATACCCTTTGGGTCCTTAAATGGTGTGTTCTCTGGTTAAGAAGACTGCTGACTGGATAGTGCTTGCCATCTAAAAATGGGAACTTGAGTCTGAATCCCAGAACCCAACTTGAGTCCGAATCCTTAGAGCTCATGTGATTCCAGGCATGGTAGCACACATCTATAATCCCAATGTCCTACCATAAACATATAGGGTGGAGACAGGAGAATCCCCCAAAGCTTGTAGGCCCGCTGGCCTGGCAGATAAAGCAACTAACAACAAAAGGCCTGCCAGAGACCATGTGTAAGGTGAGGGCTGACTCTAGGTTGGCCTCTGACCTCCACACATGCACTGTGACATATCCCCTCCTCTAGCACACAGATTTTTTTTTTTTTTTTAAGGTTGGGTTCTCTAAGAAGGAAGTCATAGCAAACCTTTTGGGACAGGTCACTTATCTGGATGACCAGAGGTTAAAATCCTAATAAGCCAAGGTTTCACAACCTCACTCTAAAGAATACCGCTACTCTTTAAGAAAAAGTTTACAAAGAGCAAACAAGGAGTTTTATGCAAGTTAACTTGCTTTCACCTAAAAATCTGAAGATTGCTGATCAAACGCAAGCCCCGTAGTCATATTTCCTTCAAACAACTGATTTCAGCTCCTTATTTATTCTGTAGCTGATCAAAACATAGTGCCCTCATTTTCAAGTTATGCTTGTCAGCCCCAGGAGATCAGGGGAAATTTGAATTCCATAGATGAATCAACAAGCCAGCATCTCGTTGCAGATGTGTCTCTTCCCACTGACACGCACCAAGAAGCCCTCTGTGCAGGACCTCCCTTCTTCACTCTCTGGGTTGAAGCAACGGAAGATACTGGAATATATTGGAGATGCTTTTCCCCCTGACTCCAAGAATATGTCAGGAATAATTTTTCCTAGAAAATGCTATCACAGGAAATTGTTTATGATGACTATACCATAGGAAGCTAGGCAAAAAAAAAAATTATTTCCATCTATCCTCATGTTTATGGGCAGAAGACCAGCAATATGATACACAAATCAGGGAAAGGAAGAGCTATCTACTCTTCCCTATGCTCAAAGGAATTGCTATTTTGGAAATTACTTAATAAAACAGGATGGGGAAATCGGATATTCAGAAGCACCATCATAGGAGATTTTGTAAAATGAAATTATCTATGTTACAACAGACCATTTTATACTTTGTACAATTTCAGTTAGATATGAGCACAGATGCGGTCCAGAAATCTTAAATGAAACATCCAGGAGCAAGCAGGTTCGTAGGTTTTACCTGACTTGAGACCCAGCACTCAGCCTTGTGTTCCGTAGCTTTCCCATCATACCCCACTGCCTTGGTTAGATTCTGTTGCCGTGATTAAGCACCACGGCAGGCATGGTGGCAGGAGTTGGAAGCTGAAAGATCACATCTTAAATCATAAAAAAGGAAGCAGAGAATGAACTGGACTTGAAGCAGGGTTTTAAACTCTCATAGACCACGCCCCCTGTGACAAAATTACTCTCTGGGTGCTGCACCTCCATCTAACCTCTTCAAACAGCCTCACCAACTGGGAACCAAGTGTTTCATGCCCAAGCCTGCAGGTGACAGCTTTCATTCAAACCACCATAACAGTCTGTGTGTAGAGCACCCACTCCTGAGCACACGGAGTAGATGGGCAGCCACCGTCTCTCAGTGCTTATGTTCAGACAAAGTCCCTAAGTATTAAAGTCACTGTTCAGATACTGCAAACATAGACTGTGATGTCCTTCCTCTCAGGGGAAGGTGAAAGGTCTTGAGTTAATAATAAAGGGGAAGAAAAATATGCTGAAGTTGTTAAGATTTACAGTAAGGATGAATCATCTTTTTTTTTTTTTTCTGTGAAATGATGTGGAAAGAGAAAGAAATTCATTAGCCATGGGGTCACAGCCCTAACGGCAGAAGTTATGGTAGCAGCTGCTGAGAAAGGCTCTGCGGAGATACTAATGGGATTAAATAGTAAGTTCCTTATTGCACATGGAGTCAGGCTTCCACCGGGGTCTGAGAATGTCCACCCTGTTGATAAAAAGGCAAGCAGGAAAAGACCTTATGCCGAGAGTCCAGAGCGATTCAAGCTAAAACCAATGAGAATGTTGAGACAAGAAGAAAGTCTGATAAAAATAAAGCATCCCATTCATTTATCAGTACAAGTTAAAACATCAGGATAATAGGAAGAAATGGCACAGAGGGTTGCATCACAAAATGACAGCATTGTCATTCCAACCCCAGGAGCAGAGATGAGGCTAAGCCTGAAACAGGAAGCTTAATCAAACCCAGAGTAAAACAACAGTGAATCCTTTGCTCCTTACTGATCATCAGAGTAACTGATCACCATCATCCTCTCTGGGCATCAGACTAACAAGCTGACAGGTGCTAAATACCATCATAGCTTCATGAAACAGTTAGATTTTGGATTTTGTGGAGCACATAGCCTTCATTTTAGTGACCTCAAAGTTTAAATGCCACCTCCTTATTCCACTGAAGCTGTTGGTCCCCAGCTCTGCCTGTGTTGGGGACAAAGAGGACAAGAGTGCACAGGGCATTTTGCCTCATCTAATAATTCTTCCAAAGTAGCTTGAGAGAGAAAGAAGAGGGAAGGAGAAAAACCTAGATAAGTCATGAATAAGCAACGTGAAGCAACAAATGAGTAAAGAAACCAAAGATGTCAGAGAAACAATAGCTTCATCAGAATCCTTGGAAAAATTAAGGTGTTAATTTACGAAATAAAAATAGTATAGCAACACACACACACACACACACACACACACACACACACACACACACACACACAATGGAAGCTGGGAGAGAGCTCAATTGGTAAAACAATTGCTGTGTGCTATACATGAGGATCTGAGTTTGATGCCCAAAACATGTAAAACTATCCAGGCATGGTAGTATGTACTTGGAATCCCAGTGCTAGAGAAGCAGAGTGCAATGAATTCCTGGTCACCCAGCCTGACTGAATCTAGCAGGTCCAGGCCAATGAGAGATGCAGTATCCACAAAGAAGATAGATGACATCCGAGGTTGACCTCTGGCCTTCACATAAACACGCATACACAAGCATGGGCACCCATATACACCTGTGCTCTTGGGCACACATATGGACATATATACACAGGCAAAAAAGAAAAGAGAAATAAGAGAAAAGTTAGGGAAACAAGTAAGATCTGCTAGTAGGCAAATAACTTCAAAGAGAGAATTTTGGAATGATTGAAAGGTAAATTTGTTCTTATACTCAGGAAAGGGGGATGAAAAGAAAATGAGATGAGAAATGATTGGAAGGAAACTAGTCGACTCGGGAGGCAAAACAAGAGAATTATGAATGAGAATAAAGAAAACAAAATGGAAAATACTAGAAAAGCAACACAAGCCATATTTCTCAGAGGTCTAGAAAAACATGAGTGAGTCTTGAGAACAGGACAGACCCACAGACAGAGAACCCCCAAGAGTCTCTGGTGCCCACGTACCCAGTCCCGTCAGTCCACTCAAAATGGGCAGGTCCCATTGGCAGCTACTGGGTCACAGAAATAGGAATTAAACTACTATCTGTTGTCTTATTAAGAACTTTATTGGAACCTGAACTCTGGTGCTCTGAAAAAAAAACTATATTTGACATGAAATTCTTTGTCCAGGACACCACTTTTCAATGCTAGCAGAAGACTTGACAAGACACTCTTCAAAAGAATTAAAATCAGATTATCCTCTGGATTCATAGACATCAGACACCTCTTGGGCCACAGTAGCAGCCATTTCAGAAGCAGAAAGAAGCCACCAACAGTTCTTACATTGTCTCCCAGGAAAGGGAGAGAATAGAGAAGCTTGTATTTTACAGGTAAGATATCAGATGTATCCCCCTCCAAGGGCCAGGAGAAATCAAGAAAAATACATTAACCTTCTGTGCATCACCTGAAAAAAAAAAAAAAAAAAAAAAGGCAAGTTTCTGCTCTAGCTTCCCAGAGAGTGGGGCACTAGCCAGGAAGGCCCCTATCTCTATGCCTTGCCTTGTATCTGAACAGAGAGAATTGCCAGACACACCATGCAGGCTGCAATGTCAACAATGAATAGAGACAAAAACAAACAAGTCCAGATGCATTTGGCAAAAACCCATGATGAAACCGGAGGGAGATGGGGTGAGCACTTCTAAAATTGTATCCTTGGGGTGTGAGGAGACATAAATCCATCAGATAAATCAGCAAGCTATAAAATTAATACCCAACGGAGAAAAGTGTTCTAGATCTTAAAACATGGCATAAAATTAGAAAATATGGCCAAAGAAATGATGGAAAAGAGCTTTTAAAAAAAATCTCCCAGAAGGTGGAACAAAAGAAAATGAGGTGGCTAACGTAAAGAATATAAAATTAGACAAGTGCAGAATGTTTCAAACTCTAAAACTTAGAAATTCAAGAAAGAAAGGGCCGGGGATTACAAAAGAGATACAGTAAAAACTTCTTGTTTGTGTTTGTCTGAAGAAGTACGGTGGAGGAGACTGGGGAGATGACTTGGTGGGTAAAGCACTGGTCTTAGAAGAAGAAGGGCCGGAGATTAGACCCTCAGGATGCATATAGAAGTCACAGATGTTAGCGCATACCTGCAATCCCTATCTTCTTACACTTGATTACAAACAAGACAGCCGACAAGGAGAACACCAGTGATTGTCCTCTGATCTCCACACGCACCCTGGGCAAGCACCATCTAGTACTCACACACATATGTGAGGGTGTTCATGTGCACACACACAGACACTGGACATTAATAAATTATCATGGAGCTAATTACATGAACTTACAAAATATTTTCACCCGTTTATATACTTTCAGATTGTTTTGAAAAACATAACAGAGAGAACAATCTTAGCTATGTCTGGGGTGGGTGGCTAATACAATCTACAGGCAACGGCCTGGGAATATGCGTTGTAACTTGTAACCCACATCTTCAAGTCACCACCAGAAGCCAGAGCACGTGAAGACATCCCTTCAAACCTGTACGTTAATGTCAAGGTGGGAAGATGGGAGTGGGTGGGCAGGTGGGTGGGTGGGGGAGCACCCTCACAGAGGCGGGGGAGGGGGGAGGAGATAGGGGGTTTCCAAAGTGGAGACCTGGAAAGGGGGAAACATAGGAAATGTAAATAACGTATCAAAATATTAAAATTATATATATATATATATATATATATATATATATATATATATTTCTAAACTAGAATTCTTATGTCTCAAAATTTCTCATGTAGAGGAAGGAGCACAGAGAGATACCTTTGGATGCTATTTGTGAGTTAATAAGGGTGTACTGTGCAGAAACGGTGCTTCCTGGATCAAAACCACAAATAAAAAGGAATGAAGACACAAGCAGGATTCGGTGGATGCTGGAGAAAGGTAAGGGAAGTTTCTAGATGAAGGTCCAAGGAAGGGTCAGGCGGAGAGCTACACGGGAGATGCAGAGAACCGTAGGTCTGCTCAGAGCAGGAAGAGCCCCGACGCAGGGGATTGAAAATGGCCTGCAGTTGCATTCGTAGTGCAAAAATGAAGCATGGAAAAGTAATAGCACGAGAAAGCTCCAGAGGCGGTCGGGATTTACAAGCAGTCTTGAACCTGTGAGTCAATATGAGCAGTGTTTTGTGGGAGCGTTGATCAATTCTGGGCCCAGGACTTGAGTTGCTGTCATATCTGATAGTGCATTTCTTATGCCTCTCAGCTGGATCAGGACTTAAGCACTTGCCGCTTCCTGGTACAGGACACATCTTGCTTGCTCACTCTGTCCTCTGCTCTGAGTAGAAGTCACCACCATAGGTTTTTCTTCCATTGGTTGTGAAAATGCCGGTGCTTCGGATGGTAGCTGGAACTCATCAGATAAACAGCAGAGAGACATTCAATAAAGAACATAGAATTTATTCTGCATGGAACTTTCTATTGTTTAAGCAATTGGTGTTTAGTTATTATTGGCCAATTCTTTCTGGAATTATTGAAAAGCAATTGACAAACAACATTTGTAATGTTTAAAATACACAATGTGGTGATTTGTTATGCAGTAAAATCATTACTCCTGTCAAATTAATCAACACTCTTGTCAGCTCTCTCAGAATTACTACGGTTTTGTGTGGTGGGAACATTTTAGGATCTACTTTCTCAGCAAATTTCAACTTAACAACACTGTATCTTCAGCTCTAGTCATCAAAGTATAAATTAAATCTTCCAAACCTTTTCATTTTATATTCAAAGGCTTCTTGCACTTGACCTGTATCTCCTTGTGTCCCCAACTCTTAGCCCCTGGCAAACACCACTCTGCCCTCTGCTTCTGTGGGTTCCAGTGTTTAGATTCCACATTTATAAGTAAGATAATTCAGTATGTCTGTGACAGGATGCCCTTCTCCGGAATAGTGTTTGAATAGATTTGATTTTATCTGTATATTGCAATTTTGTCGTTCGTTCATCTGTCAGCAGATTTTTGGCTCCTTTCTGGGTTGACTGTTGGGAATGATGGTTCAATGAACTGGTGCCTCTTAAACCTACTGATTTGATTTCTTCTGGATACAGAGGTGGATTTGCCAGATCATACAATCGTTCTGTTTTATGTGTGATGAAGAACTTCCTACAGATGCTGCATCATTTCTTACGTGAAGGAAAAAAGACTTCCTTTTCTCCACTGTGGCCAATGCTTGAGGTCTCTTGCATTGATTAGCACAGCCATCACAGCATAAGCGAGAAGATAATGCAAGTGATTTTGATTTACATTTCCTTAGTGATAGATGACGGACTTTTTCCATTCACTTGTTGGCTAGTTACATGTGCCTTTAATAAATATCTACTCGCATCTTTTGCCCATTTTAAACTGAACTCTTTGTTGTCCAAAAAGAAGGTTATTTGTCTGAATTCCTTAAGTATTTTGGGTACCACCCCTATAAGACACAGTCTCCGAGTTGAAATGGTTCCCCCTGTTCCATCACGTGTTTTTCCATTTGATTATTGTCTTTGCTGTGCAGAAGTATTTTGTGTCCCTCATTTATTTTGGTTTGTTACTTGTGTTTTTGGTGGTATATGATTTAAATAAAATCACTGCCAAGACCAATGTCAAGGAGCTTTCGCCCAGTGATTTCTTCTAGAAGTTTTACCATTTCAGGCTCCACATGTAGGTCTTTTGCTTATTTTCAGTTGAATTTTTGTGCATAGAGTGAGATAAAAATCCAATTTCATTCTTCTCTGTGTGGTTATCTAGGGTTCCCAGTGCCGTTTAAAGATACTGTCATTTCCTTACTGTACATTCTTGGCACCCTTGTGGAAGAAAGTTCGAAAGCATGGATATGACATTATCTCTTGACTATGTTTGTTCTATTATTCTATGTATCCGGTTTTATATGTCAGTACCAGTATATAAAATTATTTGTAATACAGTTTTCCAGGAAACTGTACTGATGCCTGCTTAGTTCCTCTGATAGATTTGCTCTTTCATGACCTTGAATGGTTGGTTACATACAGATTTAGGATATTTTTATTTCTCTGAAAGTATTGATGACATTGTAATAAGGAAAGTTGGTATGATCATCACTTGAGCCAGTACAGGCATTTTAACAAGAGTCACCCTTCCAGTCCACGAATACCAGACATAGTATGACTTACTTGTGATTTCAAATGGTATTATTAATGTTGTATAGCTTTCAGCATACAAACATTTCACATAATTATTAGCCAAATCTATTCTTTCTTAAACAAGTGTAAATGTTGCTGTGTTCTTTAACTCCTTTCAGAATAGTTGGTTGTTCCTGTTGGAGGTGTAGCTAACTTTTGCATGTTGTTTTGCATCTTGTAACTTTATTAAATTAACTTGTTAATTGAAGAGATTTAGATAAAAAAAAAAAAACAAGTTTAAAGTATTTTTTAAAAATAATTAACTGCCCTGTGCAAACAAAGATGATTTAATTCTTCTTTGTCGTCTTAGTTCGAGCCTTTTTATTGTCTCGCTGCTTTGATGAGGGTTTGCATTACTATGTTAAGAAGTGGTAAGACCACATATGTGGCAGACGAGGGCCTTGTTGGCCATCAGGGGGAGGAGAGGCCCCAGTAAAGGGGAATGTCAAGGTGGGAATATGGGAGTGGGTGGGCTGGTGGTTGGGAGGTGGAATTCCCTCGTAGAGGTGGGGGAGGGGGAGGGGATAGGTGGTTTCCAAAGAGGACACCTAGAAAGGGGGAAACATTGGAAATGTAAATAAAGTATCCAAAAAAAAAAGAAGAAGTGGTAAGAATGCAAACCCTTGTCTTATTCCTGATCTGAAATGGGAAGCTTGTCGCTGTTCTCTGTGGTATCTGACATTATCCGAGGGACAATAATGTATTGCTTCATTTTACTGACATACATTCTTTCCAAATCTGGTATTTTTTTCACGATGAAAGGATTTTCACTTCTGTAAAATGCTTTTCTATGTCTATTGGAAAGATCAGGTGGATTGTAGGCTTCGTCCTCTTAATGTGGTAGACCCCATTTAACGATTTCCTGATGCTGAAGCATCTTTTTATCCTAAGAGTAAATCCCATTTGATCATATTGTGTATGATCTTTCTAATATGCTGTTGAACTCACTTTGTTAGCATTTGACTGGGGCTTTTGTACCTAATTTTTTTATCAAGGATTTGAGAGTATAATTTCATTTCCTCACATTTTCTGATCTGGTTCTATTTGTGTGAAGCTGGCCTTATAAAATAAAATTTGGAAGCATTCCTCCCTCTTCAAATTCTTGACTGACTTTGAGAAAGATTGGCATTAATTCTTCCTTAAATATTTGGTAGGATTTATTTATGAGGCTATCTGGTTTGGTTTGGGGCTGGATTTTCAATGCTGGACCGTTCTTGGTCATTACCTTATTGGTCTGAGGTAATTTCTATTACCCCTTCATGGTCCACTCTTGGAATGTTGATTATTGTTGTGGGCCCTGGGCTGTTTGTAATCTGCTAATTCTGCCCTCCTGTGAGAGGCTTCAGAGAAGGAGTGAGTTACACCTGTGACTTCTTGTGAACTAATCCCCTAATGAATAAAAGAGCCAGTCACTGGATATAGGGAGACTTCTGGGATTGAGAGGAGAAGAGAGAAGGAAGAGAGGGAGAGAGAGCTTTTCGGAATGGGTAAGATGTAGCTACTAGAGTCTCCTGTTATGGTGGATCCGAAAGGATTTGCCACCAGAGGAATCAGACTTTGATAAAGTTTACAAGTTTAGGTTTCAGTTGATGCACCCAGAGATTGAGTTATCATTGTTTCTGAGCTAAGTTTGTGTTGGGTTTTCCTTTATGCGGCGGCCTCTCTGGGTTCAAGAGAGAAAGGTACAGTGGCAAAGTGTGGGTTTGCCTGATGTGCACCACAGAGGCCATGGGGGCACTGAGGCCTGGGGCTGGCGTGGTAGTGACCGCCAGTGGGACCCTAGCCAGCTGGGTGGAGAGAACCAGGGCATAATGCGGGAACATGTGCTATACATTTCCATCGTTTTTAATAATTCCCACAACAGATTATGTCTAAGCTTTGTCCATTTCTCCTATGCCAACGTTTTGACTTCTAACTGTTCACTGTGTCTCCCCTGAGCCTTTGTACATCTGTGTTATCAGATCCAGTGGTTTCTGCACTGATTTCAGACTGATTTGAGCCTTCATTCTCCTTTTCTTAATTCAGTGTTTGTGAACTGTTCTGAGCACTAAAAACATACTTTCTATTTTCTGGTTTCTTCTTTGCACTTTTAGTTTCTCATCTACTTACTTCTGCCCTAATATGTTACTTCTTTCCTCTGATGACTCCGGGCTTCCTATGTTTCCCCTTCCCTATTGACTTGTGGGGCAACACCATTTAAAATCTGTCACTTGCTCATGTTGACACTTTTCACTGTAAACTTCCCTCTTGGAGCTGTTTGAGCTGTGTCCTGTCAGCTTTGTTAGTCGTGTTTCCATTTGTATTTGTGCTAATATCTATTTCTTGCCTCTTTTTTCTATACTCTATAGCCTGGTTGCTATAAAAGAAACAAGTTGTTTAATTGCAGTGTATTTTCAAATATTCAATTCTCTTTCTGTTACTGATTTCTAGACTTGTTTCATTGTAAGCAGGAAAGATACTTATTTGACTTCAATCTTATTGAATGTGTGAAGTCCTGTTCAGTGGCTGAGTATGTCTACATTAGGTTTTAATGTGTGCATTATAAATTATTATATAAAATTATATTACTGTTTATTCCTATAGTACTCATCTTTTATTCTGTTTGTGAAGGCAGATAAGAAATGTAAAACTCCAAGGTGGGAAGACGGGAGTGGGTGGGCAGGTGGGTGGGTGGGGGAATACCCTCATAGAGGCAGGGGTAGGGGGTAGGGGATGGGGGTTTCCAAAGTAGAGACCTGGAAAGGGGGAAACATTTGAAATGTAAATAAAGTATCAAAAAATAAAAATTAAAAAAGAAAGATCTCATCTTCATTTAAAATGGAAAAAAAAAGAAATGTAAAACTATAATTTGCCATTCTTCAACTACATTACTCTATGAGATGAAAGAAAGCTACATACTTCTGAACCTCAAAGGACTCTATCATGAGCTATGTCTTTTTAACCAATGCAAGTCCATGTCTAAATATCCGCAAAATGCCAAGCCAACACTGAAAACTGAAGATTTCTATTATAAAGTCCTTTCATAAGTTATATCAAAGCACAGAAGCACTTAGGAATGGAAATGAGTTGCATCTTCTCATGACACACTTGCACACTGAACAATGTTTACTAAATGCATGAGCTCCTGGCTCCTTCTTTAAAGATTAAACTAGGAGGACAAGCAAAGGAATTTTGATGAAAGCATCTTAGACTGATGTTGGAGGTGGGGGTGAGATAAAGCCTAGACTGGCACAGATCTGCTCAGTAACCAATGTGACAAGAAGCCAGCTTCCATGTTTCTTGAGAAAGGTGGTTTTTTGTTGTTGTTGTTGTAATGTTCTATCACAAAATACCCTCCCCCCAATCATGAACAAAAAAGCAAGGTCTGAATACACAGATAATTGGGGTACATGTTTGATTATGAATGTGAGATTGTTTGGCTTACGTGATTTTTACCTTAGTATCTCAGTAATTAGGTAGGGACAGGCCTGACTGTGATGATCTTGCCCTACTTGAACTTAGATTTCCTAGGAAACACATTAATTAAAGCAGAGACTAAGTTTATCTCCTCCACCCTCGTCCTGTCACAAACTCGGCACTGGTGCATCCCTCTTCAGAGTAAGTGACAGCAAAATGAATGAATAAATAAATAAATAAGAGGCATAAATAGCACTGCCACTGGCAATGTTGTCTGAGAAATTTTAGAATGCTACAAATAGTACATAAATGACTGTGGTGGTTTGAACGTGCTTGGCCCATGGGAACTGGCACTATTAGGAGGTGTGGCCTTGTTAGAGGAAGTGTGTCACTGTGTAGGTAGGCTTTAAGGGCTCTTACGCTCAAGCTCCGCCCAGTGTAGAAGAGAGCCTCCTCCTGTCTCCCCTCAGATCAAGATGTAGAGCTCTCCTCCAGCACTATGTCTGCCTGCCTGCTGCCATGCTTCCTGCCATGATGATAATGGACTGAACCTCTGGAAGTTTAAGCCAGCTCCAATTAAATGTTGT
This sequence comes from Uromys caudimaculatus, assembly GCA_028551405.1. NCBI lineage: Eukaryota > Metazoa > Chordata > Mammalia > Rodentia > Muridae > Uromys > Uromys caudimaculatus. Next base: position 22,489,066 of record CM052717.1, on the reverse strand, counting down.
CCTTTATAAGAGTTGCCTTGGTCATGGCGTTTCTCACAGCAATGAAACCCCTACTATGATACCATCAAATCATTAATGGCTCAGAAACACATGCTATGATGATCTATAACCACAGGAAGTTGTGTCACCAAACAAAAACTTTCTAAATGCGAATGGAAAGCACAAGACCCCACGTAAAAGTTTACACTGAGCACCCCCTGAGATACAGAAGGATTGGAATTTCATATTTACTCAGAGCTATCGAAATACGGTGTTTTGGTATAGTTTCTTCTCCACCTCCTCCTTGTTTGCACTATTACCATCAATGTTCTCCTGAAAATGCACACACACACACGTGAGACGTTAGGAACAGATCAACAGAGAGGAGGGAGCTAATTAGGAAGGACATGACATTAGTCTAGGCTTGACTCCTGTTTTCTATGAGTTCTCAGTGATTTCTTAAGCAGTTTCTAACCATGTCTCCTCATTTTTAAAATGTAAATGATGATATAGACTTTTAAGCCAATAAGGATGTTTCTTAAAACAACCTTTTCTATGGAAGTCCTTTATTACATCCAGCTGTAATCTAGTCTCCTTGGCCACTCAGTATGTTTCTAAGGCTAAGGATGTTTATAAAGAGAGATGAAGAACTTTAATTCAGCAATTGAAATGGAAAATTTTAATTTCACAGATAATTTTTATGTATTGCTAGCTAAGCCTAAAATCGTCTCTGTGTGCCCACCCCTCAACCTTGTCTAACAAATCCACAAAAGTACTGAGCATGAACAGTACTAGTCATTTTCTGAATTTGCTTTCTGTTCCTCTAACCCATTACATGAGCTGACCAAAATCAACTTGGGAAAGAAAGGGTTTATTTGGCTTATACTTGCACACAGAGACGTTGGGGCAGGAACTCAGGGCAGGAAGCCAGAGGCAGGAACTGAAGCAGAACCACAGAAGGATGGCGCTCACTGGCTTGTTCTCCCTGGTTTGCTCGGCTACCTTTCTTATACTTCCTACACGTGTACAAGGCCCTCCCACACCATCATTAACATAGAAAATGAGCCATGGACTTGCTTAGAAGCCAATCTAGTGAAGGAAGATATTCCTCAATTGATGCTTTCTCATGATGACTATAGCTTGGGTCAAACTGATAAAAACTCATCAACTCAGGTATAATTTGGATTAGTGAAATTAACTTATTAATCACATATATTGCGCTGATATCTACTTTGTTTCATACTAAAAGATATCCAGGAAGCAGAGAAAAGAGAAACAGAAGCAAAGCAAAAAGCCAGCCTGTCTAAGTAGGAAACTAGAAGCCAAATCAGCAACAATTATTAATCCCTGGCATCTGTCTCTCATTTCCTGAGAATGTATCTGATCATTAAACACAGACCTTTTCAAGTCTGGAATAGACATTAGGGGTACTGAGTAGTTAAGGCTCAAGTAAGATCTGTCAAAGAATTTTTTTGGAAGTTGTCCAAATCCAAAGTAAGCAAATTAAGGCTTCAGTGCCTCACCACCCACTTACCAAAAATAAGGCTCGTGTAGAACCATGAAGACTTCCACTACTCTTGCTAATCTCGCCCAAATCTCCATACTTGTCATTGACTTTGGTTCACTGTAGTTCTGGAACGGCCAAGGAATGGCGGCACCACTTTTGGTAGGGCCCCTGAAAGATCCATGTGACCAGTCACCGGGATTCAGCTGAGAGGACAACGGTTCTGCCTTACACTCTATTTCTGTAATCATTTATGAAACTACTCCTTAAATGTTCTTTATTTTTTTCTTTTCATAGAATAAAATTATACATTGTCATAGACTTGCCTCAGAGAAAGCCATAGCAATTTTAGAGAAAGGTTTTGGACCCTCAGGAGAATAAAGACTGACAGGTGATTGAGGGCAAGACGCTGGCTATTATTGTAGTCACATCTCCTAGAGACTGGGATATCCACATTAGTAGGCTCTGAGAAGAGGCACACATCCCTCATTAATGCTCTATAGAAAAACCAGAGTCCTCTCACAAAGATAAAATAAGGCAGGCAAGTTGGGTTTGGAGTTGGGGTATCCCCAAGAGCTTGTGTTGAAGGCTGGCTTCACAGTGGAGGACTATTCAGAAGTGGAACTTTCGAGAACGATTCCACACTACCGAACTGCGCCTTCTCTATCACAACGCTCTGCCCACTGCAGGCCCACAGTAGCGAGACCACGTTATCAAGGATTAGAACCTGTAAGACCGTGACCCAAAACAAATCTTTCTCTTTAAGTTGTTCCTTTAGGTATTTGCACAGCACTGGGAATGCTAACACAGTCACTCTTACCAAAACCCGGTGAAGAAAATGAGAGTCCGGAGTGGGAGGCAAGATTCCTGGTATGGTTTTAATTGAGAGCTTGTGCCAGTTACTCTTCCCCTAGCTTGTTCAGAGGCTGGGAGAAGGTGATTCTGGGAAGGCCTTGATAAGACTTAAGGGGCTTACTGCTCTATCTCCACCAACTTTCTCACCCCCCACCCCCCGTTGTTTGCCAGGGATCAGCGCACCACGCGCTGGTATCTATCCTTGTGTTGATCTCCCCCTGCAAATGTCTTTCGGCTCCAAGTCAAATTCATGCTGATGCCTAGAAAGAGATATCGCTTGTCATAAAGCTATGCCGAGATTGTTTCCAACCTAAACATTTCTCTTTTCTAAATCCAGGCACCTGGATTTGGGATGTTCTCAGATGAAAAGTGACAAAGATGAAAGACACACAGGCTGGCGGCTGCAGAATTTCACATTAGACAGGCACGGTGTTTCGGGAATCTTTGTAAGGAATAGTAAATTCAACATTCTAAATGCCCTAGGCTCGGTTTATCTCTAAGGATCTTTGGTGGAGAAAGCATGAGGTCTATAAATCCGTTTTTCTGCTTCCTTAGCTTGGGGTTCAGGGACATGTTAACTACCCCCTTGGAAGCTTGCCAGAAAATAGGCCCTCCTTGGCTTTAACTTGTGCAACCTGGGGGGATTCTAGGAATACAGGATAGCAACAATTGTGCTATGAAGCACCTTAAAATATGTTTTCTATTAAAAAGACATGCTTATCTCTGCGTTATGAGGTTGGTGATTGTTTCACTTAGAGAATTTTCTAGAGATGTCTTTGAGAAAAAAGAGAGCTGAATGGAAAATAAGTACGATAATTATTTTTTAATAGGGCCTTCTAAAAGAATTTAGTGACTCTTTTAGGGAAATTTGGTGAGTATGGTACGTCACAATATATAAGCCCCATTGTGGGTTTTTTAGAAATGGTAAGAAACAAAATTGGGAACAGAAATCAATGGTTATTTTTCAGCCTCTGATGAAGTTAATAGCTGCTACCTTAAGAATCTGATTCTAGCTAAGAATCTAACACTAATTTCCTTCAGCATATTTATTAACAACCTGGAAGTGTAAAAGGTGCTGATATAAAATAATTACACAGTTTGTCATGGGTGGGAGGGATTGTGAAGGGAACAGAAGTGAGTCGCCAAGAAGGCTAAGAAGAGAGATACAGTTTAGCCAAAGGAAAGTGGTACCATGCTAAGAACCATTCCCAATCGTCTTCCCAGAATCCTTTAAAATGAGTGAGAGATGACAGGCTAGACATGTGGGGAAGACACAGTCTATCTTGATTCTAAGGGCCAAGTTCTGTTTACAGCAAGGTCAGTTTCAACCAGACACAGCAGAATTCAGAATTAGCCTGAAAAGAATGTCCCAAGTAATAACATGGGGAAGAATAAAAAGCTTAGACGTGCTGTCTGGAAAGGGACACAGGCAGAGAGTAAGCTGGACACACTGTATCTGGCCCTAAGAAGTGGGGTGAAAATTGAACACAATTGCCGTAGACTACGTGTGTCTTAAACGGTTCTTTGTGAGTGTAGCTATTCCAACATACTGGATTGTGCCTACAAAAATGGGTGCTCAGTTCCATGAAGCTTTCCTGATAATAATCAGTCATCAACAGAAGGGAGAAAGGCTTGAATGCTCACGGATGCAAACCGTCCCATGCTGTCGTCGTTCACAGAACTTCCCAAGGACTGTATCCAAGTTCTCTGCTCCCCATCAGACTAGTACTGTTCACTTCCTATAATATTGATTTTTTTAACCCTCTGTCTCTAGTGTCTTTACAGCACTAGGCAGTGTTTTCTGTTTTAGAAAAGAGAAAGATAAAAAGTAAAACCTCACACACATAAATAGATCTAGTCACTTCTAGCAACTTGCACAGACTTGACATCCTGGCTGAGGTTGGAAGATCACAAGTTCAAGGCCTGCTTCACTGTGGAGTCAGTTCTAAACCAGGCTAGACAACTTAGTGATAATCTTTCTAAAGTAAAACTTTAGAAGAGGGCTGGAGATCCAGCTCAGGGTGGCTCACCTGTGTATTTGGTCTGGGCTCAGTCTTTGGTGATCAGCCAGGAACAGAGAGAAAATCATGCTTCTCTGTAGTATAAATCTGCATACAAACGTGTGTGTGTGTGTGTGTGTGTGTGTGTGTGTGTGTATGCATAGCATACATATATTTATACTATACATATACTTAAGTAAATTGCTTCCAAATTCAGAAATTAGTTCAAATAGTGGGTTATTTGTGAGATTACATATAGTCACATGTTTTTCTATAGGTTATACCCAAAGACAATAGCATGCATTACTGATAGAAATATCAAAAATAACATTTAAAAGAACTATGCCACAGCAGAACCATAATTTTATTTTACATATATGAATATTACATATATATAACAAATATTACATATATAATATAGTGTACTACCCCACCCTTCTCTTTTCTAACTCCCAGCCCTCCCATTAACTCCCCCTTGGTCCCTTTAAAATCGATGGCATCTCTTTTTTATTATTTGTTACATGTATATATGTGCACACACATATTCCCAAGTACATCAATACAACCTGCTCAATCTATATGTTTCTTATGCATATCTATTTTCAAAGAAGACCACTGAGTATCTGATAACCAAATGGTATGCTCTTCCCTGAAGAAGATTATTTCTCCCCCTTTCAGAATTTCTTAGTTGACTATAGGTTTTCCCCAGGAGGTTCAGGCCTCCAGAGATGTGCCCTGTCCATGTGAGTGTGTCTTTTACTGAGCAGGGGTCAGGTGCAAATGCAGAGCTGTTGTTTACTGTCATGGTGTGTGTGCCACCACTCTATCCTTAGGGTTATTATGCCCTGCTGATCACTATGGAGACATAAATATAACTTTTGATTTTTACAAATATTCTATTTGTTCTAGGACCCTATATTCCTTGCTTTTATTTAAGAAAAAGATTTCCACTTGGGAAAATTAAATTTGAACTAGAATAGTTTGTTTTTTTAAAAAAAATATTTAGTTAAGTGTCAAAGCAAGTGCTTGGAGGACATCAAATTTTAAATGCAAAACAATAACCATTCTAATTATTATCTTAAAAAACAAGCTCCTCAAAGTTTTCTCTAAAATCCCTCTCCAGGATGCCTTTTATTAATTTTCTAATGGATCTTTCACTTTCTCTAGTATTGGTCACTGAAACTGTGGGGATATTTGGAGAGAAGCTAAAGGATTAGGGTGGTGAATCCTGACTGCCAACCTGATTGGACTGACAGTCCCCAGATGATAAGTAAAACATGCTTCTGTGTGTGTCTAGGAGGACATTTTCAAAGATGATTTTAAAACTCAGCAGCACTACTTCTTAGACTGTGAGCTTAGCTGGATTTGAAAGGATATTATTAGACTGGAGAAGATTCACCAGCATAGTGGCAATTTGTATGTGTTCCTAGATTACCACAGTTGTGTGAACTGCTCTGCTCAGCAGCAGCCTCAACAACACTGTCTCCACTCTGCCAAAAGCAGCTTCATATAGAAACTGATTATTTGTCTCACAATTCCAAATCCTGGTTCATCATTACAAGCAGGTCAAGGCAGCAAAAACTTGAAGCAACTTGTCATATGACACCCAGAGTCAAGAGCATAGCAATTGATTAATACTTGCATGCTAGTATTCATCTCTCTCTCCACTCTTACAGAGTTCGGGACCCTTTTGTAGGGAATGATGCTGCCCACAGTGGCAAGGACTTCCTACTTCAATTAATGTAGTCAAGATAATTCTTACAGACCACGCCCACAGGTCAACCTCATCTAGACAACCCTTCATTTAGACTCCCATGCCAAGTGATTCTTGATTGTGTCACCTTGGAAATTCAAACAAACCATCAACCATGATGTTCGCCAATCTATGTAGCAGTGAATGTAAATAAATCCCCCTTCCTTCAGTGTTTTTATATGAGTGATGTAAAGACTGGATAGCACAAGGGGAAATCTCGGCTCCGAGAATATGAAAGTCAACTTTGTGAAGAAGTAAGCTCAGAGTGCAGTGGTTTTCCAGCCCATTGTTAAGACTAAAAAATGCAAGAAATAGCAAAGAGACCACTTGGATAAAATGTTTAGTATCAGAAAGAAAGGGCATTACCTGAGAAAGAGGGAGAGGGTGAGGAGGGGAGAGAGTGACAGAGTTAATTTTTAGACTAATATCTCCTTCTTCCTGTTTCTCATTCCAAATCCTCCCATATACTCTTCCCTTGGTTTCTTTCAGATTCATGGTCTATTTTTCATTCATTGTTGCTATGTGTATATATGTATACACACACACACACACACACACACACACACACACACACACACACACTCACATTCCTAAATGTGTAAATATAAACTGCTCAGTCTTTATAATGTTTCTTGTCCATATATGTTTCCAGAGATGACCACTGAGTATTTGGTAACCAATGGGTGCAATTTCAGATGTCTTGGGATGTTGCTTGTTCAGTCTTCAATAATGACAGTAGTGGCCTGTACTCGTTACTAACTAAGGCAACTTATAGAGAAAATATTTTATTTGTATTACAGTTACAGAAGGCTGAGAGATGGAGAGAGAGAGAGAGAGAGAGAGAGAGAGAGAGAGAGAGAGAGAGAGAACAACATGGTCACTGGATTCCTTAGACACAAGTCCCTGGCAAACTGCCTTTATTTTCTTTAGTGAAGTGGAAAATAAGGCTGAAATAAACCATATTTGGTTGGGAAACAAATTTTGGCAGGTGAAAAGAGGAGAGGAATTACAGGTACACTCTGAAGGCATTAACTACAGGGTGTATCAAACAGAGAGAGCGCAGCAAGTCTCAACCCATCAGGCCAGTGAGCAAACCTCAGGAATTTCACATGGTTCCCTAGCCCCATGGAAACCCTGAAAATCTTCTCAATGTGTCTGGGTGGGGTCACTCGCCACCATTCACAGGCATTGTGCTAACGCTCCCGAAATATCATGAGCAATACCAGCAGCACCCACGTGCACCCCTTCCTCACAGGCACCTTCTCCCAACATGGTAACTGCAACTGTGAGGGTCAGAGAGTGATATCCCCAAATTGAGGTTTTAAAAATATAATTCATACAAGATGGAAGGTGGTCAAGGTGGTTGGGGGAAATGTTTAATTTATACTGGACACATGTACTAGTGTCAAATGCTATCCAGAAAGAAAGGGGATAAAAAGGGACATGCAGACGGGAGAAAGAGAAGGTTCACTATGGTGTGAGCCTTTGGGAAGACAAAACAGAAGGTGCCTTCTTCAATAGAAGCTGCTCAAAGAAAAGGGTCTTATAATTCTTCCACCCTGTGCTGTCAGCCCTTGGCATATTTCAGCCTGAGATACATTAACAAATAAGGAGAGGCATCCCCAGGGCCTCTAATAACATTGGCTTCATGCATCATTTCCTCAGAGGAATAGTACCTGATGTATTTCTTATTCCTGGTGTGTCCTGGCTCAGAAATAATGGCCGTGCTCACCTGCTTACTCCCGTGTGTTTTACAACCCGCCTAAGCTTTGTTTGTCTTTCTTGTGCTCTTCGTGTGCATGCCACACTACACAGGCCAACATAAAAGGGACCCAGATATAATTCGCAAGACATGTCTGTGTCTGTGGTGTGTCAGGGAAGGTCTTTCGAATCTTTGATGGATGCAAATGGAGGAGGAATCTCAGGTAAATAAATGTCTGTGCAGCAGACACTGAAGTGAGCATAAATAAGCAAAACCATCAGGGATCCCTGAGTTCCATCAGAATAGTATCTAGCCCCTGGATTCCTCTTCTTTCCTGAGTCAGCCAGGGGCTATCAGTGCTCCCATGCCTGGCCACACAGAAGACATGGGTGTCTTGTCTTCTTGGCCCCATGGTGACATGGCTGCCCTTCTGAAGCCTGTGCCCAGAGTTAACAGGATAGCTTCATATCCCAAATTCTCCATTCTCTCTTTTTTTTTTTTTTTACCAGGTCCAGGAGCTAGAATCCTGACAAGCCCAAACCAGGCCTATGCAAGAAAGAAAACAGAGGAATTGGTCTTTCGGTGCAATCTCAAGAACTGTCTTCTCTCAGCCTCCAGCTCCATGTTCACAGAAGTTCCCACCAAGCACTCAGAGACTTCTGGACAGTGGGAAAGCCTTTGCTAACTCTAAAGGACATACAGCTCTATGCATCCAGTGCCTCGCCTCACAAAATGGTAAAACTGGATTCAAGAGACATGAGATATGCTGCCAGGCCAGGAGTCCCTGTCTTGATGAGAGAAATGACTATGGTAAACTGTAGGATGAATGACAAGAGTGTGGGACTGTGACTGCATTCCATGATCACCACATAAAAGTGTTTATTTCATAGGCAAACACAGAACCTGAAGAAAAGAAGAGAGCCACTCATTGCAAGGGTGAATCACTGGCCGCGTTTTCTCTTTCAGTTTTCATTAGCATATTATAGTGTTATTTGTATGGCATGGAGAATAAATGATATGTCTGGTCACACTGAGATGCACAGTGGAGTTGGTGCAGCTGTGAACAGTTCTTGAGATTCAGTGTCCTCCAACCAGAGACACACGGATAAAGGTACTACTCAACTCAACTCAAGACCCTGGCTACAGACAGAGCTAAATTCACCTCCTCTCATCTCTCTAAACCTTCTGAGGTCCAGACTGTCTCTTACCTGATGCCCATATTTGTACCAGAACAGAAGCATTTGTCTTCTTCAGTCTTTCAGCACACCCAGACACATGCCAAACCTTTGGCAAGTGAGTATGTGGGTATGGAGCCGTGAGCTCATCATTTATTAATCACCTGGGCTTATTTAATATTAAATTAAGTCTCATGCTGGCAATTTTAAATCAGTTCAAGAAGTCCTTGAATCACTCACCATGGGCTCAGAAGGGCACCAGGTATTGCGGGAGACTCAAATGCAGTAAAAGGAAAATAGTCCCTGCCCCTGCCTATGTCCACTCACTGTGGGGGACAGAGGGAAAGCTGTGGTCTTAGATATCCTGAAGATGAGCCGTGTTACCACAGAGCACATTTCTTTCCACAGGATGCCTGTGTACATGGAACACTTTGTAACTTGAGGCCCATGGTCTTTCTAGGCTGTCCCTCACTCAATGGGCACACGCTGGATATATGGTGCACAAGGACAAGGCGGGTGGGAAGTAGGTCTTTATGTAAGACTGTTTCTTAAAAAAAATTAAGTAAGGCAAGAACTAAGTAATTGGATTAAGAAAGACTTTGTCTAAAGATGGTGAGATTTACAGCAGCAATCAATCCCTGATTCTTCCACTACCACAAAGGGCAATGCTCATGATGTCTCTCCATAGGAGGCTGTCTTGTCTCCTGGCCACACAGCATCTCTTGCTTATTGGCTAATTATGGGGAGAAGGGCCTGTTGGAGGTTTATTTGGGTGTACTGTTTTATCATCACAAACTACCCTGGATATATAGTAAAAGGGTTTAGAATGTTTTCTCCTTCACCCCAAGTAAAATGGCCTGGTCACTATGTTTAGTCATCTCAGCCTTCCTACAGTTTTTCCCTCAGCCTTTTGAAGTGTTGAAAATGTCTCCAGCGTCCAATCATACCCATGTTCCTGGGGCGAGGGTACACTATTCAGCATACTCAAGGCAAGGTCATGGGAGCAGCCTCTATGGCAAACTTGTCCAGGAGTGGTGTTTGTCCTCCGCCCCTCTGGAAAGCGTAATAGTCCTGTGAGCATCAGCAGACGCCAGGTGGTCTAAGCAAGTCTCATGAAGTGAGGCTGGCCTACCTGTGAGTGGATGAGCTTCATTTCCAAACTGCTCCCCAATTGCTGACTCATTAACTCTCCCAGTGTCTCTTTAGCTGCTTTCACTCTCGAAAAGACAAGAATTTCATATGTTCTTCAGTCCTTAATAACCTCACTAGTTGGACTGTAAAGTCTAACAGAAGTTAAAATTTGGCATGACAATGGAAAAAGTTGGTGCCTTATGGGAAACCTCAGTGGGCAACAGTGTGGGGACCATTACCACGAGAATAGCTTTTTAGCGTCAGGCGCCAGGAAGGATGAGTGGAGGACATGCCCCCATCAGGGAAAGTCTGAGGGTTTAGGACAGGAATTGATGCTTCTTCTTTAATTAGATTCCTGCTCTGAACGTCAGTCCCAAGGAGGACACCGTTAAACCCACGGGAGAGTAGAAACCCACAGAGAAAGAACAAAACGTCCCTTCACTTTGTTTAGCCAGGCAATTTAGTCCCAGAAGCTTCTGTGCCCTTTGCAGTCGCACACATGGCATCCAAGTCGGCCGTGGAAACAGGGCACAACTGGAATGCCTCATTGGTAGTGTTAATGGGTATCAGTCTCCTGTGACTGCTGTAACGATTGCTCCTAAATTGGTAGCTAGGTGATTTAAAACAATAGAGATGTGTTTTCTTTCCGTTCTGGCTGTTTGAAGCTCAAATCAGTAGCACTGGGCTAAAATTAAGAGGTCAGTAGAACCATCGCTATTCTGGAGGCAGGAGGAGACACTCCTTTCCTTCCCTCTTCTTGTGCCTGTTGGAGTTCAGCATTCATTGGCTTGTAGCTGTATTACTCCATTCTTCAAGACAAACTCAGCTCTTTCTCTGTTTGGTCTTTACATGACTTGTCCTCTATATATGTTGTTAGCTCTCGAAGCATATTTATAATGTCATTTATGGCTCAACTGTCAATCTAGGAAAATATTTCCATATAAAGCCATCATATCTATTCCATATATTTTTATCTATTTTATATCTATTTATATTAAAGATAAATCAATCTACTAATCATCCCTCTATTCATGCTCCTCCCTTCTTTCCTTCACTCCCGCCCTTCCTCTTCCTCCCACCCTTTCCTACATACGGAGTCATTCATGGGGTCGAGGATTAGAATGCTAACGCTTTAGAATGGCATTTTCAACTCACAGAGTGCAAAAACAAACAGAAAAAATAAACGATGAAATCACAACATTTTAAAAGGAGATGATTTGGAGACACTTCCTGGTAGCAAAGTAAAGGTCATCAGTGACTGTAAAAATGGCAAGAGGAGATTTGATAGGGAAACTTGACCAGGCAGTTGCAGGCGTTGGTGGACATGACTCAGACAGTCCAATGAGACACTCCGGGCAGAAGCCACACTCCAAGTGCTTAGAGTAGGAGAAGATGAGAAAGAAACTGAGCAGATAAATACTTTTTATAATATAATGGTGGCTTGGCTTTATGCTTCGTCAACCTTGGAAGAATATTTTCCCCCATACCCATTGCCGTCAATAAGTCAGGAAGGTCTTTGTGTATCTTCTAGTTTGGGCTCCATCTTCCTCAGTCACAGCCCCTGCCTCCCTCTTTCTCTCAGTCTTGTTCCCTGGCTACACAAGGCTTCCTTTGCTTGTCTCCTGATAAGGAGTCCTGAATACGCAGTATCTATCATGCAAGTCCCACAGAAAAGAAGAGCCATGGGGTATCAGAAAGGAGGAAATTGCAAGAGTAAAAAACCCTTATTTATATTTTTTTGTTGGAAGAATTAAATTAAATGATAAATAGAAAGAAAACGGTTTACAAGCTGTTTGGCACTATACACGGATCTACAGATGCAATTAAGTATATAGAAAATGACAGGCAAACTTAGAGTCAACAGTTAGAATAATACTTGAAAAATCTTGACAAAAACTTGTTATTTTTTTCTCATATGTGACTTGGGAAGTTTTTCTTACAGAAAACTAAAACTCAGTAGTGTAACATAGCCTGATGTATCTATCCCATCACGTAAATCCCTAGAAGAGCCAAGTGTGGTGTCATATGCCTGCAATCAGAAGGTTGAGTCAGGAGGATCATGAGTTTAAGGCTGTCTGAGCTATACAATCAGATTTCTGAACTACCAAAAAAGCAATAAAAGCAAAACAATCAAAGGAAATGCGAGGGAAATATGATATGCAAGTTTAATGGTGTTTAGATTAAAAAAAAAAACTTTTGGTACATAGAAAAATAGCTTACAGATAAATTTAAATATCTGCAGTCATTTTATTCACCCCAAATCTTTAACAGCCCAACTGTCCATCAGTTGGTGAGAGGACGAAACAAAGGATCGTGGTGCAGAGGTGCCATCGAATGCCTCAGTTGTTGGGTGGTGGACTGTGACAGGCAGCCTGGCCCCTGGTCCAGCACAGGCTTAAACCCTGGGCGACCCAGTGGGGGCTAGCCCTGCAAGGGACCGGAAGGTGTTTCACCACGCTCCCGGACCCCTAGCTCCTGTCAAGTATCTACAACCGCCACAGCCCTTCCCTCTGTATAATAAGTAGGCACTGTGTTATGACCAATCAGTGCTTCCTGCTAATAATTCCAAAAATCCTAATATACCATACCCTTGGAGCAATAAAGCAGAGCTGTCTCACTGAAACTATCTCTGGAGGTCCTTCCATCATACTCACAGACCTCTGAACCCTGCTTCCTGCCTCTGCTTTCTCTGCCCTCATGGGCCAGAGGCCAACGACCCCCAAGGAGAAGGGAGAGACCCACATGTTTTGACTTGGGGGTGGCTACACGAGCCCAGGAATTTGTCAAAGCACCTCTGAAGATATATTTAAGATTAGTTTGTTTTATTACGTTCAAGCTAAAGTTTGTTCAACTACATTTTAAAATGAATGTTCTACTTAAGGAGATAGCTACAGGTATACCTTAGGAAAATGTTAATGGTTTTCTTCTACTTAGAAAAGATACATTGATTGATTGCTTTGAGTCAAGCTGAAGGGATAGAACAAATATTTCACCATCAGAGAGGTGGGGGAACTGCTATCATAGGAATCCCACACTAAGCTGGACCACATCCTCCATTCCCTGGGCTGAGAGTGTCTTGTTCACACAGGTCAGTGTCTACAAAAGTCATCTACAAAACACACCCACAAAACAGGCAAAAAAGAGAATTAACACGGCTGCTTTTATGAGAGACCACTGGGACCTTCAATGAAAATAATAATAGTTTTATATATAGTTGTCCCATCAGGAACCCTCATGCCAATCATTTGTGCTGCCCATGTTACTTCAAAATCCTGTTATTACACTGTGTCGAGACACATGGAACCAACAATGAGTAACACTCTTTTCCCGAGAAGCTGGACTTAACAATACAGCCAGCAAAGTCCACAGAATAAATAAGATGTTAAGAATTGAAAATTGGGCTTAGGGAATGGCTCAGTCAGTAAACTGTTAGCAATGCAACCATGATGACTTGAGTTTACAGCACCAGGACACACATGAAACAAGTCAGGTGCAGCAGTACATGCATGCAATCCCAACACTAGGGACACAGAGATAGGGGAATCTCTAGGGCTTGCTGGCTAGCCAGTCTAGCTAATTTGGAAGTTCCAAGTTCAGTGAGGGAGCCTGTTTTACAAATTAAGGTGCAAATGGGCTGGGGAGTTGGCTCAGATGGCAAAGTGATGTTACAGAAGCATCATGACCTGAGTTTGGCTGATTTGCAAACTTTGCCCTACAGAGGGAGGAGGAAACCAAAGCAATGCTTAAGCTCACTAGCCATCCAGTAAGCTCCAGATTCAGTGACTCTATCTCAGGAAATAAGGGAGAAAGTCACTCAGAGGGAAGCTTTGATATTTGACTTCCACACACATGTGCAAACAGTTATTATGGACACGTACCTATATACACATATATATGCACACAAACATATATGCCTTATTAGCCACAAAAGGATATAAAACAAAGACCTCTGGACAGATTCAGGAAGTGTAACCAGAAATATCTGAAGTCATCTAGAGGTATGATCATAAAAGCAGAGAGCTCTGTCTTCATTTACATTGGTTGAAAAATATATCTTGATCAGAATCAACATAGGGGAGGAAAGGTTTATTTGGCTTATTGTTCCATCATACAGCCCCTCATTTCAGGAAATCATGTCAAGAACTCAATCAACTCAGTCACATCACAGTTAGGAGCAAAGAGATTAAATACCTTCTTGTTTGCTAACTTACTTGAGCATGTACTCAGCTAACTTTCTTCACTCATACAAGGCCCAGCCTAGGGAATGGTACCACCCACAGTGAGCTCAATCTTTCTACAAAATTTCTAGATAATTCTATATGAAGCCTCTCTTTCCAGGGGACTCCAGGTTGTACCAAGTCTACAGTTAAAACCATTCATCACAGAGAACCTACCAGTTTTCACAGGCTGCTCTCTCTGACAGTGGAGGATTCTTCAAAGTTGTACTATGTTGTAGTACAGGAGACACAACTTTCCTATCTTGTTGGATGTAGGTTGACCTTTAAAAGGGGTATGCCTTTTAGCTGAGGACAATTCCTAGCAATCTACTTTTAGTTCAGACTTTTCAGTAGCTGAGAAAATAAACCCCTTGGTTCTGAAATAGATATAGGTAAAGACATCTTATTAAATAGTTATTTCTATCAGTGCCAATTCGCCTAAGTGTTAGAGCACATCCACGCAGTGTATATAATGATGTTTTAGTCTGTCTTTCTCAGACTGAATATACCAAAAACTAAAAATAAATCCCTAGAATTATTCTTTTAAAAGCTTCTGCTTTTGTGTGGCACCCAGGTTTCAGTCTACCCTATTTAATTGGCCTGGGAATACTGAAGTAAAGAAATGAGTGCAAAGGCATGTGCAGACTGATAATTCCCTAAAGTGTCAGTCTTAGGCAAACAAAGAGTCCCTGGGGATGGACACATCTTCAACCCAGGCAGCAAGGGAGCCACATAGATGAGGCACCCAAAAAAGCATGAGCTTACAATGAACCTGCCATGGCAAAAAGAGCAGACAGAATCCACCACAAAATCTACATAACCAAGCTATTAAGGGTGGGCAGCCAAAGGAAGGTATTCTAGTGCACAAGACACTAACAATGGGTTTCTAAATTAAAATTATGAGAAAGTTGACAAGAACAGAGAGATAAACATATCTAAAAACGTCTTTTTAAATAATGGAAAACAAAGAGAAGAGGCTCTAACTTACAAATTTCTAGAAAATAATAATGGGAAAGAATAAAAACGAGTGTGATTATGTTTGCAGGTTTTCACAAATGACGAAACAACGAATCTGACAATTCACAGAATTTACAGATTTCAAATAGGGCTGGTGAGACAGTTCAGTGGATGAAAATGCTTGCTGCCAATTTGAAGATCTCAATTCTATCTCTGACTTTATGGGACCATAAGCTGGAAGGAAAGAATAAACTCCTGTAAGCTGTCCTCTGACCTCCTCGTCCCATATACACATGCAGGCATGCGTGCAGCATACACACACACACACAGACACACATAAATAAATAAATAAATAAATAAATAAATAAATAAATAAATAAATAAATAAATAAATAAATAAAATTTTAAATAGAGATTTTAGAAATTAGAAAAACAACTCAGCCATCAAGATCACTTGCTGATTTTGCAGAAGACCCAGGTTTGGTTCCTAGCACCCACAGTGTGACTCACAACTGTCTTTACCTCTATTTCCAGGAGAGCCAATGATGCCCTTTCAAGGTACTATGGGCTCCTGAACATACATGTTACACTCATATAAGCCCACACACATAGAAGCAAAATAAATTTTAGAAAATCACTTTTTAAAAGTTTCAGACAGAAAAGAAAATATGTCCAAAGGCTATCAAAGTAAAAGATCTTCAGAGAGCCAGAAGAAAAAGGAGGAGGAGGAGGAGGAGGAGGAGGAGGAGGAGGAGGAGGAGGAGGAGGAGGAGGAGGAGGAGAAAATGAATCTACTTAAATTTAAAAGGTAATTAAAACAAAATACTTTTAAAAGCAATGACAAACATAGAATAGGGCAAATGATGTATATTTCACACAAAACAAACAGCTAAACTACATTTCAGAGACATGGATGCTGAGCGTAACTCGAAGCTGCATTTTCACTGAGCTACACTTTGTCCCAGAGCAAGTCACGTCCATGTAGACATCTTGTATTCTTCATTAATTGCTTTCTTGGGGTTGTAATAAAATACCTGGATGAAGGTATTTAGAAAAGAAATGTTAGTTTTCCTCAGAGTTTAAGGGGATAAAGTAGGAGAGGCAGCTCTTGACAGTGGTGGCTCTGGCTCACATCTGGGCTGGTCAGAAAGTAGGGACATGAAAGGAAGAATGGACGAGGAATAGAATCGAACCGTTCTCCACGTGATCCACTTCCATCACCAGGACACTACCTCCTAAAAGTCTACAGCCCCCTGAAACAGGGCGACAGGCTGGAAACTACATAGTTAAACACTTGAGCCTTGGTGGGGGGTAACATGTCACCCCTGTATAGTTGCAAACCCTAACAATTTGTGGCAGCAGTCATAGCCATCTACAACAGCCCCAAGTGTTACCTGCACATATATTCTTCATTGTATGAACGGTTAAGCTATCGTAACCTATGCTATAGAATACTATTAGCCAGAAGTACTACGTGCAACCAGATGAACATCTAAAGAAAATTTCTCAGTAGCGGGTTTTTCATTCCTTAAGGTTACATACATCATAGTACAATTTAAACAATATTATAGAAACAAGAAAACTATAGAAACAAGAAAATCAGATCGGTGGCTAGTAACCTAAGTTTGTGGATGGATAGAGGAAAGGATAATACGTTCACATAAGAAAGTCTGTGATAGAGTCAAGTGTGCGTTTCTGTGGGGTTCTATAAAGCTGAAGTGTTGAGGTTTGGACTTCTGCTATATATTGTAATGCTAAATAGTGGCCCCCAACGTCTGGTTGCCCCCAGGGATGAGGAGACCCTCAGGTACACCTAGGTATACCAAGTGATACTCTACCCTTGCTCCTTAATTTAAAACTATTGCTGAATACAATGAATAAAGCTACCTATACCGTATAGCTAGGCAGAAGAGTGGTAGGCAGATTTCCAGTTGCCAGGCTTGGGGACTGAGGCAGGAAAATAGTAGAGAAAGAGAAGGAAGGTGGAGAGAGAAGATGCCATGGGTAAGGGATTGTGAGAACTGACCATGAGCGCTGGCCAGTTGGAGGAAGAGCAGCCCAGACAGAACAGGGCTATTGGCAGGGAAGTAGACACACTAGCTTAGAGGGTAGATTCTTCCCAGCTCTGGTGTTTTAAAGGCTTATTATAAATAAAAAGATTTGTGTCTTTTATCTGGGATCTGAATGATCAAGTTGCGATAGAAACCCCCTACTGAAATTAAATAAATACCACAACACTGAAGGGCTGAGGGAAGGATGGAAGAAGAGGAAGGAGGGGGAGAGGAAATAAAGCACATGGGAGAGATCTGAATGCATTCTGGATAAAGGCACTTGCAATGATGCCTGTTGATCTGAATTTGGGCGCTAGAATCCATGTGGTAGAAGGAGAAAACACACGCTCCATACACAAATGAATTGTAAAGGATAATACAAAAAAAAATTTTTTTAATTTCTTTTTCTTTTGGCTTTTCGAGACAGGGTTTCTCTGTGTAGCCCTGGCTGTCCTGGAACTCACTCTGTAGACCAGGCTGGCCTTGAACTCAGAAATCCACCTGCCTCTGCCTCCCAAGTGCTGGGATTAAAGGCGTGTGCCACCACTGCCTGGCTCGATAATACAAAATTTTAAAAAATGCCAAAGAAGAAAAGGAAACATTCAAATTTTTTAAAAGTAAATAATGACACTTTTAACATTATATTTAAAAATAACAAGTTCTTCCCTGCTTCGTTTCCCCTCTAGTCACTCTTTTGGAGCTTCCCTCCATAAATGCTGGAGAGTCACCTCTTCTCTTCTTCCAGTTCCTTGCAGAAGGAAGAGAAGTTTGAAAGAGCACAAAGCTCTACCACCAGAGAAATGAGAAGCAAACGGGTATGAATTTTAAATGGCCAGGCTAAAGAAGATTGAACATCGGTCTTGAACACAAATAGCTTTTATAAGTGAACAGTGTTATACGTACAAGAAGGCCTCTTCTCAGCAAATTTTAGCAGCAGTTGTGCTGGAGAGAAGCAATCAATGAGAGGAGAGAAAGAGGGGGAGGAAGAAGGAGAGAGAGGAGGGAATAAAGAAGAGGGAGAGGACAGGCAGACAGACACAGAGGGGGGAAGGAGAGACTAGAAAGAGGGAGAGAGAGAAGGAGGGAGAAATGGAGGGAAAGAGGGAGGGAGGGAGGATGAACTTTACCTGTGATCAAGTCTAGAGCCATGCTGCCTGCAGTAGCACGCATTAAATCACCAGTATCTAGTGGAGGATTTTGGTCTGCATGTCACTTCTTGGCTGAAATGGCTCATACTTTTTGCTGTAAGGCCATGAGCTAGGCCCCCAAGGCCATTTCCTGAGGCTAAGAAATTATCTTTAATACCTCTTTTGGACCTGCATTCATTGGTCCAATGGGAGCCCTTGCCACATTGCCTCCTGCACACTCTTGGAAGCCTAGGCCTTTTTTCTGGTTTATATTTAGGGAAAAAAAAAATATTTTCCTTAGAGATGTCTTGTTCACAATTTTGTTACAAATTACCATAATTCCCACAATTAAATTTTGATATCTGAGACCATTAGTGGCTTGGCCACAGTCTCTTTGGAAATGACCATATTTCCTGCAATTGAAACACCAGGTATTTTGATATCAGAAACCTCTAGCTATAGCTTGACCTATCATATTAGCATGGTCCTATCCCTTATCCACTCAACCATAGGCACTGCTCACATATTTAATGGTCTAGTAACGTTTCTACATTCAGTATTCACACTGTCAAATGTAAATTCTCTATCAGCACCTGTCTTGAGTCGGGATCTGCTAAGGTTTTGTTCACAGTTGAGACTAATCTTTGTAAAAAAAAAAAAAAATTAGTAAAGGCTTCTCCAGAGCCTTGTACAACCTTTGTAAATGAAGCACTTTTCCCAGGCTCCTCAACTTTGTCCCAATCTCTTAAAGCCACTAAACAACACTGTATAGTTGTATAGGGTTATAACAACATTATATAGCGTATAGGATTATAGTAATGTCATCAAACTGGATCTGTTATGTATATCAGAGTATGCCTAGCAACTCTTCTTTCACTGGATTCATTCCCCTCATTCTAATTTGCTGTTCAATAATGAGGCCTCTTTCCTCCACCATGTTAACCATTACAACTCTGGACTGGCCTCTAGTATAGCTGTTACCAATCCCCTCCAGTCTTGGGGAATGTTTTAGTCAGGGTTTCTATTCCTGCACAAACATCATGACCAAGAAGCAAGTTGGGGAGGAAAGGGTTTATTCAGCTTACACTTCCACATTGCTGTTCATTACCAAAGGAAGTCAGGACTGGAACTCAAGCAGGTCAAGAAGCAGGAGTTGATACAGAGGCCATGGAGGATGTAACTTACTGGCTTGCTTCCCCTGGCTTGCTCAGCTTGCTCTCTTACAGAACCCAAGACTACCAGTCCAGGGATGGTACCACCCACAAGAGACCTTCCCCCCTTGATCACTAATTGAGAAAATGCCTCAGCACTGGATCTCATGGAGGCATTTTCTCAACTGAAGCTCCTTTCTCTGTGTTAACTCCAGCTTGTGTCAAGTTGACACACAAAACCAGCCAGTGCAGGGAATAATTCTATTTTGAGTAGCCAAGTTATTTAAAACTTGTTTCAAACAAGGCAAATGCATCCCATATAAAATCATGACTTCTTTAAAATGCCTTAGATCTATCAATTCTATAGGATTCCATCTTGTCTTGTTATAACCTTGTTCCACACTATTCCCAGGCATATGCTGTATGACTACTGGGAAAGCTGAAGGTGATCTCATAACCCCAGGCTGCCTCTCCTTTAACTCTGGCAGTGCAGTTGGTTCTAGATTAACTCTTTCTTTTGAATGGAACTATATCATCAGATTGTCCTCCTGCTTTTTCAGCTTTTCTCTGACCTGACTACCCTCTGGCACAGTTTCTTTACCTCTTTCCTCCTTTGGGAAATGCCCACAGTCAGCAGGACTGAGCCTTTTGGTTCTCTCTATTCCAGTGCTCTTTGCTTCCCAAGGCCTTCTGTCTCCACCTACAACCTCTCCAGTTGCACACCCAACTCTGTAACCCCTTTCAGAAGTGAGAGAGTAGAGTGACCCCTTTTGTCAGCCATGTTTGTTTATTTGTTTGTTTGTTTCTCAGCCTACTCCATCTCCAACTGCTCATCAGTTCTTCCAACCTTTTTTGAAAAAGGGTATACGGAGAAGGAAAATAAAAACAGAAAATACCCACTGGGAACAAAGCGGGAGATAGCCCAGTGACAGCAGCCATAATAAACATATTCGGGTCTTTTGAAAAAGAAAATATCCATTCCTTTGTCCCCTGCCATTTTTTCTATGAAGTTTGAAATCCAGTTTCCCATTTTTCTTTATTGAGCCCCGTCTTTGGGTGCCACTTGTAGTTGATCTTTGCTACTGTGTGGGTTCTTCTTTTCCCAACCTTTATCCCCAGGTTTTACCCTCTATCATCAGATAAGAGAGAAAGGATATTGGGAGGAGAAAGATAGAGATCCTTGAATCTAATTTCTTCTTGTTTTTTCTTTGACCATGACTATTAACAAATTTCATCCAGCCTCCTAAACAACCAACAATCACCAATCCCACCTCTCGAGGCCCTCTGAAAAGTTCCCAGAATTCCAAACATCACATGATTGCAGAAACTATTTGCAGCTGGAAAAAAATATCACATCCTTGCTAGAGCATGAAGCAAATCATAGTCAGCTGCTGTGTACAATCTGAAGCAGCCCCATATTCCTTATACCTGAGATTAAAATAAAAACATATTCTTTTAGTATTTGTGTGTTTTGAAAAGAAACCAAAATTCCAGAATTCTCACTACAATGAACAAGTGATTATCTTGGATAAGCAGAGTATCCAAGAAGCATTCAAACAGTAAATTCATCAAATAATGGATAACACACAATGCCATAGCCTGAATGTGTGCCTCCCCCTCAATTCCTCCGCTAAAACATTACCATCAGCGTGATGTCATTGACTGCTGGAACTGTGAGGAGGTTATTAGTTTGATGAGGGCAGGATGGTGGCATCTTCATAAATGGGGCTTATACACTTATGAACGAGGATTCCTTACCCCTTTTGTTATGTAAAGACACAGCTAGAGGTACTATCCATGGGCCAGAACACAAACCCTCATTAGACACTGAGTCTTCATATGGTCTTCGGGCTTGATCTTGGACTTGCAGCCTCTAGGCCTGAGACCTAAAATTTTGTCAATTATAAAGCACCTGGCCTGAGCCATTCTTTTAAATAACTATTGATGTAAAGATTTCTTAAAATGAAGGAGTAGGCCTACAGCCCTAGATGTATTCGCTTTGTGTCATAGGTTAAGACTAATTACAAAAGCATCTTCTTACAGCAGGTAGGCCCTGTGTAGTAGAGTTTCTTTAGCCATTCTGGGGAAACTTACTGTATAGTACCCTTGATATTTCACCTAAAGATTCCTGAGGTGGCACCTACACAGAGAGACAGCCATGCTGAGCAAGTTCATCTCAGTTTTACAAAGGCAAGCAGTTTTGGATTCCAGGCCTAGAGGATCTCAAGTCGAGGTAACACCCACAACAGCTAGGAGCTTCCAATGTGCTCCCAAATCTGAGAAGCCCTTCTCTTCATCAGGGGTGATGCTGTGGTAGAGGCTGCTGACTGCATTGGGTCCAGCACACAGGACACAATGCATCATCCAGAATCACTGCTGTTATTTGTGGGTGATCCTGGCCTGTCCCATTTTTAATATAGCTACTGCATTTCAAAGCTGGAAGGTTTTGTTCCAACTCTTTCTACAAGGCACAAACAGATTGCATGAAATTTAAACACTTCTGCAGAGCAGAGGTATGACTGGCAAAAGGAAGGGACAGCCTATGGAAAAGGGGAAAAGCCATGGCACTGTTTTAGAGAAGATGAATATCAAAAGAACACACAAAACTTCAACATCAGAGTAGCAATTACGAGATCAATAAATGTTCAAACAAACTCAATAGATACTTTTCAAAAGGAGTACAAATAGGCACTAAATAGGCGAGGGAAATGGTCAGCATCTTTAGCTATCAAGGGACTGTAAATCAAACTACAGTGAGAGTCCCTCTGTCCCAGTCAGAAGGCTATCACCGAGAAAGCATAGAACAAATGCTGACAAGAATATGGGGGGAAAGAGACATCCCTACACTTCTGGTAGGAGCGTAAGCTGGTAAATCCTCTATGGGAATCAATAAGAAGCTCACTACAATCTAAGAGTAGCAGGCTCAACGAACCCAGACGTATGACTCCTGGGTATGTACCCTAACGGACTCAGGGTCAGCATGCAACAGAGAGAAGCCTGCACACTCATGAATCACAGTACTATCCATGCCAGCCTATTTGTTCATTGATGAATAAACAGATAAAGAAAAATATAATGTGAATACACTGTTATTAACACTTTAAGAAGAATGGAACCCCTCCTTTGGCAGAAAATGTACCCATTAAGCAAAATAAAACAGACTCAGAGATGCGTAAGACATATACCATGTGTGTTCTCTTGTAGGTGGGGTCTAAGATGAAAGAAAACCATGAAAGGAGAAGAGGAACCGTAAAGAAGGAAAATGAGGACCAAAGGGAAAGAAGGAAAGAGGAATAAGAGAAGAGGGAGGGTGGATACAGTCAAGAAATACAACAGCCTTATGTGAAAACACAACGAAAGTCATTATTTCACACTTTAATACATGCTAACTTAAAAAGACACAGAGACAACCCTCCCTGGAAATCCAGTACAATACGGGAGTTTGGTTTAGAATGTAAGCTGTCAAAGAGACCCTTCCTAACCCTTGCCTCCTAGGGATTTACGGAGGAACTGTGCTATGGAACCCCCAAATTCAGCAAGTGTAAAATAGATTTCCTTCTCCAGCCCCCATCTTTCTTCTTCTGTTCTTTTGTTTCAGTGAATAGCCCCCTCCACCTACACAATCCAGATACTGGCTATCAGCCTTCCCCTTGGTACCGCCCATTCCTAAGCAAATCCCGCTGGGCCAGCCCGCTCTCGAACCTCTTTACCCCATCCTTCCTCATTCTCTACTTTGTTTCCTGGTTTCTCCTCTAAACGAATTCCCCTTTCAGCGTCCTCTCTCTCTCCATCTTCTTCTCGCCTACTGCCTACTATCAGGTGACCTGGTTCCATGTGACAGAAGAAAGCCGCATCCATTTTCTCCCCTTGCTAAGTTCTGCAGAGCCTTTCCTCGCCCAATCAGAATTCCAGATTGACAAAAATGGGCTTTGATTATCTGACCCTGCCCATACCATTTTTTGATCACTTCAGATCAATGGCTGTAAGACCAAACTAGTGGCAAAGTTACCAGGATTCCTGGCTCTTTGTTCATTTGCAGCAGGCCCAGAAATGCCTATCCACAGGGATTTCATACTGGTTGGTTCACTGAGCTTTCAGCAACTGTTTCTCTGGCCACCTTGTCCAGGAAAGAAGTGGCCTCACCATTCCATAACACAGAGCGATCTGAATTCAGCTTGTGCCTCCGTCTTGCTTGGCATCCACCACACAATGTTGAAACGCTTATTAAAATAATTTTCTGTAGTGCAATTTTTTTTGCATCTTGTTCTCCCCAGCAACTGGGATGATTAGGAAGCACCTCAGCATCTAGATAGACATATGTCCCACACGGTTTTAGGCCTTTCATATGTTTTCTTATTTATGTAAAATGCCATTTAGCTGCCGGGCAAGCTCTGTTATTCCACGTGTGGGAAGAACAGGAATCAGGAAGGAAGAGAAAATGGGTCTCAGCCTCTGCTGCCTCCTGACTGCAAGAAGATCCCCGATGCCTCCCACATTCCTGAATTTCAACACGGGCTGAGGTAGAAAAGGGGGAACAAACAGTCGAAATGAAAATGGTTAAGTTAATTAATTGCAAGCTTGCTTGTAGGACCAGCACGTTTATTTAATCAGTTGCCTAGTAACCTGCCTGGGTATGATGTGAATCTGATCAGCCTGCCTCAGGGACAACCGATGGGCCATTCTTTCTGCCAGCATTTCTTGCCTGTATTCTTATGCTCTGGGGCCTCAAAAGTCTAAATTCCCCTTCTGCCCACGAGCAGGGCGCTTGTGAAGTGGAAGCAAACACCCACCCATCACTGTTGTCTCTGTTCTCACAATCTCTCCACCGACCCCACGGCCAAGGAAGAAGGTCTCTGCAAGAGTGTGACCTTTCTGGTGCATTTGAGGTTAAAAAAAAAATCACCCACATCCATTTTCTTCCTGGAGCGACCCATGCTCTCAGACCTGTTATCCTATATGCATCTATATGCACCTAGTAGGTTTCCACGAAACATAATGAGTTAGGTCTTCTGCCTATGGCAGATTAAGGAAAGTGAAATAAACAGGGCTTCCAGCTGTTGGCTTCAGTCATGTGAGTTGCTTTAGTGGCCCTAGACAGAGAGAGAGTAGATGCTGTTTGATCACGTATGGCTACCCCCAAATAAACTGCTCACAGTTGTTTCCTGTCTGGTGAGAAAGAGGAGTCAGACAGCAGCAGGCTCCTGAACACTCAACACTCTGGCTCTAGATTTATTGGAGGATTTGAAGACAAGAATTTGCCTGGAGGTTCTCACCTCCCTTCTGCTGTTTCCCTGGCTGGTTATTTTGAAAGTCCACCCCACCTCCCACCCCCACCCCGTCTTTGTTCCCTCTCCCTGTTTTGAAGCCAAATAAAGAAGAAACATTAATGAAATTAAGCCTGCGTTTCTCCTTTGATACACCATGATCACATTTCTATACTATTATATGGTAGGAAATCTTTTTCCCCTATTCATCAGTCTCTATGGATAAAAGAGTCCACCCTCCATAAAGAAATCCCATCAGATATCTTTAGAAACCCTCCATCAGAGAGATGCTTTGCCCTCGTGCTGTGCAAAGCTCATCTAATTAAGACAGGATCTGCTAAATTTAATAGCCTGCTATGAATTTTTACAGACATCTGGTAGCTGGAAGTTGGAACAGCTCTGACATATAAAATTCACATTGTCCAGATGACCAATATCAGGGTCAAATATTTTTTCTTCTTTTGGGAACTGAGATTGTTTGGGCAAGACGCTCCTGCCAGACGGTGATGTCCTACAGGTAAGTGCCATGGCAGGGAGCTCTGGGATGGAAGAGCCTGCATCTCAGCTTCCCATCTGCAAAGTGAAAGCAGCCACGATTCACACGTGGTACACACAGGGCTTCGTGCGCACACAGCCTGCACTCAGACGAGCAAGCCCCACACTTGCTGTAGGACACTCTTTCTGACCACTGTTGTTTTGAGGGAGGGGACTCAGGTTTTAAATTTTATACTGCTATGTACCGACTTCTATATCCATAAAACTCTCTGCATGGTGTTCATTGTATACGAGACACAAAAGACAGTTGAGGCTTCTGCTCACTGTCTTTTCCTTCAGATGAAATTATACAGATGGAAGATTTATCTCCTCTTCCTAAAGAGCAATTTCCTCACCAGTGGTCCTATGGGAGCATTCCTGGCTCTCCCTCCCAAACAAGGCCTATACCAAATTGTGTGGAATAAGCAATCATAAATATATATGTATATTATATGCGTATAATATATAATATATTATATGTGTATATATGCATAACATATATCTTACATACATGTATATATATAATATATGTGTATATGTGTGTGCATGTTCAATTTTGTATGTACCTATAAGTTTGTATGTATATAAAAACGACCAACTGTCCAGAAATGACTGTTTCCAAAATGTAGGACAGTTAATAGAGGTTGGGTTATGGAACAGGAGTCATTTTTCACCTCATTTTATTCATTTGTTTTGTTTTCTATGTGAGTTTCCACCACATATATGCATGTGCATACAGATGTCACACATGCCTATAGACCTTATTTTGTGACTTGAGTCGCCCATGCACAATGTACATTCGTGCCAAGATTTGACCTTGCTAACTGAAAGGTGAAAGAACAGAAGTCAGCTTCTCCTAAATACCACACCATGTCGTCCAGTGTTCAGAATCACAGGTGCCACTCCAGACCGGGCACTTAATGAGGTCACTGTAGGTTTGACTCCCTTTGTGTTCTGTGGGAGGAATTCATACCAGTGTTCTCCTAGCAGAGACTCCCAACCCCACAGAACCTCTTGGGGAACCAGAGAGCATATATACACAGTCAACTTTCCTTGTCCAACAAGAACTGAGAAAGATGGAGAGACCCATTACAAATGTGTGATCTGACAATATTTCGCTCGGAGGCTGCTAAAAACAAACAAACAAACAAACAAACAAACAAAAAACAGTCTAAGAGGTTTTGAAGAGAAAAGTAGAAACAAAGAAATTTTTCTTAAGTGTCGGATGGAGCAACCCCCCCATACACATTAGACCTCAGCATAAATGACCTTGCGCAGTGACACATAAGACATCCCCTCTCCCGTCAGTCTAGGTAACCACCATGTTTAATAATTAAGCATGTGGTGTGAGTTCATGCTCAGCACTTCTGCTGAGTTCTCTGCAGCACCCAGGGGTGACGAGTGGACAAAGGCCAGGCTGACTAGTCGGTTCTGAAGATCTGAATGGTAAAAAAAAAAAAAAAAAAAAAGCAGTTCCTTTCATCCAAGCAGTCTGGTACCCTGTAATAGAATCCAAGATATTTCCTGAGAAGCGGGATACAATTCCTCCGGTATTGTTTTAGTCCATTACATGGGGGCAGCTGGGTATTTAACACAAACAAGGAAATGAAAAGAGAGAAGAGGGTTGTTTCGGCTGCTGGCTGCCATGCAAGCTTGTGTTTTTTCTGATTCTTCAAGTCCTCTGTCCCTTACCACTGTTAAGCTCTGGTCTGTAGGGGACCAGACACAATCTCAGTGCCCTAGAAAAGAGCCGCAGGAGGTCAGAAGATCACCATGTGCACAGAGGCTCCTGCGACCATCAGTGGATACAGGATAAAGATGCAGGCTGCCCTCTGACTGCCCCAATCTCTCCCAGCTGGGCTTCCGGGTGTTTTGGCCCTCCTCTCAAAGCATCCAGGTTAGGGCATCCACTCTGTTGCTGTGGCTGGCAGGTCCTGGATCGGCTGTGCTCTCATAAACATTATTGTCTGTATGTCACTGCCGACACCTGGCAGCAGGCAAATGTTTTGTGCTTTGCTTGGCTCACTGTCTGTTTGTCCTTTCCAGCCAAGCCTGGAACACAGAAAAGGCACCATGGGTATGTTTAAATAAAGAAATCAAGACAGCAAGTGGTATTATCCCCCCCCCCCCCCGTGCTAAGTGGCCCAGGGTACTTTTAACTCTGGGCCTCATCTGTTTCAGCCTGTCCCTTACTGCCACTTGCTCGCTCATAAGCAGGCACAATTGCATTGACATAGGCCACACAGGAGACATAGTGTTAACAATGAAGAATGTGGATCCACGAGCCAGATCCTTGGGATGGGATCCCTGTGTTCCACTTATTTAATCTTTCTATGCTTCTATTTCCTCATCAGTAAAATAGAGATTAAATCATGTGCTGTGATCGAGATAAAGCAGCTGCTAGATTGAGACGCTTGCTTCGTGTAACTCTAGTGTACCACGCTTGGCATTTGCATGTCCACTGAATCCATGGCTGTTTCTAATTCATGGGGGAAGCTTTACTCCTAGAGTGAACTTGTGTGTGCTGGCAAGATACACCGGAGGCCTTATGAGGAACTTCAAAGCCACAGTTGGATTCAAGTTCCTAGAACCCTCGTATCTGATGATGTCTACCATGTTCCAAAGACTGAAGGAACAGGTCGCCAGGGTAGCAAACTTGAAAAAAGACTGTTTATGTGTGTGACTAATATTATGCTAAGTCCTGAAAGACAAGAACCAGTAAAACAGTCACTACATGCAAGGTGTTCAGAAACCGGAAGTCACAGGACTGAAAATGGTCATTTAAAATCGATGTACACATGCTCTACCATGTTCATAGCAGCCATATTTATAATAGCCAGAAGCTGGAAACAACCCAGATGTCCCTCATCAGAGGAATGGATACAGAAAATGTGGTACATCTACACAATGGAGTACTACTCAGCTATTAAAAACAATGACTTAATGAAATTTGCAGGCAAATGGATGGAACTGGAAAATATCATCCTGAGCGAGGTAACTCAGT
>CM052717.1:22448319-22460562 GCA_028551405.1 Uromys caudimaculatus | reverse complement strand
ACTCCTAGAGGCGGGTTGGGGAGGGGATGGGGGGTATACAAAGAGGAGACTCAGAAAAGGGGAAACATTGGAAATGTATATAAAGTATCAAAAATAAAAAAGGAGGAAAAAAAAAAAGAAAAATTGCAGAAAAACAAATAAATAAATAAATAAATAAATAAAATCGATGTACAGTAATAGATGGTAAAACACCAAGCAATGAGACCACAAAGAGGTAGCAGCTGAGGTGGCCCAGCATGGTACCCAATTCTCCCATGTGGTACAAACAACCAGACCAAAGGGCAAATCTATTAAGGAAGCAGACACTGAGCAAGAATCAACATTTTATCTTGCTCTCTGAGAGAAGGCAAATGAGCAAGATTCTATTGGCCACCCTGGCCTGATGCCACCAGACAGATCCAAGCCAAAGCACATGGAAAAGCAACCTAGACCCTGATGCCATCGCTGAATGATGCAGGTAAAGGCTAGAGATGACATACACTAAGGCAGTTAAAACTGGAGAGCTGAGCACCCAACAGAAGGGAGCTCCACAGAGGAAAAGCTGGGGTCTGCCAAGGCTGGCCTTGGATGCTCGGTTGAGTGCTATTTTGTTTACAAATTATAAAATATGCTCAAAGACATAACAGAAAATATAAATGTGGTAGGTAAAAGAAAGCACCCAAATTAAATTTCTAGAAAAAGAAGCAAAATGTCTAGACTGAAAATTACTCAGGTCGGTTTACAACGTATCTTTAATTAATCAGTCGTCCTTCAAGTAATATCACATCCCTTCACCGGGAGAGTGTGACAGCAATGTGTGTCTGTGAGGCCCATGTGTGCTTGATTAGAGTCTACACTTCTATGTCCTTAAGGCCTTTTGCTTTTAAGAATCTAACAGTTTTTTTTTTAAAATTATAAACAATAAAATAAATTTATTATACTTATATATGTATTTACTATCGGGGCAATAGTCATTATTTTTTGTAGATACTTTTTTGTGATTTGTTTTACTGGGGAGATATGAGCAAATATCTATTCACTGCAGATGCAGCATTAATAATAATAATAATAAAAAAAAGATCCCTCCTGAGTTGGGAGACCAATGCATTTATTGGTGTTACTTATAGGAACATGAGATTATTTACAGGGACATGAGTGACTTAAAGGGACCCTTATTCCCTAGCAGCCCACTCCAGCATGGGTGACAATTTATGAAACCTGTGTTTCTAAAGCTCCCTGCAGAATTTGCAAGCAGTCCCACTGAAGAGTCTCTTTCTTACAATTGCCTACTGCTTTTGTAAGGATGGGGAGAGGATGTGTGAGTCTTGTAACTCCCTAAGTTTCCTGAGTCTTGTCAGCCTCTCATTCATTCAGAAGAGAACTTTGAATTGGGAGAACATAGCCACACAACAAATGCATAAATCCACATAGACGAAGGTCTGCAGTGTTTGTACACATTTGTTTTCTTAATGATCTTTTTGGTGTGTGTCTTTGGTGAATCCTCACTGTTAGCATTTTGTCTAAACTCCACCCCACAGTTACCTGGCAACAGCCAGGAAGGCTCCTTCCCAGAGTTGCCTGGCAACAGCCAGGTAGGCCTGACCCACTATAAAAGGGGCTGCTTGCCCCCTCCTCTCTCTCTTGCTCCCTCTTGCCCTCATATATATAAAATTATGGGCCAATCACTTTGATCCCCAGTCTTTCAAAGATACCCTTTCATTGCATAACGGCCTACATGATTCCAGACAAGAAGACCACCACCATGGTTTTCTATACAGAATGCATCTTTCAACTCTGGCTGTTGTTTGTTTGTTTGGGTTTTATTTTGTTTAGTTTAGTTTTCTTTTAAAGCTATTTTTGTACACAGTTTTCTGGAAGACAGTTCTCATGGACCCTTTGTATTTTTTCTTATGTTCCTCTCTTAGGGTGGATTGACTTTTCTAGATCTGTAGCTGATTTGCTCTCATCAACTAGAGTTACTTTCTCAGACATCATTTCAAGTATTCTTCTAGATTCATTCTATTCTCACACCACACCTCCCCTCCACCCCAGCACATTCATTTTTAATAGTATCTATTTCTATTCCTACAGAGTCCCCGATGTTCTCTTCTACAGAGTCTGCTGCATTCAGTAGTTCATTGGATATTATTTAAACAGGGGTATTCGTTACTCGAATAAGGCTTAAAGGAAAACTAACTGGCATTAGGAAGACACTGCTGCGAACAAAAGACAGCATTGTCTTTTCCAGTGCTTGTGAAACAGTTACCAAAATATATCTTAAAGTACAACAGAGTGGTGATTAAAAACAGACAAATCTTGTCACTCACCCATACTGAAACTAAAGTACAAATAATAAAAGACATATTTCTGAAGAATCCCAAAATACGGGAAATTTTTCAAAATTTCAACAAATAAATTGAGAAATATTTTTACTCAATAAAAATGGACAAACATTATGTCAAAATCTTTGGATAACTGCTAGCAAAGTGTTTGTGGGGAAATTTATTTCATTAAATCCCTCCATTAGAAAAATTTCAAAATCTCTGATGTCAATTATTTAAGGTTATACATAAAGAAAGTAAGAAAAGGCAATTGAAACACAAAGTAGAAGGGAAGAAGATGCAAGTATAAAGCAATATAATAAAATATTAAGAAAAATGTTTAGCATAAAAAGCTTTGTTTTTTTGGTTTTTTTTGAAGTGAAAGTTTCTGGTTGTGTCATGTGATGCAGACTCGTGTGACGTTTTGTTGAAGCAAGACCCATGAGAGGGCACGTGATGTTTGGAAAGAGTGTAAATGGGACTCAACAGACAGTGCTTGCATAGCTAGGGTTGTTGGTCTTGTGTCTTCACTGATCTGCACTTTGTTGAGAGAGGCGTGACCGAGAACTTCTGGTGTCCGTGGAGATCCTGGCTGTTCCTGCTGACTCATGCTCAGTTTGCAGAAGCTGGGTGGTTTCTGCTGGATGATGACACTACTGAACCAGACTGCTGGTGTCTTTACAAACAGAGATAGGCATCACCTCAAAGAACTACTTCTAAACAGGTTCACATCCCCCTGTCCTATTAAAAGTAAGTTTAAAAAAAATCTAAGCCTACAATCATTAAAAGAGACTTGCAATGAATGATTAACAAAAAAAGAAGCAAATTATCAATATAAATAGAAATAAAGATATTGTGATAGTTTCTCTACGTGAATGAGAGAATGTTATGAATCGTTAATTAGCATGAAAGGATACTATGTGCGATTTAATGTCAGCGTTTTTGAGAAGTTGGGTCAAATAGACCCACATTCCTGAAAAAAACAAACTAAGTATATTAAAAAAGAAATAGACGAGCTAAGTAATCCTATCTGTTGAAGACATTGAACTTATTGATAGATTTTTCTCTCAAAGGAACTTCTGGATCTAGGTGACTTCCTTAGTGAATACTAACAAAGAAGCAATGAACTGATTTCACACATACTTTCTCGAAAGCAGAAAAGACTAGAACACATTCTAATCCACTCTACCTCGGGGAGAGCACATTCTTGTAATTAGAAACTGGAGAAATTATAAAATAAATAAATAAAATTAAACTACAATACCAAAGAACCACAGTGACAAACATACTCAACTTTAAAAAAAAAAAAAACCCAAAAAACATTGACATGGATCTGGTTGCCCAAAGCATAACCCCAACACTCAATGGAGTGAAGCAGGAGGAGCTTGAACTCACGTCTAGCCAGAGCTACAGAGTGAGACACTGTTTCATTGTTATATTAATGTCTAATAATTTGAATTAGGGAGTAAATGAAGACTTTAAATAGTACGACAAATTGGGGTTTATATAAAAAATCAACTGGAATGTTAGTTTTGCTTTTTTAATCAAACCATGTCTGATTTATGAATGACTGAAGAAATATTTGTTTCTATAGATGCAGTAAAAGAAGAAAGAGGCTGTATCTTGGTGGCAATGACTATGATTCATTTCTAGAACAACCAACATATTGAATAAACATCAACGTCCATTCATATTAAAAGTATCAGGAAAGCAGTACAGGGAAGTCTTCCTCAATCTAAAAAAGGGGCATTTATAAAACTCATACACTTGACAATATGCTAAATGGAGGAAGTGTAGATTCTTCCCTGAAACTGGGTACAAGATCATTTTCTGCTTTCACTACATGTATTGAGCACTGTGCTAGGGGACCTAGTCAGTGTATACAGCAAGAAAAATAAATAAGAGGTATTAAATTGGAATGGAAGAAAGATTTTAGCTAATAAGCAAATTTGCAAGAACACAAGGAAAAAATTTCAATATAAATCTGTGATCCCATTTCAATGTCAGTAACACAGAATTAAAAATACAAATAAAGAAAACTCTATGGAATGATGGAAAATATAAAATGGGATGAACTGAACAACGCATGAGCAAATGCCTTAACTTATAAGGTAAAAATCATGGCTGTGAGTCACATAAAAATATCTAAGCAATTGTATCCTGCTTATGGCTGTGAAGGCTCAAATATATTAAGATGCGTTTTTTTTTCCAAAATTGTTATATAGCCTCAATAGAAAATTAAAATTTTTAATACTATAATTTTTTAGTTCTTTGAGAATTTTAGATTTGAGAATGTGTTTTGATCGTAGTCAGTTCCCACTCATCTGTGTAACTCATTCCCAATCTACAGCCCACTCCTCTCAACATAGTCCTATTCCGTAGTTGTTTTTATAACTTACTGAGTCTACTTTTTGCTACTCATATATACACGGGTGTGGGGACATCAACTGGAGTATGGTTGACCTACCAGGGACCACACCATTAATTAAAACATATTCTTCCTCCCCAAGAAGCCATCAACTGTCAATATCCTTCATCTCTAGTTGGGGGATATTCCCTCGGTCTCTCCCCAGATCCTTGCAGAAATGTTGACTGATCGCTCTTACACAGATCTTATGCAAGCAGGCACAGCTAGGGTGGGCTCGTAAGTTGAGCAGTCCTTTTCTGTCTAGAAGACCCTGTCTTGTGTGGACACTTCCTCACACCTGGCTGTTACAATCATCCCATTCCCTCTTTCCTGGCGATCCCTGAGTCTTGTTGTATAGAGCTTCATTAAAATTCTAAGACCATTTTTTTTTTTTAAACTTTAGAAGTCAAGATTTTGATTCCGAAGAGTATAAAGAAGTATAAAGAATCTAAACTATCCTTCAAGATTTGGACAATAAAACTAAAACCATACTTCCAGCAGTACCTTATTTTATAATATATTTTAGCACAGTTTGTTCCTGGTGAAATTTACAAATATATATAGATCTATATTGTAAAAGTCCAGTAATGAACCTAAAAATATATGGCTAATTTTGACAAAAATGATTCAGGGAATGATATAATTCAATAGCATTGGGATAATTTTCCTCAACAGATTTTGTCAAGACAATTAGATGACCAGGAGTGAGCCAGCCTCCAAGAAATCCTTGATGACATTTGTTTGTTTGTTTCGCTATTTTTGAGGTCTTTATGTAGATTCATCTCACTTACTAGGAGCTGATTTATACAAGCATCAGAATATGTTGGACAGAAAGTAGGGGATGTCCAGGAAGGAGTGATCCTCAGAGTCTGATATTAGATCATTTTTATTCCCCTGCTCAAAATATTTGAATAACTTCTTATTTTACCCAATGAAACTCAGTGTCTGCCTTGGCTTGACAAAAATGTTTTATGACTAGCTCTCTGACCTCATTTCCCACCTCAGCCTCCCTTACTCTCTTGCCACATGGACTTCACTCTTTCTCAAAATCTGCCTTGACCTTGATAACTTAGACTTATCATCTAACAGGCATAAGGTCCCAAAAATCTGTTTCCCTAAAATGATATTATATATTTCTTAAAACGGGATACATATGTAGTCTATGCATTGTATCATCTATCTTTGGTTTCACTCAGTCAAGTGATATACTTATTATTGATTATATTGGGCACATGCAAATGTCTACCATGGGGCTGAGGAGATGTCTCAGTTGATAAAGTAATTTCTTTGCAAGCATTGGGGATGGAGTTTGTAACCTCCATATCCATGCAAAACCTAGATGGATATGGTAACCCACCTACAATTCCAGTCCCTAGGACAAGCTGCATAGCTATACTTGCCAGATTGATGCGATCCAGATATAGCAAGAGACCCTGACACATTATAGAAGGTGAAACATGATGCAGGAAGATACTGACATCACCTTCTGGCCTCTATACCTGGGTGTCTCCACATGTGTGAACACACATAAACATATACATGTACATGCAAAAAATGCCTAGCACAAGTGATAGAATTAAAGACAGAGGGTAGTGAGGTCTTTGGGTCAGTTTATTTCTTTGCTCTACAATTTCTTTCTTTCCCCGCTAGTTGGGGTATATTATTCAGCACGAAGCACTTGATGCTATCATTAGTATCTCCCTCGCATGTCTGCATGGAGAGTCTGTATGGCTGACAAAGTCTTTCCTCTCAGCATTCTTCATCTCAGTTCCATAAAGTTATTTTCTATCCCCACAAACCATTACTGCATAATGTGTTTCCCCAACTCTCAAATCATGTACTTCCCCATTAGCTCAAAAGGCTGTATGCTAAAGACAAAACCATACCTCCATGATCCTACATAGAGAATGTCTGTGGTTTAAAAGCCTCAGTGAGGAGATGTCTGAGAATAACCTCTCAGCAGGAACAAGACTGGTACTGGGCCACATCCTCTGAGAGCCCTGAGGGATGGGTTTCCTTCCCAACCTCTGACTCTCTCCTTCAAAGAAACCCGTTTTTAAGATTCTTGACTTTCACATCAGTTGCAGAAATCTCCGACAGACACTAAAAGAAACCATCTTTCTGACTATGATGTACTGTGATGTTTACCATTTTGAAGGAGTCCCTTCTTAGTCAGCTGCACAGTAAATCACCCATCTGCTTCTCTCAAATCATGCCTCATAAGAGAAGACTCCTGGAAATGCAGAGGCAATTCTGTCACTCCCAGGTGACGAGCTGGCACGGGGCGATTTATCTCCACCATCCACCAGTATGAAGAGCTGGTGCTGTGCTTTTCAATATGACAAAAAACAAAACAAAAACAGGGAGAAAGTTACAGGTCTGGCTTGTGAATTCATCAAGTGCTGACTTCATGAAATGTTAATGAACAGATCCAAACAGGGACTGATATAACTCATCAGGCAAACCAAAATGCATTTAAGGCAACATGAAGCCAAAAGGGGGGGGAAAGCCCTAAATCTATATAGTCTAAAAATGAAAGTCAGGGCAGGCAAAATAAATAGCATCATTTCATATCCATGCCTATTTGTAGATGCAGAGAGAGATATAAGGAGACAGAGGTGGGGGCATCACTCAGAAACAACATGTAACACTGTACTACAGACCTTTCTGCAAGGAGAATATCCTAATTTCATAAAACGCCCTGACAGAGATTAACTTTAAAGAGACAAGGTTATTCAGCTTACAGTTCTTGCTTGAAGTCCCCCACCATGCAGAAGCTGGGATGAGGGACTGGCTATGGTCCACAGTGTAGAGCAGAGAGATATGACGATGTACAGACTTAGACCTTAGCCAGCTGTCTCTGCTGACATCATCAGGGGCTAACACCGGGGGATGGCTCTGCCTACTCTCTGGCTTGTCTTCCCACAGCAATTAACGCAATCAAAACACCCCCTACAGATATGCTCACCAGCCAGCCTTACCTAAACAATTCAACTCGGAGACTCTCTTCCCAGGATTCCAGTCTGTGTCAAGTTGACAATTAAAACTGACCATCCCTGAAGCCAAAAGCTGTCCTTGGATTGGCTTAAACAAAGGCAAGAGACGCTGTGCTCCAGGCTTATGGTGGGAATCCCTTAAACAGAAATTTTTTCTAAAATATGGAGGTAACGGATAATATGACAGGTTGGAGGGGCCTTGTGTGTGTGTGTGTGTGTGTGTGTGTGTGTGTGTGTGTGTGTGTGTGTGTTTCCTGGACAAAGCTGCTTTTCTTATGCTAATAACCCTAACTTCTGCCAGCCGTTCTCTACCAGTGTCCCTGAGTATGCTCTATGGACTAGAATGTTCTTCTTGGACTTCCAGGAGACTGTGCTACATCTGGCTGGATAGCAGGCAGACTAAGATTTCCAGCAAGGAAGCAAGCCAGTGGTAGAAGGCTGTTTTTCCCAGTTGCCATGGGAGTATCTCTGAGGGAATCTTCTCATCCCCACCCCCTGCCCCCAAGGTGAAAAACCTGAGACTCAGCCAGGTGACAAACTTGCTCATACCTAGCTAGTGGGGCACAGAGCCAAACATAGAGCCGGAAGGAAACTTTCTCCTGCAAGATTTCCTACATACCACCCCCAGTGCTGAAATATTTCCATTTCGGCCTAGGTCTGCGGCCCATGGGGAAGTCTCTGCTCTGGTCATACTACACGGGGCTCCTTCTGTAAGCTGCAAACTAGCTGAGACTCAGCATGGTGAGTGGAAGGCAAAACCTAGCCACTAAGGAGTTCTGGTGAACGGCAAGGGGGGTGGGACTGGGATAGGTTCTGTATGTACAATCCCAAGCACCAGGCTGCCATAGCTCCCATCTCATGGACCTGTATTCAGTGGAATTCCAGCTAAGTAGAGAGCTGGTCCAGCTTTCCTGTGGAGCAAATGCTCTTCACACTGGAAACACCTCACACACATAGAGAACAGACAGAAAACTGTGGGGATACCAATTGTGCTCTATGAGACAATGGTCATTTTGTCTTTCTATAAACATTTTCTTATTAATTCAGTAATGGGAAACTTTCATTTGGAAGGTCATGGAAAAAAATCACCCACCTGTGAGGTATGTAACTAGGAGAAATATAATACAAAAATAAGTGATCACATTTTGGTCACATGTGGTTAAATTTTCATAGATGATGATAGATACTGAGGAATCCAGTATGGAAATGTCAGAAATTGCCTCAGAGTGAAAAACTCAATTTGAATATTTATGTACATGTTTCAAGTTGAGGCAATCCAGAAAACTGTTTAATAAAGACAAAAGGATTCTGCTGTTTGTGCATTTTAATTTGCAAAACAAAGAGCATCCCATAAATGTGATTTAGTTATATTATTACACACTTGAATTTATTATTCATGCATCTTATTTTCCATAACTCAAACAACAAGATGCATGTTGCAAAATATCAACATGGCCACAAATCAAACCTCTTAGAGCAAGATGCAGGTTAACTGGAATGCCTTCCAAATGGAACAAGGGCAAGCATATATATATATATATATATATATATATATATATATATATATATATATATATATATATATATATATATACACACACACACACACACACATACACATAGACATGTGTGTGAGAGAGAAAGAGGATATTTTTATCAGTCATGATAAAAATAAAATGAAATGGGCCAGAACTGTGGGATGCATTTAACTTTTTAAGCATTGTGCCACTGCCACATATTTTCTTGTCTAATGTGCTTGTTTGTCAACTTGAAAGTACATTCTGGAAACTGAGGCCTGCCTGCTCCTGTTCCCTCCAGCTCCCCACTGTGTAGCTTCTTCGTAGCTGCTCATCTCTCAAGTATACAGAAGACTGTATGGGGGCCTCCCTCTAGCTCTTTGCATACCTAGGTCTTGAAATATCATGACTAGTATGGATTCACAGTATTATAACCCTATTCCCTAGGCTGCCCCTTTTAAATGTGTGATTTTGTAGGTTTGTTTGTTTGTTTGTTTGTTTGAATGGTCACTGTGTGTGTATTTGTATGCACACGCACATGCAGGTGTGTGCATGTGAACTTTAAACATGACAAAATACATAGTCCAATCCATTAACTGTGGTAACATTATCTTTTGACCATCTCCAATATCTGTGGCCAGAACTTTCTTCAACTTGTAAAACTGAAACATTTGTGCTTAAACATAAAACACCCATTCTTGCCTGCCACAGACAGCCCCATACAACCTTCCATCTCTACGGTTTTGAGTCTTGTGCGTACCTCCCAAGATGGCACCAGACTAATCCCACACATATTTGAGGCCATGTGCTATTTATTTTTTTGTCACTTGTTCATTTAACTAAGCACAACAGCCTAGACACTCACCTATGTCAGAATCTCCTTCCTTCTGAGGTTACGTAATGTCTCAATATACATCTTTGCCACATTTTGTCCATGTGACCTAGGTCACATGTCTCCTGATGGCAAATCCCACCTTATGTTTTCCTGTTTGCTCATTTCCATTTTGACCATCATTGGACATAACAGACCTTCTCTGGGTCTTTAGCCCTCAACCACATACTCCTGACTTTACCATGAAGTGAGCCTTCCAGTGAACAAATTATGTGGGTCAGAAACAGGAGTAACCAATCTTAGAAATTAAGTACCAACGCGGAGATAGATTTCTTAGCCTTAGCCACTTTGGGTGAAAATTTAAGAAACACAGCCTTTCTCTGCACCGTTTTGACCCTTCTTGTTTAACAGATTGGGCTGAGGAGTATTTAGCTCTGGTACAAACTCATAGACTGTTTTTATAAACTTGGGCACCAAGAGCACCTTCCTGGAAATTAGGTAGATTTCCTTCATTCACTCATCCATCCCTTTCACAAATCTGTACCGAGTGCTTACAGTACCAGGGAAGAAGTAAGAGCGTTACCCAGGACTTTGGCCAGAATGGTGATTATATTATCGTTGTTGTCGTTATTATTATTATTAGCAGCAGCAGCCAGATCACAGCTAAACAAATAGTAGTGTGATTTCAACATGAAAATGTGCTGAGCATAATGAAAACTGAAGAGTTTGCCACTATAACAGCTAACTACCAGAGTCTGATAGTGACCCCTACGCAAGGGCTAAGAAAGGGGGTAGGTAACAGGGGAATGGGATTCCTCTCTTAGACTGATCAGGAAGAAGTGTGGAGAACTAGGTACAGAAAGGGGAGTGGATATGAAGTAAGTCCTCAGATCCTTCCTTTACATTCATGTATTCAATCATCCAGAGTGAACCAGTTGTTGCATGTCATTATACATATGCTTAAGCTTGAGAGTGGGAAGCACTAGAGATAGAACCATAAGACAAACATGAATATAAACCCATTGGGAAGACATACAAAGTAAAAGGACAAACTAAAACAACAAAAACAAAATCTTGACATATGCAGAGAATAATAAACAAAACAGAACAAAAAACAAAACAGCAACAACAAAACCAAAGCTTAACACTCTCAATGATGCCACTTTGAGGACGCCAGTTTATGCAGGGTTACCAGGGAAGGCTTCTTTGAGAAGCAAGTATTTAAACAGAGTGTGAAAAGGTAAGAAAGAATAGGCTGTCCAGTGGAAGGGAAGGGAAGACAGTGTGACCAAAAGCAAGAGCGTGAGCAGGGCCAGGGATGGATGTGGAAGACCAGAGACTAACTCCAAAACAGTTCATCAGAACGTGAGATCTGTATCGTGGAAACGTCATCCAGGCCTTGGCAATAGCTTCCGGGATTGTTTTTCCTTTGCTTATTTGCTCGTTTTCATATGTTTTATTACATAATCTGAGAAGTGATAAGATCTCATTTGCATCTCAGGAATAATGTCCTTGCTGCGGCTGAGTGTCTCAAGACTCATGGAAGCCAGAGAGAAACATCCAAGGAGGAGATGACATGTTTTCCGGGTCTTGTTTCCTTTGGGTGACTCCACACTGTAAGTTCCAGGAAGGGGGTGATCCTGTTTGCTTTTGTTCCCCAACTGAATTTCCAGGATCTGATTGTGCCTGGAATGGGAGACACACACTTGATAAATATTCGTTGTTGTTATTCAATGGGTCATCAAGCCTTTGACTAATACTCTTCAAGTGTCTTTCCCACTGGAGATAATGACTAGGGTAGGCTTGCTGAGACTGTATCTGCAGCGGGCTCCCCTTGTTCTAACTAGACCTTGGAGTTCTCGTGACCATGTGCTATCGATGCACTCTCAGGTGAAGACTGAATATATGGAACAGCAAAGATATAGCGGGTCACTACAGCCTTATTATCTTTCCAAAACAGACTACAGGGCATTTGCTCATGTGCTCTGAAGGTTCATCGTAAAATTAAACCTCACTTGTCAAAACAAACAAGAAAAGTAAATTCCAGGAGGCGTTACAACTTCAATAGCAATTGCATTAGTTTTACAAGCTAATTCATAAAGCAGATAATTCATCATGGACCACCCCTTTGTAAAGCTGCTGTGTGAGACTCGAAAGCGATCACACACCCATGTGGGTATGTAAATAACTG
>CM052717.1:22405819-22445819 GCA_028551405.1 Uromys caudimaculatus | reverse complement strand
CCTCCTCTGGCATCCATGTGTACTCATGGTCATACATAACAGTATGCATACCATACACACATATACCACAGTCATATACTACATACATAAGTACACACATGTATATATACACACACAGAAATGAACTCCCACACAAAATGGCCCCAGTGCATTGCTGGTTTCAGAATGGAATAGTTATCATTCAGTGCTTGAGGTAGAGGCAGAACACCAAACTGGAGGAACAGACCTCAGGAGAAGTTCCAGGCCCATCCTCAGCATCCAGGTGAGACTTGGGTTTGAACAGACTCAGGCATCAACTTACCAGGGCTTAATGTCCCACCTAGCTTAACCTAGGGCTTAACATGTCTGTCACCTAGCTTACTCAAGTCCAAACTCTAATCTGAATAGCTATCCTTGGCCCTTCTCAAATTTTAATTCCAATTTCAGTCAGCTTGGAGGTTTAACGACTGTGGGATAATTCGAGGAAGACCAATTTATCTTATTTCTGCCAGGGGAGTCAATTAGCCTGTGAACAGAGGAAGAATTCTGGCTTCGGAGTTTTCTGAACACACTGTGGGTATAGCTAGTAGAGGGGGAAAAAACAAAACTGATAAATGCCTTAATGCACCAGCTGGGGTACAGGTGACAGGGACCTCAACTGAACCTCCACACCACTAATTAGGTGACAGAGCTGGGGCCTGGCATGGGAAATGAGGGGTTGGGAAAGTTGGAAAGTGTCCAGAGGACACAGCGCCAAGCATTACAGGAAGTGGTGATATTTGCCAGGTGGGAAGGCAGCTAGGAGACATTATTAAGTACCTATGTCAGCATAAAGAGGAAGCCCAGGCAGAGGGGACAGGGTGAGGTGGAAGAGTCAGACACAGCAGAAGACAGGGGTATACTGCTCCCAGAAGCAGTCACTTCCCTGTGTGCTTGGGCTGGGGTAGGTCAGCACACTGGTAGAGGTGATTCCATTACTGCCTGGCCCTGAGCACAGAGAGGTATGTCCAAAACCCTTGGGAGTCACATGTCTCCTGTCACAGTCCCCTAAGGCAAAAAGGGCATCTTTGCTCTTCTGCTGGCCCCACCCCTGCAGCCTTCTGGAAGGCTCCAAACAGCAATGGCTGTGTCCCAGAGCACAGAGGGAAGCTGGCTCTCAGTGAATGACAGGCCCAAGGCACTTGCTTCAAGGGTTGCCTTTAAAAAAAAATTTTAATAATAAAAGAAGTGCAGAAAGAATTCATAAATAATTCAAAAGTTAGGCAGAAGTACGTAAAGTAGAGAACAGCAGTGTCCAATATGATAGTCACAAGCCCAGCATGTAGCTTCCCAGCCCAGAGAATGTTGCCCAGTGCTGTGAGTCTGTTACATCTGGATTTCAAAGTCTCTGGAGGCAAAAGTAAGATTAAAAAATATGATATTAATAATCATTTTATATGGGCTATATAGGGAATGGTAACGAGTTATATTCTATTAAAATATACACTACTAATACCAGGACCATCTGTCTGTTTGGTTTTTTGTTGTTTGTTTGTTTTTAATGCGGCCATGAGAAAACTTTAAATTAAATATGTGGTTTAGATTCGTTACACTTTGACTGAATCTTGCTGAATCAGGAGATAAAATGAAAGTTGCCCCTAACTTTCAGCATTTCTGTTTCTGGGGAAAGAAAGCACTTGCCACATTTTATCTATTCTTGGAGATTTTCCTTGAGATAAACACACATGAAAATAAACCCAGGCTGGACCGATGGCTCAGTGGGTAAAAAGCACTTGCTGAGCAGACGTGAGACTCGACTCCTCAAATCCTATGTAAATGCTGGTTGGCTGTGCTGGCTGCGTGTAATCAGAGGTCGGAAGGAAGAGGCAGGGGCATCCTTGAGCAAGCTGGCTACCTGAACTAGCTGTGTGCATGAGCCCTGGTGAACGGAGAGACTGTGCCTCAATCGGTAAGGTGGAAGAA
Organism: Uromys caudimaculatus; assembly: GCA_028551405.1. NCBI lineage: Eukaryota > Metazoa > Chordata > Mammalia > Rodentia > Muridae > Uromys > Uromys caudimaculatus. Next base: position 22,443,878 of record CM052717.1, on the reverse strand, counting down.
GGGCTAAAGAAGCAACTCCATGTGAATATTAGATCTCCACATGTATGCAGTCACACACACACACACACACACACACAGACACGTGAGTACATGCCACCCACATGCACACTTTAAACATTTCCTAGGTCTTTTACTGAAAATGAATTTGTTTTCTCCTAACAGTAACTCTAGGTGATGGTTTGATGTCGGTACAATGTACACCTCTCTCTTCTTTATGGTTACACGGAAGTTACATTACCATGCTCAGAGCTCACTTACCATTATTGTTTTTATGAACTATAGTTTTTCCATAGTTTTTACTTTGTAGTAACATTGATGCAGTGCACTTGTAATACAAGATCAGAGGTAATAAGGACTTTTTCTTTTTCTTTTATTTTTTGATCTTAATTACCTATGTTGCCCAGGCTAGCCTAGAAATTGCTATGTAGCCAAGGCTAGCCTTGAACTCAGGCTGATTGTCCTAGCCTGCCAGGCTCTGAGATTACACTCATGTGCCACTCTGCAAGGCATGAGGAGTTTTAATTTCAGCAAGAAAATCACCTTTGCTAAATTTGCTAAATTATATTGCTATCTAGTATGAAAATACTAAATTATCTATACTTTTGCTAAGTTTTGAGGGTTTTTTTTCCATTTTTGTATTTTTCCATTGTCATTTAAATTCATTTTTTTCTTATGCCTGTTGGGGTCAGGTGACCTAGCTCCAACCAGCTCTAGCTTATAACTGTTGAGGTTGGGTGCCTCTACCCAGCAGCCCCAGGTTAGGACTAGTTCTATTGCTAGGCAAAACAAATGTTATCCCTTCCCAAACCTCGACTTCAAATCCCAAGTTACTATTCTGACTTTTTCATATTTTCTTCCATGTCCTCACTTTTTGGATGAACTCTCTATATAAATAAGTAAGTAAATAAATAAATGAACAAGCCCTTGCTTCCAGTGCCTAACAAGGAGCAGAAGCCACCCGTCTTTTTGCAGTCATGGGGACAACCGTGCTTCGGAGTGAAGACTTTCAGCGCCAACTCAGGAGCACAGACTCCTTTACTCTGACATCTTCCCGTCCTTTCCCCAACCCTCAGAGGCCCAGCTACCCCGCGTCTGTCCCCTTGCCACTCACATCACATTAAGTCATGAGCTGCTTACAGGTTTATGCTGAGCACCCACAGAAGCTCTTTGAATAGTCTAGACATTAATTATATATATATATATATATACATATATATATACATATATATATAGAGAGAGATGTGTATATAGATATAGATGTAGATATAAATGATATAGATATATGATATGTGTTTCAAATATTTTGTCCTAAACTTCCACATTTTTCAGCTTCATATCTTTTTCCAAATATAGCTTCTGAATGTTGATTTATCAAGCTGTTCTTAACTTCTGTGGTTTGTGTGCTTAGCAAAGCTTCCTATACTTCAGGAGTACAGAAATAGACTCCTGTTTTTTCTTTTTTCTTTTTTCTTTTTTTGGTTTTTCTTTTCAAGACAGAGTTTCTCTGTGTAACCTTGGCTGTCCTGGAACTCACTCTGTAGACCAGGCTGGCCTCGAACTCAGAAATCCACCTGCCTCTGCCTCCCAAGTGCTGAGATTAAAGGCATGTGCCACCACTGCCGGGCTAGACTCCTATTTTTATTTTTGAAAAACCATTATTGAGATGTAATTCACATACATTAGAATTCTCAGTCAGTGATCATATGTGTATGTGTGCATGTGTGTAGTGTGTGCTTGTGTATATGGAGAGTATGTTTGAGAGTGTGTGAATGTGTATATGTGAGTGTGCTCACGTGTGTGTGTGTGTGTGTGTGTGTGTGTGTGTGTGTGTGTGTGTGTAACAGAGGTTAATGTTGGTGGGATTTTTTCTATATCCTATATTTCTATTTACCCTAGTTTTTGAGACAGAGTAGTTTTTTTTTTCCCTATATCCTATATTTCTATTTACCCTAGTTTTTGAGACAGAGTAACCCCGGGGCTCAGGGCCTGACTGAGGCTCACAATGTCAGTTACACTAGCTGGTCAGATAGCCTCTGACACCTCTCTTACCCTAGTCCTGAAATTACAGAGCTGGACCACTGGGTCCTAGGACTCTTAAATCAGGTCCTTGTGAGTATACAGCAAACCTTTTACCCACTGAACCACCTTTTCAGGTTTTTAATATACATTAAGTTACTTGATTCTTTTTTTAAATCTAAAATGCTCCTAAATCCCCTCCTTTCTGCACTCTGGCAGGATGCCACAAGTGGAAAATTCCATACCTGACTTCACGTGGTAGCTTGCAGTGAAAATGAAGACACTGAAAAATACTGTGAAGAATTGCCTCAGGCCATGAGGTTCCAAGACAATCAGAACACAAGACGATGCTGTGTCCCTGTGTGAAGGTCCACGCCATGAGAAGTCTTCACACCAGCTCAGTGCAACTTGTGATTTGCTAGTTGCTTCTAGCCATTCTAGTCAGAGGGGGTTGTGTTCCGGTAATAACTAAAAATGTCAAACATTTTCGCCATGTACCTAGCACTCCCTAGGACATTTTATTATGTATTCGTCTATACCAACATTTAAAATAAAACAACCACAAACATGTCTGTGCATTTGAAATAGAGGTTACTCAGCCTGCGTGTTCACAGTTTTACAACTGTCAACACAATTTTAGAACTTTTTACCCACCTTAAAAACAAACACTTCAGCTGTCACTTCCCAATCTTCCCACCCTCTAGTCCTATACAAACACTGGTGTATCTGTCTCCATGGTACCCAGGAGAGCTGACTTACAAACAGAATCATGTAACATGGGGTATTATTCCTGGCTTCTTTTGCTTTGAGTCTTCAATGTAACTCCAGGTTGTAGCCTGTATCTGGTCCTTTCCAGCCTTGATAACAAGTTAGCACTCTGCTGTACGGATGCTATACCGCATTTCATTCACTCAGCCATCAGCTGATGGGCATTTAGGTTATCTCCACTTGGTTGCTATTATGGGTATCATGACTGTGAGCATTTGTGTATACGTTTCGGCAGAGTGGTATCTCTTTAACTTCTTGGCTAGGTCCTAGAAATGAATGGATTTTATGCCAACTCCAAGCTTTTGAGGCACGACCAGGAAGCTCTCCATGTCACCCTTGTCATTCATTCTCACGAACAGGAAGTCAGAGTTCCAGTTTCTCCCAGTCCTCGGGACACTGTGAGTTGGCCTTTTGCCTCTAGCCGTCCGACGTTTATGATGTGGCATCTCACTGCAGCTTCAACTTCTATCCCCATGTTGATGTAAGACATTTTTTTAATCACATGCTAGTTTGTCAGTTGTATATCTTTGGAGAGAAGTCTTTTTGAAGATATTTGCCCATTTGTTTTAAATTGCTCTGTCTTTTCTTTATTGAGTTGTGAGAGCTCATTACACATTCTAAACATAAGCTTTTTAAATAATCAGATATACAATGGGCGTATAGTATTGGGCCTTCTCCTAACTTTTTTGATGGTGTCTTTTAGTGCACAAAATCTTTAACTTCGATATATCCCAGTATATCTGGTGCATTATTTTATTATTTGTACTTTTGATGTTAGATCTAAAAGCAAACTCACCAAGATTGACTCCACTGTTCTCTTCTGAGAGAGTTTATGGTTTCAGCTTTTAGATTTAAATCTTTGATCCGTTCTTGCATAAACTTTTGTGTGTACTTCCAAGGAAGGTTCCCAAATTCATTCTTTATATAGACTTACCGAGTTGTCCTGTCACCATGGTTGGAAAGACTGCCCTCTTCACAGATCACTCTCTTGTTTTACTATCCTTCTTCAAAACATCTGAACATAAACATGAAACCGAATCCCTGTCTTCTCTTGTTTTACCGCTACTTTTAAATTAACTTCCTCTCTGACAGTTCTGTAGAGGCATGTGACACATTCCGGTAGCACCAAACCCTCTTCCCACACTCACCAACTCTGCTCTCTGTCCACCAAGTCCCCATTCCACGTTTGCATCTTTCTGTCTTTGCCTTTGTACTGTGATCCACCGGGTTCAACCATGGCTGCCCCTATGGGAATGAGAGCCCAAGGAACGCCCCAGTGACTGTATTACTGAGGAGAATGGCTTCCTCTTCCCTAGCAGCCTTCCATGCCGTTAGCTACCCTGCATGGAACCAGAACTTGTGGACCTCTTTTGCATCTATGACTGACTGTTTACTGGCTCAGTCTTCTGTGGCTTTTACCTAAGTAACCATAACTGTTGTAGGTTCATGAGTGTCATGCCATAACATGCATGTAAGAAAGTGTCCCAAGGCCCTCCTTATTATACAGCTCTTAGAATCTTTCAGTCTTTTGTGATATTCTTTGAGGTTTGGAGAAGGTGATATGGGTGTCTCGTTTAATGCCAAACACTCCACAGTCACTTTCAACACCTCATTTAGCCATTAGCTTCTGCCTTTACTGCATCTTAATTCAAAGAGAAATTTCTTTACTCAATGCTGAGGACAGAACTAGTCTATAGGTATAAGCACAAATAATTGAGAGGCAATTTGACAATCTATACAATTAGCAAGACAAAAACAGTGAGTTCACATCGTTCCTATGACCTCCCTATCTGGGACGTTTGACCAAGCACCTTGTGCCAGGCACAAACTCCTTCCTGTCAAGTGAGCCTCAGACCCAGTCAGAAAACCAGCTGGTTACTCCACAACAATTATGGCACTACTGTGTCTTCAAGTGTCTCTAGTCTAGCAAGTTGGTGCTATAGCATGGGGAACACTATGGCTGACTTCTGTTCTCCAGCCACCTGCCAATGCTTGGAGTTTAGCCAACAGGGAAGACACCTCTATTACTTTGAAGCTGTGAGATAGTTGAAGACCTATCCCATTCATTTCCAAACACAGAGTCATTTGCTACAGGATTGTAAATGAAGCATAGATGATCTTTCTTTGCTAACTTAAAATTTTTCTTCATCTTGTGGTATTTCTCTCCAGAGCTCTGATTAAAATCTCCCAGTGGCAAGCCTTTAGGTCCAGGTGGGGTTTTTTTTGTTTTTTTTTGTTTTGTTTTTTTTGTTTTGTTTTTTTTTTGGTGTTTTCAAGACAGGGTTTCTCTGTGTAGCCCTGGCTGTCCTGGAACTCACTCTGTAGACCAGGCTGGCCTCGAACTCAGAAATCCGCCTGCCTCTGCCTCCCAAGTGCTGGGATTAAAGGCGTGCGCCACCACCACCCGGCTGTTCCAGGTGTTTTTAAACTTATTCTTGCTGACTGGTCTGTGAGCCTGGCTCATTTCAGCACCGTCTCTTCGCTTGTTTTCCCTCTCTGTTCTCCTCTGGAATAGCTAGAGAATAGAACTGTGGACCCAGCCTTTGTACTTCAGCTTTCATTTCATGCTTTCTAACCCTCCATGCATTTCCATTATTCTCTGGGAGAATTCTTCAATTTAATTTTGCACTAATTTACTGTTCATTTGTGCTTTTGTCTGCTATTTCCAAATCCTCTATTTGATTTTTTTTTCACAAGCGAGTGAATGCAATTTCTCCTCGCATCTTTCTGAGAATATTAATTTATTGTAAAAGTCCATGGGCATGCCTCCGTGTCAGGCTTCTTTCTCTGTGCCCATTTCTCTCCTTATTTTTAACTCAAAATGTTCCCAAGACAATTGTCAGTGCCCGTGTTTCTCTGCTTGAGGGCTTTCTCTGGTCTGTGGGGCCAAAATCTAGGGAGGAATTAATGAGGAAGGAACTTGCCCTGGAGCATCCCTAGACAATGACTCTGGAGAGTAAGTATGGCCATTGGGTAGGATAACTCCAATCCTATGGTCCCACCTTGGTCCTGGGCATCTAGAGTCCAGTGGACCGTAGTGGTTGTATGCTCACTCTGATACACCTCATCAGCTGTCTTCCCTTCCATGTGCTGCTTTCTCCCTCTCCTTCCCTGTCTCTTTCCTTTTCCAAATGCACATGCGCTCTTGAAAACTCATTCCAGGATCCATTTCCTGAGGACCACCCCCAGCCTTTCTCTCTGTTAACTTTATTCCCCCAAATTTTACTTCTTCCATTTTCCTTGTTTTCTAACAATCATTTTGGGAATGGGCGTGGCTTATCTGTTTGTTAATATTGTTGTTTGACATCCACTGACAACTTCTCCGTTTATAATGGGAAGTTAGTTCGTTTAGATGTCCTCTAAACACCAACTCCTTGGTTACAGTTTCTGACACCTCTCCTGTTAGAAGTAGAGGGCGGAAGGACTGTTAGCAACATCAAAAGCCAGGAAAGTTTTATGTGACTGTCACAAAAGTAATCTGGTGATGGTCTCCCACTGTGACATGCTCCCTGTGACTTTTTACAACCATGCCATTTGGTGGGCCCTGCTTTGAGCTCCCATTGCAAGCCTCTAACTACAAGAATTGTGGTCATCCATTAACCTGGGGCAAGCACGCATGCTGTCTTGGTTGTGGGATGGGACACTGCTGTTTAGGGGTCCTTCCTGGGCAGAGTCGTATTAAAGCTTCAGGTCAACTGCTAAACCTAATAAATTCACAGGTCAAAGAAAATTGCAAAACCCCATTTCAGCAAGAAGGCAAACCTGTGCTTACTCAGCAGAAAAGCATAGTTTCATATCAGTATGGCCACCCTCTGAAGTCCGATGAGAGCTTTTGCAAATCTCCCAACTTCTCAGACATTGTTCAAACACTGGTCCCATGGATCCCCTATCTCCAAATCTCAAGAGGAACATGACAGAACATCCATTGTCCTTCTGTCTTGGTTCTAGTGAAGTACAAAGCAAGTCCTGTTTTTGTGTCTCAACTTCTACCATAATTAACTCCCTTGGGGTTTGATTTGAGGATCTACCTTAAGAAAGCTTTTCCTACCTCAGTGTCCTAGAAATGATCATAGGTAGGAGATAGAAAGTCCCCCCCAAGTATATATATCAAGGCCTTTGTCCTCAAGGGGGTGCAGGGGCCATTTGCCGTGAGGTGCCTTTAGTAACTACAAGGGTTCCCCCAAAGGGGATCGTGGCACCCTGACCTCTCCCTCTTTCTCTTTTTTTTACCTGACATAGGGTGAGCAGTGTTTTCAAGCCTGCACTACCCAGCTTCTCCATCCCACATACACATCAGAGGCCCAAAATAATGTGGCTGTTGGTTCTTGGACTGGAACACCCAAAGCTGTGAGCTTTGGGAAATACACCTTTTCTCTTTATAATTAGATTATCTCAGATGTTTTATTGTAGTGGGAGTGTTGTTATTCAATAATAACAATATTAATTCTTTTACTTTCTTCCATGACTTTTAATATATGTATTCCACTTCTGGTATGTAAATAAATCAATGCATCTATATTGAACTTAAAAGTCACTATGCTTTGGGGGTCATCCTTCCATCAGACTTCAGAAATAGATCCCTCAAGCTGTGCTGAGGCATTTATTGTTCATCTTTGGTCTCAAACTACATTTTTCAGTGAAGAGGAATTTAATTGTCTGGGAAACAGGGGATTGTTCTCAGAAAACTAATTTCTAGCTTCTCTTATGCTTATTAGGTAGACGCCATGCTCACTTTAGGAGTTGCCGCTCTGCCCCAGAAGCAAGTAAACTCAGTCATGGAGAAGAAGTAGCCTTAAATGTGGAGAATAGGCAAGACGTGAGGACATACTGAAGAGGGAAGGCCTTGAATCTTGTTCCTTTGTCTGGCAGGGCAAAGAGCGAGAGCAGTGGGATGCCCGGGTCATGAACCTCTACACCATGTCATCTGGCACTGAGTATGAAAAGTATCCTAACATGAGGAAATGTCATGGCCCCAGCTACAGAGTAGCCAGTCACACAGAAGAAACGTGTCATAGGGAGGGCATGAGATAGGGTCCTGTGTCTCCACAGTCCCCATGGAACATGAAATGGATCTAGCTATTCAGGTCAAAGACATATACTACATGGTGCAACATTCACGTTTCCCTGGGACTGAGTTACAAATAGAGGAATCTCAGCCTTAGACACAAAGACATCGGCATGAACCTATAGGATTTATTCAAAGACAATGATGTCTTCCTAAAAACTGGTCCTACTTTGAAATTCTTGTTCTGGGCATAGTGTTTCGTTCTAGAACCTCAATCACCGTTCAATCATACGTTGTACTCTCTGTTCCAGGGAGAGTGCTGTCAGTGATACGTAGTGCAGGAAGAGCTGCAGGAAGAGCTGAAGCACAGATCAACCTACTAACAGCAAAATAAGACTGTAGCAGCTACCACAAGGTGATAATTAACCTAGAAAGTAGACAGGAGGAGGCACAGTGGTGAGTCAGAGGAGAGTTGACCCATACAAAGGTCAAAGGTGCTGGTCATGCCAAGGAAAGAGTCTGTGGTACTTCCACGGAAATAGCAGTATGGACCCTACTCTAAGCAGTATAGACAGGGCCTTTCTCACCCGAGGACCAGAGGAGGATATCCCACTGTGAATGCAGACAATAGTCTTTTACCTAAGAGAAACTAAAAGAACTCAAGGGAATCTTAACAGATTGTCTTTTTGCAGGCAGCTTTCTCTCAAACTATGTAAGATGAGAGCTGCAGAAAGGGACACATATTGAAAAAAATTAAAGAAGCCACATTCTGGTTTGAGATGAAAATCCATCCTTACATAGCACCAGGTTCACTGCTTAAAACAAGAACTGTAATAGATACCTTTCGACACTGCATGGCTCGGCTCTGCTCTCTCTTTAAACTTAGATGGTGAATTGAATCAACATTGATGATGAAGGGCCCTCTTTCCAGTGTCACAGATGTCGTAAGCATACAGAGCACTTAGCTTTGCACCTATGTTCAGACTGGTGAGGAGAGTATCGTGTGGGATCACATGGTTCAATGTGGAAGGCCCAGCGATTCTGCTGGTGACCAGTTCCTTTACTTAACTGCAATTATAGTGGGGGACCAATGCGTTTGTCCTTCTCTTAGCCTCCCATTTGCCCTTGCTAGGGAGGCATCAGACGGATGGGCTCTCTTAGATGCTCCTGTAGACGGTCTCCCCTACAGTAAAAGGCTATTAGTAGGATTGCAAGATGGGCAGAGTTAGAGCAAAGTGCACCTTACTGGGATGAAGGACATGGAGTTCTCTAATGGAATTGCATTATGGGCATACACTCAGTGCAGGATTAGAAGCATTAAAAGATGTCAAGTGAAAGACACCCAGTTCTTTCGGCTGGGCTCTGGTTCTCTAGGTCACGGAGGATGGCAGCAACTGTTCAGCCTGCAGGTGAGGAAGTGGTTTGGCCAATTAAGAGTACAGGGAAAGCTGAACTGATAGAGAGAGATCATAATAGCTAGAAGATGAAACCATTAAGGCAGGGGAGAGAAAGTGAACGTGATCGGATTGAGGAGGAAACACTAGCAGAGGGAAAGTACTCTATTTCAACTCCGTTTCAAAGGAGCCCAGCAATAAAAGCAAAAGAAAATAAAAACCAAAGTGTGGCTTTTCCCTTCTTCCATCCCCCACTTATGAAACAATCACCTAGGACTTCTGCAAAGGGCATGGAAACTGAGTTTTGTCACCTTTCATATCTCACCCTGGGGTTCCCTTGCCCCCTGTAGGCAGAATGGCTTGTTGGGAGCTTCAGGAGAGTTTGTTCTGTCCTCATGCAAACTCAATGATGGGTGGACATCAGAGCTCATCTGCTTGCTTATTGCCCCAGCCCCGTCTGCTAACTGCCATGGACTGATATATCTTATAAATACTCGACTCTTGCATTGGGATTTGAATGTGAAATGCTTTGCATGAGCTCCTGTGTTTGAACTCATAGTCCTCAGAAGGCAACAGTGAAGTGAGCCACTGAAGTGTAGCCTGGGACCATTTCTTATCCACTCTATGTTTCTTGGCCCACCAAGATATGAGGAGCAGGGAGTGCCAGTTACACATGCCCGCCACCAGGCTGTCCCCTTCTGGGGTGGACAGCATACTTCAAACCGTGAGCTTAATCCCTCACTCAAGTTCCTTTTTGTCAGTTATTTGGTCACAGCAACAAGGGAAACAACTAACATACATCAAAAGCAACATGAAGACACAGTGCGAGGAGGCCAGCAACAGGACCACACTTCTCATCAGGAAGCCCCCAGAAACTCAGAGTCCACAGAGCATCTATATCTAATCAGACAATGGACAACGACCTTCTGCTTTGCCAAGAACTTTATGCAGTTTAGCAGATAATAAGTTGAATAAATAACACATGTTCCCTAAGTTTGGCAGTAGAGTTAAAGGGTGAGTTGTAGAACGTTGGACAGAAACATTGAGTTCCAGACAAGAGCCTCACACCAGAAAAGATCAATATGCCTCTAAAATGTGCCTTGCCTGGAGGCTTTGCAGCGGGCTTTCTTTGAGACTTCCATTTGTATCTAGGGCCTAGTGGACTTTGGCATTAGCAGGGCCTGGCCTAGGGATCACGTGCAAAACATGGCAGGTGTTGTCAGCTTAAAGAAACCGAAAGGGATGGGAACTACAGAGTCTGTGGAAAGCAGCCAGAAGGGGTGGCTCTGTCTGCCCGTCTGTTGTGGAAAACTAATTCTGTGCCAAGAACAATGCTGAACATTTTTTATGTATAGCTGATCTCATCTTTCAGGAGTGATAGGACATAGTTATTATTTTGATTTTTTTTTTTTTTTTGTAGAAGAGTAGAGCTAAGGGAAGTAGAGAAACTTTTGTCTACTCACACAGATGCACTGGATGGTACCAGATAGCTAACCTCCTTGGACTGGTTCCCAGGCACAGGCTCATAACACCCATACCTTGGAACCATGGTCCAGCACCAGTTTGTTGACCGATTCTGACTTTGGGTTGACAGTTGTTAGGCAGTATTATACTGGGTCAGTGAGGCAGTGAAACCAGGCTTGTAGAACAAGGTAAAATGGGGGCGTGTGGTGTACAGGGACAGCTGAACCCCGAAGTCAGAGGGGAACAAAGACTCAGTGGACATTAGTGTTACTCCTGGAACCAGAAGGCTTAGGTTGGCAGCAGTGCTATCACCAACACCAGGACTCTTAGTTCGTTCAGCACACAGGAAGAGGCCAGCCAGGGTAAGGCAGATCTAGAAGGAAGCAGAGCTGTTGCTTAGGATGTCAGTCACACCGAGAGAGACGCAGAGGAAGGCATCCTGGCCTCCACCATCCTGCCCAAGCTTCCTCCAGCACCGCCCATTGGTCAAACCTTCCCATGTCACCACAGTGGGCTTAGTGTTTCCTCACACACAGCCTGATACTATTTCTGTCCTCGGAGTCCTTGTCACGAAGTTACTGCAGAACTGACACTTGCTTGTTACAGAAACTTCCAGTTTTGGATTGATAGAAAACTGTTCCTAATTTTGCTCTCTGTGGAGGTGTTTTTGTGAGAGACAAAAATCATTTTTTTCTCTCAAATTTATCATTCTATACAAACCTAATCAATGACCTTTAAAAGATGGAAGACAATATCACCCATGTTAATTTTATCTGCCTCCTTGCTTTGTAGGAGACAAAGATAGTTGCAGCCTATCTGAGCAGTCAATGGGTCTCAGGTTAGAACTATTCACTCTCCTGTGCCTGGTCTGGGTGTGCTGTTTGCCATGGCTGCCACAGGCTCTCCCTAGTTCCTGGGTTTGAGCGCTTGGCTCCCAGCTGCTGGTGTAGTTTTGGGAGCTTGTGAAATCTTTAGAAGTAGAAGCCTGGGTTATAGAAGCAGGCTCACTAGGGGCCAAGCCTTGAGGGTGATAGCCGGACCCTGCTTCCGTCTCATTTCCAGTGTCTGTCCGCTGTGGTCATGTGACCAACTGCTAAGCTCTCCAATCACTACAGACCAAACAGCTCTAGCTACCACGCCTTCCGCCATGATGGACTGCTTCTTCTACATTGTCCCTCCTTCTGTTCCTCCCTTGGTTTTTTTTTTGGGGGGGGGGAAGGCAAGGGAGTTGGGGATCTTTCTTTTTTCTTTCTTTCTTTTTTTTTTGTTTGCTATAGCACTGAGAAAAACCAATATATTATTCCCATAAAGGAAAGAGGATTTTACTGTTTAAGCAAATGCTCTGCATTAGCTTCTGTATTTCTGTCTATGATCTGAGCCTCACCCAGACACATAGCGCAGCATCTTCCTGAGGGGTGAGGTCAATGGAAATACTTGGAGGAACTCATTTTCACCCTCCATGGCCAAAGGTGATCATTATAGTAAACACTTATAACGATAAGCATTTAGTCCGTATTAGCGGCTAAAAATGGGGGATGTTAGTGACCAGTAAGTAGATCTTGAGCTTATTGTTAATTATCAGATAGCTTTGTCTGCTTTTGGCTCAGTCCTTTCATAAGCTCAGCTGAAAATGCAACAGACAAAAGTCTTTAATGTGAATTTCCTGGGAGCTGTGTCTACTCAGCATTTTCCTTTATTCCGGTTGTACCGGGTCACCTGCTGCTTCAGCAGCGAGTCCCCCGTGCCTTTGATCAGAGCACTGATGGGGCTTTCATAACACTTGATATTTATAATCAGAGAGCCGCATGCAGGTTATTGTCACATATTCACAAATGTACCTCTCCTTTCACTGGGAAGGAGAATATGCCCCCTGATAGCAATAAAAGCGATGGAGATACTCAGCGGAAGGAGCGGGGCTTAGAGGGGACCCCGTGGATCTAAGCATCCGGGACAGGATGCTACATTACCTAGGATGTTGGACACAGGCTGGTATCTCCTGAGGAGCCAAATGAAGTGAGAACACATGAAATACAGGCAAACTTTTATCTACTACAGAGAAAGAACCTCCTGGGAAAATACAGGCCTGCTAGGAAATGGTACGGGCATGAAAGGTGATTTATGTTTCCTGGAGTCAGCTCTGAACTAATTCCCAGAATGGCATGAAGGGATTGCCAATTGGAACAGAAGACAAACTGTGCTCTCTGTCCATTTGAAACCATATCACCTACAAGGGTAATACAAATGGCTGGGAGTTGTTTTTTTTTTTTAAATAACCACTTACTTCTAAGGAGGTCCAAGGGCGTCCTACCCAGGAGCTCATTTACTAGCATGATGGGAACGCTGTTCCCCCACATGCAAGAGAAGTGCCACTTCCCTGGGTAGAAGAGAGAGAGACACGGTTCCTCTGTACCCCCTCGCTCTACTTAACCTTCTTACACAAGCCAAAAAAAAAAAAAAGTGCAGCTGGCTAGGCCTAATGACCCATAAAGCAGTAGCATCATTCAGGCCTGGGACTGGCAAGGTGTTAAAATCACAGCTACTCTGAAGGCTGAGGCAGGAGGACTGCAAGTTTGAGGCCAGCCTGGGGTAACGAGTGAGTTCAAAGCCAACCTGGGCAATTTAACGGGATGCTGTATTAAAAAAAAAAAAAAAAAAAAAGGGAAGGGATTCTGGTATATAGATCAGAGGTTAATTGGGGGTGGGGGGGTGGGAGTTCATCTCCAGCATCCAGAGAAAACCAAACAGTCCGAAGCAGGGTTTTTCAAGCCAGATAGATACCTGTAAGTTGGTGCCGGTGAACCTCACCAAGTCATTGCACCTTTCTAAGCCTTGGTTTATTTTGTCTGTAAAATGGAAACAGTGATTGCCACTTTCAGTATCATGTGAAACACAGCCGACTCAGGCACAATGCCTCACAGACTGGCTACACACTCGATGCTACAAAAGCTGTACCACGTGTTCTTACACAGTTAGTTGAGTCTAAACCCAGCGTCACGCCTGCTCCCTCTCTCTTCTCGATCTCCCACTCGCCACAGCCCCTTTCCAGCCCACTTTGTGCGATAAATTTAGAAAGCTGGTGGAGTCCGGATGTGGATGTGCACAGGGGAATTCAAGCGTAGCTCTCCCAACCTAACTGTAAACCGTGAGCAGGTGCCAGGGTTCTTCCTGCTCTCTCCCGTTCACACATTCAGAGCCATTCCCCTGCCAATTCCTTACCCATAGCTGTCCCAGAAGTACAGACGGCTCCAGAACACAGGAGCTGGCCCAGCCCTTGAAAACTGTCTTGTGCAAGAGGAGCAGAATATGAGTAACCAAAAGATCTGTGTGGTCTGGAAACTCACTCTAAATGTCCAGGCCCTGTAACTGTCCCACTTCATGGGTCCCTGACATATGCAAAGCACTACCCTAGACCTGGCAACCAACACCTCCTCTTTGGAACCTCTATGGTACCATGGGAAGGATACTTTTACACACCAATGACTCAAGTGAGGGTTTCCTTCAGGGAGGGCCCACCTGCTTTCTTTTCTTTGTTAGCCAGCCCAGCTGGCTTCAGAATTGAGCTGGGGGACTTGAGGGTGGGCCTGAGAACCCTTTGTCATTGTCCTATATTCAAAATTACATCCTGATATTTTTCTTTACGAGGAGAAGGACGATTGGCTTTAGGAAAACGATGCAGCTAATAACTCTACCTTTTGCTTTTCCCAGGACACTCCCCCTGGGCATTACAGATTCGTTATCCCACTACTTTTTAAAGTCTTATGAACTTTATAAATGCAAAATGAATAACTTAATTCTCCCTCCTAAAAGCGCCTTCTACAGTTTAAAACAGGCCTTAAAATGAAAGCATATTCCTACACTTTAGAGCCACAAAGAAAAATTGCTGTGGGTTTTTTTTTTCCATTGTAAGTTTCATGGATTGTCTTTTCAAACCGAATATATTTATTTTCCCGGGGACGAAGATAAAAATTCAGTTGTTTCTCATGTGCCTCCGCTGCAGACAGAGCGCTTGTTCTGCAAATCATTCTGTAGAAATGATTCATAGCAGACACAACTCTCTCCTGCAGGTGTGTGTAGCCATTCCCCAAACCCTGCTAGAAAATTCTGTGATGAAGTAAATATCACCTCCCTCTCTGTTGGGACGCGTTTCTGTGGGATCAACCCTGCCATGCTCTAAGGAGACTCTGTGAGAAGGGCGTCTTGTCTGCTTTGGCTGGTGATCATTCTTGTTTCTGAACGATTTCAGAAGCGACCAGAAGCTTGTGACAGAGTGAATTTGTGATCTTATCCAATCATCTGGGCTGTTTGCAAAACTTCAGTAGGTGGCAGCGTTTTGTTGATAAATGTTTTGTTAGCCAAGTGATCTCATTTAGTGCAACTGTTGCAATATTAATAAACTGAACTTATGATCGTGTTTGCCAGGACTGGAAATATTGCTGTTCTATGCAGCGGGAGCTCTTATCTGAACTGACAGCAACATTCATTGTGTTAGAGATGGAGTAGGGAGCCTCAGAGCGATTGTGTGCATGCTGTTGTAAAGAGAAGTAATGGCGGCCAGGAAGGGAGTTGAGCAAGGCCGGGGAGGAAGAAAAAGGATGTGAAGGAACTAGGGTGTGTCGCCCATTACCTCGCTGCTGCCATGAAACTCTGGGGCGACCCAAATGGGTATCCTTCCCCTGGATGCCCCGTGCAACTCTAAATGACCCTGAAGGTAAGCTGGCAATCCCAAGGAAGCTGGACCAGAATCCTTGGCTTCGGAATCAGCTTGTATCCCCCAACCACACATGTGGTGAAACAAGTAAAGCTAGCCACACCTTCTCAAGGCAGGGACAGTGTTCTGGTTTCTGTCTAAATGAAAAGACTTTAGTCAACTGAACCGGAAGACAGCCTTAGACTGGTATCTGGAAACAGAAGGCCTAGAGGCCCTTTACCCAAAGCTTTGGTCTGTCACTGCGGCCTCTGCTCTGACCATGATCTCTATCTTTTCAGCCCTCATTATTCCCTTGTGTGATCCCTACTTGTAAAGACCTGGCTGAGGAACAGAGAGCTGGGCTCCAGGTCAGCTGCCCAGCATTTCAGGAGAGTCTTTGTGGAGATCACGATCTCTGAGCTCAGAATATATGATGACAGTTTCTCCTGCACTGCTTGTGGTCCCCTGCGCCATTATCTTCATGTATGAGACAGACAAAGTTCGTGAGCTGACCCAAGCCTTTCCCCAGTAATGACACCTTGTCAGTTGGAAGGTGGCACTTTTATCATTGTCCACTGCAAAGGACCCACATGCTAAGCGGCATGACCTCTGTTGTCTTAAACCAGTGAGATGTCGTCTCTCCTCCTGGACTGTCATTTTGTAGGCAGCAGGACCTGGCCCTACACAGACTCCAGAAGCTCCATTTAAACTTGTCAGTGCCTCCTGCGTGATACTTCATATCACACCTCCTAGGCCACTTGTACATGCCTTGTGTCCTATAAGAAAACACCAGGAGCCGGGCAGTGGTGGCGCACGCCTTTAATCCCAGCACTAGGGAGGCAGAGGCAGGCGGATTTCTGAGTTTGAGGCCAGCCTGGTCTACAGAGTGAGTTCCAGGACAGGCAGGGCTACACAGAGAAACCCTGTCTCGAAAAACCAAAAAAAAAAAACCAAAAAAAAAAAAAAAAAAACAGAAAGAAAAAAAGAAAAGAAAAAAAAAAAGAAAAGAAAACGCCAGGGATCAAGTGAATGCCTTCTCTTATCTCCAGGTTGTAAGCTCCTTGCACACAAAGGCCTATCACAGGCACTTCTGTTCATTCCTAGCATCCAGGACAGTATTTTGACAAAAGGATTTTTAAGAACTAATTGGTGAGTTGATGCCTGTGCATTATACCTGAGAAGGATAGCTTCAATCCTTCTTTTATGTGTGTATAAATCCTTTTGCCTGTGATACCATCATTGTATTCTTTGACACGGAGAGACACACATGTACCTTTCATCTACTGAGGCCAGAGATTTGGTCCTCTGAGTGCCTAACAGTTTTGGGTAATTCCTCTTATTAAATTTATTTTATTTTTAATTAAATTATAATCACATCATTTTCCTTTCCCCTCACTTCCTCCCCCAACCTCCTTTGTATTTCCTTTACCTCTGTTGTCTTTCAAATTCATGGCCTCTGTCTTCAATTACTGTTGTTATCTATATAAATAAATAAATAAATGGGATCTGCTGAATCCATGTTTTTAGACTTGATCACTAGACATCGGATGACCAAATAGGGAGTGTGTCCTGGGGAAAGCTAATTCTCTCCATCTCAGGATGTGTTAATTTCCTATTGCTTTTTATCTAAGGGTAAAACCCTGTGAGATGTTCCCCCATTCATTTGTATGACTGTTTGTCTACATGTGTGTACATGTTCTGCACGTATGTTCAATATCCAGGAAGGTCAGAGAGGGTATCTGATCCCTTGAAACTGGAACTCGAGATTATTGTGAGCTGCCCTGTGGGTACTGGGAATTAACCCAGGACCCTAGGCAGGAGCAGCATGTGCTCTTAACCACGACTTATTCCACTCTTACAGCCTAACCACGCTCCATGAACATTTTGCTAAGACTGACTTAGTAGCTAGGTCACCGCGTCACAAGTGTTTGGGGAATTAAAGCTATCTGACACTCCATCCACAGTATCATCCATATGTCCACGTATTTTCCAGCAGCACAGAGAGAACAGTGACGTCTGTGATGCATATTCTACACAAAGTTAGAAAAGGTGGTATGATCTGGAGAAAGGACCTGCGATCAGAATGGAGGACACACTTACCAAGCGCTCACTATTTCTGACCAGTCCTTTAGATATGTAAAGTCAGGCAAGAGAGTAAAAAAGCTTTATATTAGTAGACCTCCAAGTGTCCTTTAGGTACTTCCAAGAACTATTGTCCCCTAGCCTGTAAACTCATCTCAGGGGTTTCAGAGTAGAAAAGCAATTATTCTTCAACTTCTGCCCTACACTGTAAGTGTCTCGAATATGACATTACCCGGCAAACGATAGCCTCTCCTCCCTTTACTCTCTCCACACTACATGTACATTCACAAGGTCATGAAAGGCTTGAGATGGAGCTCTGTCATAACAGGGAAGCTCAGAGCTCTCCACATCCACCCTTACATGCAGGTCGGACTTGAGAACAAATCCTCATTGGCATTTCACATGCCTAGACGAGCCAAGGTCGCCTCTCTCATTCATTCTGATTCAGCCATATTCACTCTCTTCTGGAACCTTCGCACCCAAGTTGACTCAGCCATGGGCCACTTCAGAATGATCACTGGTGCCATTGAGCCCCATCAAGCAAATTGGACACAGCATTCATGGAGCAACCCGTGCTTCCACTCTTCCATGATCCAACCCCCTCGAGGTGCACGCGCGCACACACACACACACACACACACACACACACACACACACACACACATACACACACACACACACATACACATACACACTCTGTATTCTAACTGCCTCAACCAATTAAGTTCCTCATGTGGAATGAAGAGGAAATAGATCACAAAAAGTGTGCATCCATTCATACCATTTTGTCTTAGGAGAGATAAAAATAAACTGTACAATTATGGACAACCAAACAGTAATTTTTTGTGGCTTGTCCCCCTAATTATGTAATACGCAATAGTACGCTACTTCCCTGTTTTCACATTTAATGACAACTGGCCTAACAGAAGGTTGAGAATTGACATTGCTGACTAGATGTGAGTGGACACTGGGCATATGAGAAGTACAACCCTTAATTTTAGGCAGTAGCTACAGAGTCGGACATAGTATGGAGAGCAGAAGATGACTTTGAAGATTCTTACTGCTCAGTGATGAAATTAAAATCTGACATCTCTGGTAGTTGTCCCAAGTCTCATTATTTAAATGACTTATTATTAGAGCATTGACCATCCAATAAAATTAATTTCAAATCTGGCACATAGTGACAGTGCAAAATTCATTACAAGAACCACTTTTCCCTCACACCCGAGAGACTCATGCAGTTGTGTCGGGTCCAGGAAACCAATGACGGAATATGCCAGAAGGGGCAGAGGGAACGAGACCTAGATGCCGGTACCAGCTCCATACTTATTCCAAATTAGATGAGTTTATGTAAATCATTTCTTTTCACTTGGCTTCTGTTGTCATACTGGCAAGAAGAGGGCAGACATTTGCTAATCGCCTTCCAGTCTTAATGTTCTACAGTGATGTTAGTATTCTGCAATACTGCAGGAGAGTCCACTGGGTTTTATTTTTCATCTTTTCCAAATAGATACAAGCAAAGAGGGGGTATTGGAATGATGCTCTCAGATGAAAGTTGGAAAAGAAAGGCCAGGACTGTTGAGGATGGATGTATAAAGGACGGTGCTTGTATACCAAGCCTAGAGAGAGCAGGGCCACCATCTCATGTCTCCAAGGTCATTAGAGTTGAAGTTTGGGACAGAACAGACTTGCCATATTCACTTTTCTATATTCAACTTCGATTGTATTTTCACTTCAAATTCACAATCACTGATTTCAAGTAAATCATAAACACTGCCCCCAAATCAACTTAGATGACCTGACCGTTGAATCACCCCCAGACCAATATCTGCTACCTTTTCAAAATGCTGGCCTTCTCTAA
This sequence comes from Uromys caudimaculatus, assembly GCA_028551405.1. NCBI lineage: Eukaryota > Metazoa > Chordata > Mammalia > Rodentia > Muridae > Uromys > Uromys caudimaculatus. The sequence goes on along the minus strand of CM052717.1, from coordinate 22,424,601 downwards.
CTTGTTTGCATCTTTATCTAGTAACATTGCTCCCTACACAAGGTGGAAGCCACTTGCTGGGAGCTGCAGCAAGCTGGGGCCTATCTTTGTCTTAGTGTCATTTGTGTTGATGTGATTAAAATTCCCTGTCAAAAGCCATCCTAATTCAGGAAGAGTTTATTCAGAGGACAGTCCATGGTTATAGTCCACCATGCCAGCGATGTCGCATTGACAGGAACTTGAGAAAACCAATATCATTATGCTCATAGTCAGAAAAAGTGAACAACAGATACATGCACGCCAGAGCTCAGCACCCTCCCTCTTTTACATACAGTCCAGGGCCCAACCATTGAAATGAAGAAGCTCACACTTAGGCTAGGTCTTCTCCCATTAAATAGCCCAGTATAGAGAATCCCTCACAGGCACGCCTACAGTCCATCCAAAGCAGACAAACCTTCACTAAGATTTCTTTTCAAGGTGACTCTTGATTCTGTCAACTTCCCAGATATTCTGCTTCCTTACTTCATCGCATAGGTAGAGAGCTCTGAACAAAGACTCGTGCCTCCATGGTCTCCACCAGGTCCCAACTCTTGTCACCTACACAAAGGACTTTCTCAAGCAGTTCTCATCTCTTACCTGCTTCTTGCAATGGTCTCTCTCCTTCTTAGTTCCATGTCATTAAAGCACAAACGCGTTGTCTTACTTACAGAAAAGGAAAACAAACTTTTATTTTTCTGTCTGTTATTTGAATGATCTCCTCTGCATTAAAACCCCCTGAAAGACTTGTTTATACTTCCTAGTTCTGGTTGCTCTTCCTTCTTCTCACAGTCATGGCGGGTAGGAGTTGACCTCTATTGCTGCTTTCCACCGCCAAAGCCAGAAAAACTCTCCATAGTGAGAAATCCCAGGGTGAATCCTTTGACATATCTTCTTTAATACATTTCCCCCTCTTAAATGGTGTCTCCACGTAGACCCCACCATACGCGACCCCTGGCTCCATCACTCTCTTTTCATAGCTCACCATTCTTCCACACCTCTCTGACTCCAGTTCTTATTAGCAATGTGCTACAAGACTGAGTCCTTGAAGTTTTTCTGGCACACCCTTAAACATTGTCCAAAGATGGGTGACCCCTAATTGCTATCCCCAGCGAAGATGTATATACTGTATTCCACACCCAAATATTTAGCTGCTTATTCACGTCTGAGTATCTAGCAGAATTACTGAGTGGAAATATTCAAAATTAAATTCTTGATATCCCTACTTAAGTTTGTCACATCTCAGTTAGGGCTGCTTGCTCCTTCTAGATGCTTAGCTAAAATAATGAACTTACTTTGGACTACTCCCTTTCTTACCCTATAAATAGTCAGTCAACAAACAACACTAGTTTTACTTTCAGAATACGTCTTGAATAATATCACCTCTCAACATCTCTACCACAACCTAACTGACTCTTCTGATGGGTTTGCCTGTCTGTATCTTTATTCTCCACTGACTATTATGCTGCCTAGTGGCTCTCTGGTGCAGTATCTCGGATGAGGTCATTCCTCTTTAGGAACACCTATCGTAAGTTCCTCCCACTAGGGTTAGTAGCCAGAACTGTCTCCATGGCTATAAGCAGCTACATACCTTCCTCCTCACTCTCCCATTTCACCATTGCTCATCCATTTTGCTCAGTCAGCTCTGGTCATTCACCGTTCAGGCCTGTTTGCTCCCTCAACATGTTCAATATATTGGCACTTTTCAGTCTGGCGCCAATTATTCCCTTGGCCTCGAGCTCTGTCCATGGCTTTCTTTGTTACCTGCTTTTCACATATTAGCCAACTCTTGCCTGCATGGCTGCACAACCTTCTACTTCTATTTTATGATTACAACCCACCCATTCTGCTTGCTCCGTTGCTCATCCCTGATTCATTTTATCTGTAGACCAGCATCCTTTTGACACACTATCTACTACATTACAGAGGCTCACACTGTTTGCTCTACTTAGCTTCACTAGAATGTAAGGATTATAGAGCCTTTGGGTCATTAAAGTTTTGTAATGGTTGTTTTGGTTTTGGGGATTTACGTATGTAATGGGCTATCTCCAGCAAATGGGAACATTTCCTGGTACATACTAGACATTCAATATTAGTCAATAAATGAATCTCTACTCTTCCGTTTTCCTATAATATCCAAGTACCATTGTGTATGGTGATCTGCTCTAACATAAGCTGGGGCACATCAGTGACCATGCTACCCTGAATGTGTCCAATCTCAGCTACCAGTAGTTGGGGACTAACCAGAGAAGACACCACTACCTTTAGCTCTGTATTTCAGTTACAGTGATTGGGATTTAATTTCATTGTGAGTGGTGGAAAGGCCTTAAATTTGAAGCAAGGTAAGACTGATGTCAAATTCTGGTCATGTCACTTGTCACCTAAAAAGTCTTCAGAAAAATTTCATAGCCAACTATGAAATTGATATAATGAGGGAGTCTGCTCCCACTCAAGGCTTTGGAGAAAATGGTATGCTCCAGTTTCTATAGAGAATGTAGCGCAGTGTCAGATACAGACTGGCTTCTTGATACACGTTGTTTTGAATGTTTGAATTGCATGAATTAATCAAGATTGCCAAGGCTCATGTAAGGTTTAGTACTTAACCCCTCTCTTCCCAAGAGAGCGCTTTGATCCAAAGGAGAAAGCCTTGCAGGAGAAACTTTTAGCATCAGCAATAATAAAGGGTCTTTTCACTGTCGGTGGAAGGAAAGGTAAAGGGTAGCAATAAGGTAGCGAGGGCAACTCCCAGGACTCCCTACATTCTGTGGGAATCCACTCTCATTAGAACCCCGCATGTCCGCATGTCTAGGTGCCTTAATAGAGTGAGAGACTCTCACTCAAGAGACCATCCGTGACTTCTATAACACAGAGGCAGACTGTCTTTGAAGATTAAAATCCTAACAGCATGCTCCCCACAGAGATAAATGCCAAAAGGGAGAAAAGACAAGCAGCCAGGGGAAGGGCAGGGTGAGGAGAAAGAGATGAAACAAAAACTAGCCATCTTTCCTGCTGTAATAATTGCTGGATTAATACCTGAATGCTAACATACATGCCCGGTGGTGTGTTAAATGAGAAATTTCAAAGCTTGTAAATAGACGAACGATGGAGTGGCTTGACCCTAACAGTTGGGATTCACAGGCAGACAGCAGTTGGCATTCACAGGTTCCTATTTCCCAGCCCACACACGTGGAGAGAAGCTTGCTCCTGACATCCCCCTTCCTTTAATAAGCCAATAAATATTGATTCTGACCTGGTTGCCACTTGTTCTCCTAACATCTTCTTTCATTCCAAGGCTTCTGGAAACTATAAAAAGCTCATTTCCAGATTCCAGCTTGGCTAGAGGGACTCAGTTTTTTTCAATCAGATCTCCCCGAGGTCTGATAGCAATCATCATGAATGAGAAAAGGCATTTTGTATTCTTCTCTGCTTGCTAGCAGAGAGATGGAGCAGGACTAGTTACAGGCTAGGGCTAGGCTGGAATTGAAATGCTTGTACCTCTCACCTTAGGAGAAACACAGAAAGTGTGGGCCAGCCATGGCCTGACATCGAAGAGGTGGGTCACCTGGTGCTGCAGGTGGCTTTTAAATGAGATTTATGATCAAGTGCTAAGTAGCCAATCTTTTTACTCCCCGTCAGGCATCTATCTTAGGCAACTCAGTTCTAAAGGAAATGATTTTGGACAACATTCATGGTGGTTAGACTTGAGCTTTAGAAAAATATATGACCCAAAGGGGAGACTTGGCCCTATGTTTTGAGGGTTTTTTTTTTCACTGTCTCAGGGTACCAGTAGTTAATAGTTAATAGGAATGTGGTAAGTACCCACTAGATGCTTAATATTGATGGACCAGGGTTTCAGGGCAACAGACAAGAATTGTTAAGAATTAGTTTTCTCACTCTGAAAGACTTCACTAATTAGCAAGAGGGGGGAAATGCAGACGGTTTCTAGTTCCTCACATTTCGGGGAGTTATACCCCCATTAGAGACTCTGGCAATAGTAACAACACCTTCAAGCATGAACATAAACCTAGTCCATTTTAGAGGCTGCCATCCTTTCTGGGACCTCCACATGCCCACGTGAGTGTGAAGTTCTAGGCACATTTTCCTATGGCCTTTCCGCGTTCTTTGGGAAAACATGCTTTCATTTCCCTATTGGTCCAGAGTAATCTATCAACTTCTGTCCCATAATAATACTGTGGATTAAACAACTCAATGCATGAGAAGAAAAGGGTATGGGCAAAGCAGAACAAAGATGATGTGTTGAGCCTACCTGGATGCAGTGAAGTGCAGCAGGAAAAGATCCGTGTGCACAGAGACACTGGGCGTGGAGCTATAAGAGGATTTGACTAGAGTGTGACAAAGGGACAGGAAGCTTACAGTATGGCCACCAAAAGGCAGGTGATGTCATCAGGACAAACAGGAGGGCCTTTTGCTAGAACAGTGCAATATCCTAGAAACGGCAATCAGTATATCAATTGTCCTGCCTGTGTTGGAAAAAGAAGCTATTTGAAGAGAATAACTGGGGTACCTGGGATCAGTCGAGGAAAATCACAAAGATTGAGCTTGGAGTGCACATGGAACCACAGAGGGCCCAGCAGCTTGCAGCTTAGGCCGCTGTCAAAGCTGCCTCAGGGTTATGATGGAGCCCTCCTCGAAATCCACTACAGAAAACATTCACTGAATAGGCCCAGACTCCCCCTGGTCCCGCTGTGAAATAAGAAATAAGAAATGTGGAGGCCAAAGTGATGGGTGCAGCAGAGGAGGACTCTAATCTCTAAAGATCAACATGAGAAAAATAACTAAGAATTTGAGGGAAACCTACCACTTTTGGACTTGTAAAAACTGTCTCTTATGGTCCTTACACTGGTGCGGGTGTAATTATTTAATGTAACTATAGAGAGGAAAGGATTCGAACCCTCAAACTTTAGACTGTAGGTGCTGTCCGCACTTAGTTCTTTACCCTCAGACATGCAGGAGAGAAGGAAAAGTGAACAGGGAACCTGTGAACCCTGTAGAGAAAAGATGGCCGACTCTTTCTAAGAAGTCAGCCCTCTGTCCCCTGTTCTGTCCTGCTGCCCCGTAGCTCCTTCAGTCTCCCTTAATAAATACCCTGACACCATGTTCCCCAAACCACCAGAAAAAAAAATATTTTTCTGGTTGTTTTCTCATCTTCTATTCAAAGAGCAGGCCAGCTATTTATCCTTAGGTCTTTCTCAGACAGGCCCAACGTAGTTCATCTCCACTTCATTTGAGTTTGGGTTGAGCCAGCATCCGAGCCGACGACACAGACTAGGTGTGCACATTTAATTTAAACACTTGAGAATATTTTCCCTGGCACTTCTTAGAATTTCAGAGTTCCACCCTTGTGACACACACACACACACACACACACACACACACACACACACACACACACACACACACACGTTCCACCCATGATGATAGGGTAAGATATTCACATTGCATCAGCCCAAGATGTCCTTTGGTTGGACAGGGTAGGGTTGACTTTTCTGAGGGCACTTTGACCAACACTCGCCATTTCTAATGACTGTACTTGACTCCAGAGAGAAATTCCCATCATCATTTTGGTTCTTATATGCCTTTCCTACCTCTCATGCTAGGAGAGTATATGACCACGGAGATGAGAGATGGCTGAGAAAACACTTGGGAAACAAACTTCAGAAGAACCTTACCCTGCGTGGAATTTCTCTTCCCGTACTTGTTAGATACCAGCACACTGAATACCAAATTGCAACCACCCTCAGAACTGCACACTACTTAACAGCCAAGAGTAATTCTAAACAATTCCATCTACTCTTAATGGCCTTTTTCTCCAGTGAAATTCCACTAAGGAACTCTGCAGAGAGCAGCAGCTCTCATCCCATAAAGTAAGCATAAACTTGTATCATTTGTGGCTAAAGAAGGACAGAGACTTGGGCTAGAGGTGGACATTCATATGATTTCCCACCATCTCCTCTGTATCATGTTCATACGTCTTTATACATTTTTTAAAATTTAATCAACTAAGATGGACACTATCAGAAACATATGGAATGTCAAAAAAAGACATAACCACTGAACTAGTGGTTATTCTGCATGAACAACGCTCATGATCACTCACAAAGATGTTGACGTCCTGATGTCTATTCATTTATCTGCTGAATCAAAGGGTTAGTGGAAGAGGAGGGGGAGGGTGGGAAGCCAGGCGTGATTAACAATAGGTGCAAGGCAGGATGAGCTAGATTAAACTGCTCCATATGCAAATTACCCAAGCCTGAGTGCGTCAAGCCATGCACAGTTTAATGAGGGTAGTAAGATGCCTTTATCTCTGCTTGGATATGTTCCTAAAAGGAAGGCTGTTCTCAGATAAAGCACACTTTAATAAGGAGATTTTTCATTACAGAGTCGATGTGCATTTGCATATCTCACCCTCTGCTTCAGGCTTCCTGCTTCACCCCCAGTACCTTTCAATCTCTCTTGCTTTTTCCTTCTCTTTGTCAAACTCCCTCCCTTCCGCTCCACCATCCTGTGTCTGATCCACAGGGCTATTCTGGGTCCTCATTTCTCTTTGCTGTTGTTGTAAACAGAAGTCGGTAAACATTTGCATGTCGTTGGCATATATTTTAGGAGCATGTGTATTCAGTGAAAATTAAGGCGAGTCCTACATAGTTGAGATTAAAATCTTCAAAATATGATCTGAGCGGTTATTTATCTCTGAGGAGTTTCTGTTTGTTTAGCATTCCATGTTTTTAGAATTCTTTAAATGGTTACTTGGATGTGTTGGGGTAATTTACTCTCTCTCTGTGCCTCTGTGTGTGTGTGTGTGTGTGTGTGTGTGTGTGTGTGTGTGTGTGTGTGTGTGTGGGTGCTGTGTATATGTGATATTTACTCCAAATTCATATATATTAAATACATAGTAGTATATAGTAAATATGTATGTAATTACTTTTGCTTTTTCATTTTATTTTACTGTATACTGTGCTGACTTAAGGCAGATATTTAAAATCCAGTCCTGCAGTTCGAATCCCGGCTTTATCTCTCGGTAGCATAACTCATTCTCAGAGGAAGCAATATCTTGAAAACGCAACATTTTTCAGATAACCAAGTAGTACATACAAGTCACTTCCATAAGCTTTTCCTGAGCTGAAAGCTTACTGAAGGCAAAAGCAAAATCCAATTTGTTGCCCTATCCGTTAGCCCACAGTACTCTCGATAAATGAAACGTTTTACATTTCAGTGGGTGTTTCAGAAAGATTGCAGAGGAAGGACAGAGTGGTGTTAAGTACAAGTAAAAAAATATGCTACTTGTTTTAGGTGTAAAATTATGTACATTAGGTTCTGTGCCTACCACCATGGGTCTTTGTTACTCTTTGGTTGATAAAATCCTGATAAAAGCAATCTAAAAGAGAGATGCTTTACTTTGGCTCAGGTTTCCAGGTTACAACCCACCATAGTTGGGAGGTCATGATGGTAGAATTCTGGGGAAAACGCTCATGTTTTATCCACCATTGGAAAACAGAGAGCTTGAATGCATACATGCTAGCACTTGCTGCTTTCTCCAGCCTATTGCAAACCAGACTTTCCTGCCTAGGGGCTGGTAGGACCCACAGTGGGCAGATTTCCCCATTTTACTTAACCTACTCAAGATAATATTCCTAGGCGTGCCAAGAGGCTCACTTTTCAGATGATTTTAACTTCTATCAAGCTGAAATTAACCATCACACCATGAAGTCACCACCCCATCAAGACGTGCACATAGTCAAGGTCACCTAAGTCCCTGCCCTTCCATTTCATACTCCCTGTCTCTACGATCCTCCTGCTTCTCAAGAAACCATTGGTCTGTCTCCCATCACTACAATTCTATAAATTCCTACAGATTAACAATAAATTAAGTACAAGGTAGCTGGCATTTTTCACCTTATATATTTACACAGACATTCAATCATGTCATTCTAAGTATCTAATTGATTGCTTTTAAGGCTGAGTAACACCATGATATAAAAATACCATGTATTTGTTCATCCATTCCCCAGGTTATGGCCTCGGCTGTTTAAAAATAATGCTACCATGGTAGTCTTGTACAGGCATTTCTGCTTCCTTTCTCTTAGGTAAATATCTTGTGGTAGAATGGTCAAGTCAGAGCATTAGTATATATTCAAGTTTTGATGTACAGATCATCATTTACTTGATATTTTTCAAAAGCACCTCACCAGAGTTTCAAATCATTCATATCCTTATCAATTTTTACTGACAGTCTTTTTCAAAGCTGGTCATTGTGATGCATGTGCAATGGGTCATGGTATTAACTAGGGTTCTCCAGAGACAAAGAAGCAATCGAAAAGATGGATGGATGACTGACAGATAGATAGATGATAGAAAAATAGATAGATAGATAGATAGATAGATAGATAGATAGATAGATAGATAGATGACAGACAAAAGGCAATTTGCTAAATGAATGGTCTCACAATATGGAAGCTGAAAAGTTTCATGACAAGCCCTCTCAACAGTCAGAATCCAGAAGACTTCTGATATAAATGTTGCTCAATGACTACAGAATTATGATTTCCTGGGAGGTGTGGGAGGGAAACAGCATCCTATCTCAAAGAGTGAGAAAGAAAAATGATCCTTTTCCACTTTGTAGGCCCACAGACAGTTAGAAGACATCCACACATGCTGAGGGGAGCTGCCAGTCAGCTCACACATGAGCCAGCCTGATCTGGAAACGGCCCCTACCCCAATACATGCGCAGAAGCAATGTTCCACCACTTCTCTAAATGGCTCTCAATCAAGCCTCTGTTGACAAGTGGAACTAACCATCACTTTTCCTTTCTCCCATCTCTGAGGATGAAAGTAGAGACTATTGATTGGAGGTTTTCCCTCACTGTTGCAGTAAGCTGCTATCTAAACACAGCCCACCACTATTGATACTACATCTTAAATATTTTTAAAATCAAACAATTTTCTAATTCTCTCTCATTTCACTTCTGCTTTCATCTCTAAACTGCAAGTTGTTTAGAATTGTGTTATTTGGTTTCCAAATATTTGAAGATTTTCCAGAGCTTTGTTTGTTACTCCTTTCCAGAATAAGTCAAGTATGCAAAATGAACTCGCTTTGTATGACTCGTGTCTGATCAGATGCATTGAGGTTTGTCTTGTAGACAAGAATATGGTCTCCCTTGGTTACAACCTCAAGGTACACTTGAAGACAGTGATCGCAATGTTTGTTCTTCGGTGGAATTCTGCAAACACCAATTTGATAAAGTTGGCTGATGGAGATTTTCAACTTTTCTGCATCCTCATATATTTTCCCTCTATTTAGTTCATGAGTTACGGAGAGAGGGGCATTGAACTTCCCACCTTTACTTAGAGATCTGTCTATTCTTGGCTAAAGCTGCCAGGTTTTGTGCCACGTGCTCTGAAGCTCTGTTATTGGGAGCATAAGCATCTGACAATACTATACCCTCTTTATTAATTGGCCCATTTACTATTATGAAATGATTGTCTTTGGCCCTAAGAACCATCTTTGCTTTGGCAAATTTTATCTGGTGATGATAGTCACTCCTTGTTTCCTTTATTGTCTTGCTGTGTATGGTCTTTAATGTTTATGCATTTGATATTTTATCTACTTTGTTATTTTATTTAAAAATGTTTATTGCAGGTACCATCTTTATTTTGTATCAAATTTGACAATATGTGTGTGATGTTTAGCCCACCAGAGCACACTATCATTTGCCACAGGCTATAATCTATTTCCTTGCTATTTGTTTTGTATTTGTTCTATCTGACTTTTATTCTCTCTTTCCTTCACACTAATTTTATCATCTTATTGGCTTATTCACGATAGATGTTTTAATAGTGCCAGTGGTTTACACTACTCAGTTTATCATGAGTTTTATAAAGCAGTGGCCCTCAACCTTCCTAGTGCTGTGACCCTTTAATGCAGTTCCTCAGGTAGTGACCCCCAACCATAAAATTATTTCATTGCTACTTTATAACTGTAATTTTCTGCTGCTTTGAATCATAATGTGAATATCTGATATGAGAATCCTGTGAAAGGGTCTTTTGACACATAAAGGAATCATGACCCACAGGTTGAGAACCACTGATGGAAGTGATAATCCTGCCCTGATATTTTATAAAAGTCCTTTAATGATCAAACTTCCCCTCGTTTCTACTACCATACCTATCACGGTTGAGGGTTTTTTAAAGTATTATTGTCTTAGTCAGGGTTTCTATTCCTGCACAAACATCATAACCGAGAAGCAAGTTGGGGAGGAAAGGGTTTATTCAGCTTATACTTCCATGCTGCTGTTCATCACCAAAGGAAGTCAGGACTGGGACTCAAGCAGGTCAGGAAGCAGGAGCTGATGCAGAGGCCATGGAGGGATGTTCCTTACTGGCTGGCTTGCTTCTCCTGGCTTGTTCAGCCTGCTTTCTTATAGAACCCAAGACTATCAGACCACAGATGGTACCACTCACAAGGGGCTTTCCCCCTTTGATCACTAGTTGAGAAAATGCCTTACCTCTGGATCTCATGGAGGCATTTTCTCAACTGAAACTCCTTTCTCTGTGATAACTTCAGCTTGTGTCAAGTCGACACACAAAACTAGCCAGTACAATTATGTTACATATTAAGGAGGTTGAAATAACCAGTTTTATGAAACTTTGTTTATCAATGTAGTTATTCTTTTGTGTAATTTTCATATCTTTGAATCAATATATCATTCAGTATCATTCTTCTGATATGTATGATTCTGATGGTTATAAACATCTTTAGGTTTTGTGCATGTAAAAAGGTATTGATTTTGATTTTGATTTTGAAAGATATTTTCGAGGAGGGAGAGATTGCTTGGCTCTCAACGGCACACTGCACTTTCAGCACCCACACTGTGAAGATCATAACTGCTTTTTACTCTAGTTCCAGGGGATCTTACATCTTCTCTGGCCTCCATGGATACACACACACATACCAAAGCAAGCAAACAAACAATAAATATCTTGAAAGATATTGCTATTGAACACAGAATTTTAGGCTGGTCATTTTTTTTTCTTTTTTTCTTTTTTTGCATTTAAGGAAGTGTCACTTTCCTTTTCCCAAAATGGTCTATGCCCGGTAAAGCAGGATCTGAACCCAGAACTAGCATCTAATCTTAGGAAAATATACAATAGAGGACACTACCCAAGTGCCTGGCCTGACAAACAAGGATCATGTGACAGGAATTTCAGGGAAGCCCAGCACAGGAGGCATCAAATCTGGCAGAGCGAGCCTTGCTGAAGGGCAGAGAGTGGCTAGAAACTGCACTGCCTCCTGTGGCTCAGTGCTGGCCCTCTGTTTGAAAACTTTCCACCAGTATTGGAAGTGGAGGACAAGAAATACATAGGATTAAAAACTGTTCCCGATATGATATGCATTCAAATTTAAACTGAGTGCGGAAGGCTCGGGGAGCCTATCTCCAGCCTTCTGTGGTATTTATGAAGATTTCCATATGTGATCAGAAGATGAATTGCCTCATATATAGTTCATAATTAAGAATTCTGTATATTCAAAGAGAAAATAGACATATACTATTCTGTCTGGGGCTGTTTATCTGATTTATGACTAAGAAATCTTCTACTATTGTCAACTGTGCCTATGAAACTACTGGCAGGGTTTTGAATGGGCTAAGCAACCCTGGAGAACCGGAACGATCATGGACATTTTCATCAAAATCTTCTACCATCCCCTGATAATCAGAGATTTGGAAAACATCACGTTCTGTGCTTGCAAGGTGTTGTATTATCAAAAGTCATGCCTTTTTTTTTTTTTTTTTTTTTGATTTGTAAGGATCTTGGTAATGATGTGCTTCCTTCCTAAAGTTAGAAACAATTGAACATATCAATTCCATCCCTTTACATGTGATACTAAATATCTTAAAAATGAATTGCATGCCAAAAAATATTTCCATGTTGTGATCCTATCAGAACACATATAGAAGGTGTCAGCAAAGAAACTTATAGGAAAGAAACAGAACTTCTTATCAAGGGCAGCTGTGTGTTCTGGGTGAATCCTGGACCTTGGCTTCAAGTCAAAGTTTTAATAAGAGAGAGAAAATTATTTTTCAGGCATATAAGCATTCATTCTATTGACTTCTTCATTTCAAATATAGTTTATACTTTTGATGGCTTCTCTTAAGCAGTTTAGCTTGGTTATATATCTATGGATGTGACCGTTATGGCCCAGAATTCTATGCGGCTCTCATCCTGTGAAGACAGTCTTTTCTGCCTTTTCATGTTAACTGGTCATGAGAGGCTGCTATGGCTGAGAATCATAATACTTCTATATCTATTCGCCTAGATACTTATTTATAAGGTGACACCTGCCATTTAAAATGGATTATTGTCTTAAAGTTCTTCTTCTTAGTTTGGTGGAAGAATGCACAATGCACGAGTCCACAGGGAATCCAACTAGGATGGGTGGACTATTGTAGGAGCCCAGACAAGGTTTCAGCCCTCCTTTTTGTAAAATGTAGGTAATCCTTAACATCAAAGCCCAAAGTTTAAATGGTAGTTCTCTCAAATGTCCGCAGCTCCAACATCTGTGAACAACATTTATCCTTGCCAAAGTCCACAAAATTAAAATTTCATGTAATACAGCAAAGAATGTGTGTGTGTGTGTATATATATATATATATATATATATATATATATATATATATATGTATATGTATATGTATATAAAATGCTACCTTGCACTTCTGATGTTATTTGTTGTATGATGATTTAAATAGCTATGTGATTAATAAGTCTGAAACCTCTTAGCACATGCTCAGTGTATGGAACCTTAAAGAAATATAGTCTACCGGCTACATAGTAAGTCTAGGGCCAGGATGATGGCTCTGCCATGTAAAAGCAATTTACACAAGCCTAGATAAATCCCTAAATCCCTAGGATGCATAAGGTAGAAGAAAAGAACTGATTTTCACAATTTGTCTTGTGACCTCAACATGTACATTGTAGCATGTACACATATGCACACACACACACACACACACACACACACACACACACACACACCCCATCTCACATCCTCGAACTTCAGAAGTTTTTCTGTTTGTTTGTTTGTTTGTTTTTTATTATTTATTTCACTCTCTGGGTTTCTATGATTCTATCTTTCCCCTTATTCAATGTCATGGATAACTCAGGACTCAGGCTAAGGAGGGGCTAGAAGAGGACTGTGGGAAAATTTGCATTCTCACTTGGCATGGGTGAATGGTGTCTCCTATGGTTCATGAGTTGGAAACATAAACTGCATTGCAGCAGTGTTTGTGACCTCCTTTAAGAGTTTAATAGCATGTTTAATATTGTTGCTCCAAGTGTGGGGTTTTAAGACTGAATTTGCCCCCCCACCTCTCTTACCACTTCCCATTTCTTCTCCACATGTTATGACAAGTTTTGCTTTTGCCCAATTTGAGTACCATGCCCTTAAACTTCTCATGTCATAGAACCTGGGCCAAATAAATGGTTTTTCTTTCTAAATCATCCTATCTGTGTAATTCTGTTAAAGTAGCACAAAGCCGACTACTATAGATAGCTAGAACTATAAGCTGCTGACCATGGGCAGCTTTGTAAATTTTGCCTGCCGGTGACAGAATCAAGATCCTCCTAACAAGTCAGCCTGCTTATCTAGATGGTTTAACGCTATTAATACATCAATAGCATCAGGGCTGTTACTCCACCCCAACCCCACCAGTTCCCACCATAATGTACCAAATCCCCCAGGGCCGAGATTCAAGCTTTAATGCCACACCAGCTTTATCCAAGAGGACAGCAAGCAAGGGGTACAGCCTGTCTGAGGGCAGTCCTTAAGCAAGAACTATCTTTTACATTTTTTAAGCGGTTGGAAAAAAAATCAAAAGATGAGTAATATCTTATGACACACTGAAATTACATTTCAATTACAATTCAAATCTCAGTATCCATAAATAAGTCCCACTGGAATTCAGCCATAGCCATTACTTGTTGCATTTGCACTCTGACTGCAGAGGTGAGCCAAGACAGACCCCGCAATCACGGAGCCCAAAATAGTCACTCTCTGGCCTTTTAATAGAAAGCGTTTGCTTACCCCCACTTGTCTCCTAACGCTTCCATGTCATTTGGTTCAGGAAGTTACACCAATGTCTGCTTAATATTTAGACAGCAAAAGGTCACTGGGAGAGGCTAACATGAACTTTTCCATCCTAGGGAAAAATAGGACACTACAGAATTACTGCCCTGCAAACCTCCAAGCCTCCAAGTGGCTAAGCATATAAGGTTACTATTTTTGTCTTTATAAAAACAGAGTTAAAGACTTATAAAAAATGTGATTTTTTTTAAATAGCAATATTAACAAGGTCAGAATTTATTTGCATGAATGACTGTCTTTGCTCTCTCAACTGGGTTCCTGATGTCCTTCCATCATCCGTTACTGGAGAAGCCCAATTACTTCCTGCTGAATTATGGTTCCATGCTGCCCTTCATTGAGAAATACTGCAGGGAAGGGCGGGATAAGAAGACACAAAGCCAGCGTCCCTCCTTCCAGAAGAAAAATGATGGGGAACATACAATGCCTTCCTCCGGTACTGAAGCCCTATGTTATATGCATCTCAACTTGTAAAATTATTCCTGTTTCCCTTCTCCTCACTTCTGACTTCTTCAGATGTGAATATGTGGGTCTTTCATGTCAATCTTATTCCCTGTGCACCCTCACCCTCACCCTTGTCTCCTTACGTCACTTGAAATTGTTTGCTAACCCTGCCTTAGAGATAAAGCTGCTCTGAAGATGTCAAGGTTGCCAATGCAAAGGATGCTTTTTATTTACCTGCCAGTCACGAGATGGAGAACACAGGATGGAAATTGCGTTTTACAGGTTTCCTTGTGCTTAGAAGCAATACTGGAAGAGAAGGCAATAAGACTTAAGTTTTCTTAAAAAACAAACAAACAAACAAACAAAAAAAACTATTCACTTAGTAGTCTTGTTTATACCAGCACAACAGATAGAAATGCATAGTAAAAGCTGGATTTTTCAAAAAAGAATAAACAGAAAATATCTTGCTATTAACGCATCTAAGGAGCCATTGGTTAACACTAAATACTCAGAGCAGGGGAAACATGAAGTTATGAAAGCAGAAACTCTCGATATAAAAAAAGAAAAGGAAAAGGGAGATGCTCTAGTCTGAAGAAGACTTGAAGCTATTACCTTCAAATGGAATCCATCCTGAAATCATTAGAAGAGCCATGGAAGAAACCAAAGAGTCCAGAGATGAAAGCAAAAGGAGACTGAATACTTGGTCTGGTATGAGTACTCTGTGGAGGGTTAGCAATCTCTAAGTTGCTCTCCATGTCCCCAAACTACAGACTCGTCCTTTCTCCAAGAAGTTCAGTCAGAGCAACACATAAACATACCAAACATGCACCTACACACGCACACGTGTGCATTCACACACGCACACATGTATGCAATGCTGCTTCTGCTTCTGGTACAAGTCTGCTAGATGGAAGACAGACAGTTTGTTTTGATGGTGCGTTGGAGAAGCTGAAGTCAATCATGATCTGGCCGCCAGCCATCCGCTTCACTTTGGATGAGTGACACAAACTCAGCTGACATTCAGAGGTTGAAGCCCCAAATCCTGGTTCCTCACACCATGACCATATTTGAAGATAGGACCTTTAAAAAAAATGGGAAAGCTAAAATGACTCCATGGACTCTAATCCAACTGGGCCATTGTCCTTATAAGAGGAAACTGGGCACATTTAAAAGTCTTAGAAGTGTGCACTTACAGAGGACTTGTGGAGAAGATGGGGAGGAGTGGAGCTTCAGGGGAAGCCAACGGTAGGACAACTTGATCTTGAGTATCATAGTAAAAGCCGAATTTTAAAAATATATATATAATATATTCCTATTAATGCATTCAAGGAAGCACTGGCTCAGACTAGGAACTTTTAGGTAGGGATCATGTGAAGCTATAAAAGCAGAAAGGCCCATGATTATTACTATGAATTTCATATGATTGTTATACTGTCTATAATCATTGCTCCTCTACAATGCAAGAGTGATAAATGCATGTTGTTTCATCTCTCAGTCTTGTTAGAGCAGCTTACGCAGCTTTGGAGGGCAAATGACAAGAGAACAAAGCAGATGTTGCTGTGATAAGCCCTGGTCTTGGCTGCTTTGACTATCCCTGGCCAGAAGTGGGCATACACTAGACACTTCCTAGGAAGATAGTGGAGGAGGAAATGGCCTAGAGCTCATACACCAAGGAAAGCACCTTATTCTCACCCCACAGGATCCTGGTTAATATCAGAGGAAACAGAGGCATGCATATCTTCCAATCACTAAGAACCACACGGGGACTTCTTCGTTCACACCCCATGCTCATAGTAGTAAATGGTAAATGGTTCACAATTACTCCAAATATCAATCTCATCATACATCTAAGGAGAGCTGTTTTCCCTAGAGAGCTGGTGGGAAAGGTATCTTTAACACTGTCTAGAAGGACCTCAAAAACACCTGGGTGGGGGCTGGAGAGATGGCTCGGTGGTTAAGAGCACTGACTGCTCTTCCAAAGGTTCTGAGTTCAATTCCCAGCAACCACAGAGTGGCTCACAACCATCTGGAATGGGATCTGATGCCCTCTTCTGGTGTGTCTGAAGATAGCTACAGTGTACTCATGTACATTAATAAATAAATAAATAAATCTTTTTTAAAAAACCACCTGGGTGTCTGTCGCTGTGGAATCATGGCTGTGTATGTTCTGAAGCTGAGTATGCCTGGGTACCTATGGGCAACACACCCCACGGCACATGGCAGCACAAGTGTTCTGGAAACGAGTTAACAGTCACGGAGCACGGGCCTTGGGAAAACTCAATATGGCAGGGGCCATTTGGAAATATATGACCATGCTTATCATATTCAAATATGTTGCATTATAACTTATAATAACGCAAAAATCACTTTCTATTTCTATGGGGAAAGATTCTCACCTCCCAATCCAGCTTTCAAAACACGTTCCTAAGAACTACTATGACCTTTAATTTCTTCAATATCATATGCTGAAACATCCAGTTGGTGGTTTCCCCTCTGTTTAGTTCCTCAATGACTGCCCAGACCTTCTTTGGTCTTTTAGATTTTTGTCATCTGAAATGACTAAATCTGACATGGATTTTTGATAGCAGAGTGGGATTGAAGAAGATCACTTGAGTTTAATTTCCTCCCCCACAGTCCTCACTTTTCTGGGATGGATGAACTGGTTTTGAGCCTCTGAGCTCAAGTTTCCTTATCAGTCAAAATCTGTTTAATGATGTCAACCACAGCTATGACAAAGATGCTGAGGTTTTTAACTCTGGATCTTCTCTCTCAATGAACACATGTGTCCCTTGTCCTCATTAGTAAGGTTGTCAGACACATAGTGTGGCTTGGCACTACACGAGGACATCCAGCCAGAGATGCAAGTAAGAGTTGAAATCTGGATTGACAAGATTGCTCAATGGGTAGAGGTGCTTGCTGCCAAGCCTGACAACCCAGGAACCCATAGGGTGGTAGGAGAGAACCCTCTCCCACAAATTGTTCTCTGAGCCCCCACACTGGAGTCTATGCTCTCTAACAATAAACAGAGAATTTGACAAAAAGAATTGAAATCTTTTCCCCCATCTGGCCATGTGAAGTAGCCAGCACTGACAGCTCCTAAAATGGGGTGGGTTGCAAATGGTACCGTCTTCTCCAAAGAAATCTTCCCACCCCTAGCAGACATACATTCATCTCTCTGTGCAGTGGTGTGTGGATTATCTGCAACCTAACTCTTGACTCATTTTTGTTCCCAATTTTAGTTTGAAGATTAAACAATGTAAAAAAATGCTCCTCAACTAGGGTTATATCCTTATGAACATTCTAAGTTGAAAATATTATGACCCATAAAATGCATTGGTTTAATCTAATATACTGAGCAAAACACAGTTTATCCTAGCCTTCCTTAACATACTCGGAGCACTGATGGTAGCCTGTAGACAGGCAAAGACACCGGCCCCACAGTGTACTTCGCATACCACCATGGATACCTTTGACGGGCATATGATGGACAATGGGATATGAAAAGTGAAGTAACACAGCACAGAGAAGACTCCTGTCCCCTCTTATGATCATGGAGATGAATGGGGGCTGTGGCTTCCTACCTTTGTCCAACAACATGGGAGAAGAACACACTAAATACACAAGATATACACGCTAAAACACACCTACACAAGAAAATGAAAGTCCAAATTAAAAACTCAAAACGTGGCTTTGACCAAATGCAGGATGCTGTCACGCTATCAGCGTCAAAAGATCATTAACTGAGACCATCCCTGGTTAAAAAACAGTTTTCTAGAGAAAATTGTTCTTAGTTCAGCCTCTTCTGTGCTTCAGAAATAGATATCAGAAGTGTGTGAAACCAATCAGAATCTATTGTGGTATATCATCCTGAGTGAGGTAATTCAGTCACAAAAGAACGAACATGGTATATACTCACTGATAAGTGGATATTAGCCCAAAAGTCCAGAAGACCTAAGTTTCACTTTACAGTAACTGCTGGACTGAGAGTGAGGTCCCAGATGGAGGAGTTGGAGAAGGGACTGAAGGAGTTGAGGGAGTTTGCAGCCCCATGGAGGGAACAACAGTGTCAACTGGCCTCACACCCGTCCCCCGGTCCTCCTGGAGGCTGGACCACCAACCAAAGAATACACATGGAGGGACCCATGGTTCAGACCACATATGTGGC